>CM045772.1:94652806-95058458 GCA_025200525.1 Camellia lanceoleosa | reverse complement strand
GTGAGAGAGACAGAGAGAGAAAGAGATAAAGAGATAGAGACAGAAAAAGAAAGAGAAATAAGAAATGAGAGAGAGACATAGAAAAAAAGAGAGACAAATAGATGAGCGAGAGAGACAGAGAGATAGAGATAGAAAGAAGAGAGATGAGTGAGACAGAGAGAGAGAAGAGAGATGAGAGAGATAGAGAGAAGAGAGATAGCGAGATAGAGAGAAAAGAGAAGAGAGATGAGTGATAGAGAGAGAAGAGAGAAACAAAGTGGTTGCTAAAAGTGAATTTCTTATAGTGGATCAATAAATCCAGAGGGAGCTCGATAAATGGAGAAGAGGGGAGGGAGAGAGTAGGCAAGGCAAACATAGTGGGGGAGAGAGATAGACAAATAGACAGACAAACAGATAGGCAGACAAAGAGAGAAAGAGAAAGAGAAGAGTGATGGGTGAGAGTGAGAGAGAGAGAGAGAGAGAGAAAGAGAAAGAGATAGAGATAGAGAGAAAAAGAGAGAAACAAGAAATGAAGCGAGAGATAGGCAGGATAAAGAGAAAGAGCGAAAAGAGATAAATGAGAAAGAGACATAGAAAAAAAAAAGAGAGAGATGAGTGAGGAGATAGCAAGAAGAGAGATGAACAAGACAAGCAGAGAGAAGAGAGATGAGAAAGATAGAGAGAAGAGAGAGAGGCGAGAGAGAGAAGAAAGATGAGTGAGAGAGAGAGAGAGAAGAGATGAGCGAGAGAGAGAGAGAAAGGCAGAGACAGGCAGAGAAAAGTGATAAGTAAGAGAGAGAGAAAAGAGAGAGAAAGAGACAGAAAGACAGAGACAGAGAGACATGAAGATAAAAAATGGGTAAAAAAAGAAATGTTATATCAAAAGAGTAAAACGATGTCATTTTTTAAAAAAAAAATTTGCGATAGAAAAATACCGTTGCATTTATTCAAACAATTTTGTGACTGTATATATATGAAGCCGTCTCAAAGCCACAATTTTTTTTTATATATATATATGTTTTTTTGCATCGGTGCTATTACAGTCGCAAAAAACTCACTTTTTTTTTTTTTGCAAGCTGACTAGTGGTCATAAAAACTCTATTTTTTCTGACAATATCTGCCATCGCAAATACTCTCATTTTTTTTTTGCGACAACAATTTTTACCGTCGCAAATACTCTCATTTTTCGCGACAACAATCTTTGCCGTCGCAAATACTCTCCCTTTTTTGCGACAGCAATTTCTGCTGTCGCAAATACTCTTATTTTTCGTGATAGCAATTTATGCCGTCGCAAAAAGTCACTTTTTGAGACAATAAGTGTGCCATCACAAATGCTTCCATCTTTTAAGCCCACTTTTCTTGTAGTGATACCTCTCACTACCGAAGGCGTTGGTACTAGATTTGGCGAGGTAACAGCATACACACATCCTGAGGGTCTTTGCTCAATCTGCTCACCCTTCGGAGCATAAGCCTAATATACTGATTGAGCTGAAGAGGCTCCCTGATTGGCCCTCGAGGCCTATGCTGACTGTGCGGGTTAATGGCTCTGTGTCTTCCTGAAACCAGACGCACCAGATGTGCCGCCCAACTGAAGGCAAAACCTTTTCATGTGTATGTAGCTTGCTTTTCGTGCTCCTTCCGGATACGACTAGCCCTACAGTTCAGACTCTCGTAGTTCTGAATCTGATTTCACAAGTGCAATGTGAAATACATAAACATAAATGAGTCCAAATCCAGCAAATCTTTTGAAAAATAGATGTTTGAATCAAATGCCAAAAATAGACTGCTTTGCCAGATTTCAGAGTCGCTACCTAAATATTTTTGGAAAATTTAGAAAACCCGTGACTCGTGCCAAAGGCCATTAGTCCGTTATCACCAAAGTGTCTCGTCTCGAGAACTTAGGAATGAGAAGAGAAGATCATGAATTGAGCATCCCTCTCACCCGATCAAAGATCGGCCTCTACTAATCATGATATGATTCTTATTTACATTATATGCTCTTATTTCGATTATTAGCTATTTTTACTATGTGATGCACACAAGTATAGACTAATTTGCAAAGATTGAAACACTTTGATTTTATGTTCGTTTGAAAATTGGTTTGAATACGCGTCACTTAAAAAAGTGAGTTTTTGTGTACATTAATCAATTCATCCCAATTTAAGCAATTAGCCTCCATCCATCAGCATTCAAACAAGTATATCACTTAAGCACTTAGCCTCATGGAAGGTTGTTCGTCATGTCAACACAAACATACAATGCAATATGCCAAAGCAATAAATGCTCACTTAGTACTTCAAGGCAAGCCAAACAAAGCAAAATAATTAAAAAACATGCATGCTCCTAAGAAATGCAATATGACTAATGTAACACATACAATCATGCAATTAATAGGCTTGGCTACTAGCATGGTATATGATTTGATGGCATATAATGAAGCACGTATTCGAGTACGAATTTGAAATTGACGATGGTTAGTATGATGAGCCGAACCCTAATGCATGCGAGACGAGTGTATGTGAATCATGGAAAATGCTAAGAAAACATGATACTCTATGCTACCATTATAAGCGGGTAAATAAAAGGGAGAAAGAAATGGGGTTGGAAGACAAACACAATTATTACAATTTGCCCTCATGCAAGAGGGTCCGAATGAGTGTCCAAGTGTCCGAATTAAACTAATTATTACAATTCCAAATGGGTAATAAGAAATGAATAACTAGCTATCCACCTTATTATAACAAGGACATTACAATAATAATAATTACGACAACAATAATTATAACAATGAAATTACAACAAGAATATGTACAACAAAATCATGAAAATTGATTATAACAATGAAATTACAACAAGAACATGAACAACATTAATAATGCATAGGAATCGGATGTGTCCTCATGCGGATAGTCTGCAAAAGCTACTCTATCAGCCTCCTTGGGAATTTGCCCTGTTTCATTCTCAGCCATTCACCTTTGTTTCTGCCAATATTCACTGTTGTGCCAAACATTGGAGCTCGGCCGGGTCCAAATGAGGCTTGTCGTGCCCTAATTTCTTGTAAAAATCTATTTTTGTGCTCTGGGGTGAAAACAGTGCAGACAAAGCAACTTTAAACTATTTTTGTCCCTTCCGTGCTTCTCTATCATGAAACTCAAGAGATAAGTGAATTCGAGTCCGAAACCACCAATTGGCACAAGCTAATGGCTTGATGATTTTGAACACAATTTGGACAAAACAATTAATAAATGCAATGAAGATGACCACCCCTCTCTCTCATCATGGAGCCTCAAAGAGGGAGATAGACACGCCTTAAGTTTCGTCAAAATATCATGGATTGATAAGTGACGATTCTCGAAGCGATGAACTCGGCATAATGTCTGGTCGAATCCAACCAATTCTAAACATTTTTTTTTTTTTATGTTGGCTTCATTGATTTTAAGCCAATTTTTATTAGTCCTTTCCATTACTTAATCAATTTGTCGAATAATGAGAGTTAAGTCCACTAAATGAGAAGACATGTCAAATGAGAAGTGATCCTTAGCATGATAGAGAGACTACGCCTTGATGATGAACTTTTGTAGAGATTAAGCCACTGAGCATAGATCTCTATCTCATGCCTTGAACAATAATCAATCGTTTGAAATAGCTCTCAAACAAAAGAAAAGAAGAAATAAGGGAGGGTGCAGAAATGATTATGCGAGATTGATTATTAAAACGAGACTCTTTACATAACTAAGTAGTAAACAAAAGCTATCAACTCGAATGACTCGGTATCTAAGGCCTAAACACCCAAAGTCACAAGGACGTACAACACAACAAGCAAAGTACTCAAAGCATAAACTAATTAAATGAATTAAAACAACCCTAAACAGCCCCTAATATGTAAAAAACAGTGGCTAAAAATTATATTAAAGTGCACAAAAAGATAGGAAATAATAAGGAATCACAAGACTAGTAAACAAGAGCAAGGAGAGGTGGCTAACCCCTCTATTTTTGGGACTTCTAAACCATGTTTTTCAGCCCTTTTAAACTCTAAAAATCAATTTGAAAGCCAAGAAAAATAGTGGTAAAACCAAGGAGATGAGCTAAACAAGGGTGTTAACCCTCTCTACCTTTGGTAGCTATTCAACCCCAAGTTCCAACACTTGAAATGGATTCAAAACAACACGAGGACACAAGAAATAGATAGAAAGAGACAGAAAAGAAAGCAAAGGAAAAGGTAACAAGCTTATACCTCTTGAAGAGAGCAAGCTTTGGTTGTAAACCAAACTTGATCCTAGCACACTCTCAAGATTGAATTATGATTCACAAGTCTCAACCAAGGCCCTAAGGTTCAACTCTTAGGGTGTATATGATGTATAGATATAGTGAAAGGATGATATAATATCTCAAAGCTTGCTTGCAAAGGCAGAAGGAGCTTTCAAAGGAGTTTTTGCTTCTTTGAAATTTTTCTAACCCTCAACACAATGGGATCAGTTCGTATTTAAAGAATTTGAGAAAAAAAGGTCACAAATATCTTCAAAAATAGACAGTTGATTGATTCCCACCCAGAACAGTGTTTCTCACCAAAAAGGCACGGCCAACCCTCAATGAGGCACGGCTAGGCCCCAATGTACTCCCATGTTCCTCTATTTAAGGCTCAGTGTAGGGTGGCACAATGTTCAAAAAGGGACCTCTGAGGTAAGAATAGTGTAAATATGATGGTTTTGGGATTGTTTTAGAGCTTGAGCTTAAATTCCTCTGTTGAGAATTTGAATTATACACAATGTAACTTTCATCATTGAGTACATAGGACAAGGCGCCCAAGTCTTGCGGACGATTGAAAATGGGTTGTCTATAGTGCCCCACCTGCCCACACTGATAACAAGTGAGCAGCTGGGCTCTCCCCTAACTCTGGCCCTGAGAACGAGCCGAAGATGAAGTAGACCGCTGCCCTCCTCCTCTCGGTGGATAAGCTGGAGACTTGTTGCCCAACTGACGACACTTGTAACAAGTAAAATCTCCCAGAACCCAAACTCGGCATTGGAAAGGTAGACCTCGACTGTGTTCCCTAGGACTGCTGTGGGGTAGGACCCCTCTGCCTTTTATTGTCCCCCTAAACATCCTGACTTCTTCTGGAGCCCCTCATCCTCTCCTTTTCCATCTGCATCACGGTCTCAAGATGAGCCGTCGCCTCCATAAGGCATCCGTAATCTCCTAGAACCCGAACTGGCGACACTTGTAACAAGTAAAACCTCCTAGAACTTGAACTCGGCACTGGAAAGGTAGACCTTGACTATATTCCCTAGGATTGCTGTGGGGTAGGACCCCTTTGCCTCTTATTGTCCCCCTAAACATCCTGACTCCTTTTGGAGCACCTCATCCTCTCCTTTTCCATCTGCATCACGGTCTCAAGATGAGCCACTACCTCCACAAGGCATCCATAATCCCTAATCATCAACCTGGCTACCTTAAACATGAGTCAGATCCTTTACCTTTTCTCGAACTCTAGAAAACCACGCTCCTTAGTCGCCACGAGTTCTGATGCAAACCTCAACAAGCTAGTGAATGTGGCCTCAAATTCTACCACCGGAGTGTTTAACTGTACAAGCTTGGAGAACTGATCTCTCAACTTCTCCCTAACCGTGGGACGTAGAAACTTGTCCTGGAATGCGCTAACAAAAGCCTCCCAAGTCACCCCAATACGTCCACGTGCATACTTCCACCATTGACTCGCATATTCGTTCAACTGGAAGGATGCCAAGGTCACTCGCAACTGATCATCCTTGATGCCAAGCATCTCAAACATTTTCACTATCTGCTCCAACCACTCATCTGCCTTTAGCGGTTCCTTCGAATCACCCAAAAACTCATTCGAATTCGACTGAAACTTCAAGAAAGACAGCCCTGCCTCAGCTACTTGGGCCTGAACTTGATTCTTAGCTCTGAGAATGTCCATTAACTCCTGCAATGCTCTGGCCATCTCGCGGGCTAAGGTGCCCATGGCCTGTTGACCAACGGGTTTGGCCACATTAGCATGACCAACCCCTTTTTCTTGTGCTGGAATCTCATCCTGTAATGGCACCTCATACCTTCTAGGACTACTACGCCTACTGTAATAGCCCTCACATCATCTTAGTCATGCTCTTATGCATTTATATGATTTTGTCTTGTTAAGCTTACATTTCAAATCTTGTCTTTGTTTTGCTTAAGTGTTACTGCATGCTTTGCTCCTTGCTTGGTGTGAGTTTAGCCGAGGTCACCTAAGCCTGGGTCGCACCTTTGAATCTCTTATACCTAGGACTATCTTGGAATCTTTTGGTTAACCTCCACTCGCACCTTGGCATATTGGCTGAGATGTCACTATCTAGGCCGAGGTGTCCATCACCAAGACTCAGATGTGTATTATCTAGGCCGAGGTGTGGCACAACTAAGTCAAGTGTTGTCCTTCCTAGCCGAGATCATTGAGACCTTACTTGCCGAAGCTTTGTCCTTAGCCGAGATCATTACCTGCTGGAGTGCCTATGCCATCTTGCTTGTTGAACACACTCTGTCACAGTCTGGTCTTTTCACTCAGTCACCTTTTTGAGAAGAGCCAACCAGCCGATCCCACGTGTCCCAGCAGAGGGTTACGTCAGTGAACTGTTGAGAAACACATCATTTTGTATCATATCCTTGTCTTTTAGAGAGAGAGGCTCTAGGAAGAAGAATGAGGAGTTCTTAGAGAAGGAATAGATTTCCAAGCTTGATCTTCACACCTTGAGCCATTAGATTCGTGTCTTGAGGTTAGAATCTTGATCTGCTCTTGTTGTTCTTATTGTCCATTCAGCTGCATTGCATGATCGGGCACGATTTGTAAGCCATGCATTGATTTAAAGTTTGGTTTTAGAAAGAGAAAGTGATATTCACGTGTTCTTGAATAAAAGCCTTGTTTGATCTGAAAGCTTGCATCAAGATTCATGTTTTTGTGTTTGTCTTCATAAGATCTTCCAGTATGGGTACCCAGGTCCATGTTTTTGAACTCATCCCATGAAATCCCAGATTTCGTAATAACAAGTTGTGTTTGAGCATTCATGTTTTTCATGTTCTTCAGCAAAGGGAAACCCAGATTTTCCTGACTTCATTTTCTTGATTGTGGCCATCGGGACCACACCTCGGCAAAGAGGTGTGGGACCTCGGCCAAGACCTGGTTGGTACCCATTATGTTTTCCCGAGATGAGAAATAGTGTTTTGTTTTGGTCCAACTTAGTTTTGAAGGAATGCCGAGATCATTTGCATTCATATAATGCTTGTTTGAGAGTGCATTCAATAGACTTTGCCATGTGTTTGTAGGACTAAGCTTTGTTTTGACCTCGACGCTTGAAGAACAAAGTGAGTGGTATTTTTAATAAAGCTATGTTATGACATTTGATAAAGCTTTGCCTTGCTCGTTTTGGAAAAGTATTTGTTAAGCATGAATGACTATCCCTATTTTGTGCATCAAGTATTAGCTTTGGTTTTGATAACATTCTTGACAAGTCTGTACGTGCTAAGGGACTATAAGCATTTGTAGCACAAGTCCGTACGTGCTAAGGAACTATAAGCATTTGTAGCACAAGTCCGTACGTGCTGGGAGACTCTAAACTTTTGTAACACTTTTGATCATGTCATCCCTTGTATTATTGATGCTAGTGAGCCTCCCTTGAGGCTTGAAAGATTTTTAGATGAACTTGATTTGTCCTTTGATTTCGTACAAGACATGATGTGTTTTGGCTTGATAAAGATTTCGGATATCAACCATGCAAACCCCTTTATTGATTATATCATTCACTGAGTATCCAAGCTCACCCTCTCTATATATATATAGGTGATGAGCAAAAAGGCGGTGACACCTAGATGATTGTTTACAAGATGTTTTGGATTCTTGTTTTGTAGCATCTTGTAGATTATGCTTCTTGGCTTATAGTTATTTCTTTTGTATATGTCGGCTTGAGAAGCCTTTTGATCAAGATGTATTTTGTACTTTATTCTATTGTATCCAAGTTGTAAACTATATTAAGATGTATAACATTTCATTCGATCTATGCACAGCTCTTATAGACTAATTAGTTTTAAATTTATTGCTTTTGCACTTGTAAGCCCCATATGTATACTCTGATTGTGTTGTTGAATCCTTGTAGTTGGCCTCTAGTAACCTCGGGTTACTGGCCATCATGGCACCGTTCTACTAGGGGCGGAATGGAGTCGTGACAGATTGGTATCAGAGCAAGAGTTCTTGTTAATACGTTATTCACACACTTGGAGTCCTAAAGAGCATAGGATTTCCCTTAGAAGGATGTTAGGATTGCATCATATTGCTTGCTACTTGACAAGATGTGCATCATCTCGGCATGATCATTTGTTACTTGCACACATGTCTATTTGTCCATTTTGTTTTAAAGTCACACTTTGCATACTCTTAGCATCATGAGAAGGGGGAGACCTCCAGTTGGCCGAGATCATCCCGAGGACAGATTGGACAGACTAGAAAGGTTGGTCGAAGGTTTGGTCCACGAGTTGAGATAGCCTAGGCCACAGGATGCTAGTACTACCTCTACCCAGGCCAAGCAGACGAATGGCCGACATGCAGTCCCACCTCTACCTCCTCCAGTGCCGCAAGTGCCTCCACAGCAAGCTTTTTATGGGGACGGCACCATAGCCTTGATCAGAGAGTTCAAAAAGATGAAACCGCCGAGGTTCCAAGGGGGTATAGAGCCGATGAAGGCCGAGGCATGGGTTTTGGAAATGGAGAAGTTATTCAAGATTTTTCCCAGCACCGACGCCCATAAAGTGTCATTAGCAGCCTTCACGTTGGATGACGACGCATGAAGATGGTGGATGATGGTCCGAGAAGGCAACCCAGGTTTGACTTGGGCTAGATTTTTGGAGTTGTTTTACAAGAAGAATTTTCCCCTTAGTGTCCGAGATCGCAAGAGCACGAAGTTTCAGACTCTGACACAAAGAAACAAGACAGTGGCAGAATACGACCATGCTTTTACCGAGTTGGCAAGATATGCGCCTCACATGGTTGACGACGAATACCGAAAGGCTACGAAGTTCGAAAGTGGGTTGCGTGGACCGATACAGGACCGAGTGAACATGCTCAACATGCTGACTTATGCCGGGTTATTAGACAAGGCCATCTTAGTAGAAGCTAACTTGAACCGATACCAGAGTTCAGGAGAGAGCCAGAGGAAGTGGCAGAATTATGATAATCGCCGAGTCCCGTTTAATCCCAAGAATATGGGCAGTTCCAGCAACTCAAAACAGGAAGGTGGCACTAGGCCGACATGTTCAAGTTGCGGGAAGCCACATTCTGGAGTTTGTCGTTGGGCGTCTGGAGCTTGTTTTGAATGTGGTGAGGTAGGTCATCATGTGAAAGACTGTCCGAAGACAAATGTTAATGATGGCAAGAAAAATGGGAGTACTTCGGGCTCTACACAGAACAGCAACGTCGGCAAGGCACAAATGAGGCAGGGCAGAGTTTTTGCATTGGTACCAAGAGACACTCAGAATGCTGAGACTGTAGTGTCAGGTATACTCCCAATTTGCTCTGAAGATGCATACATATTGATTGATTCGGGTTCTACGCATTCATTTGTATCTGCTAAATTTGCCGAGAAATTAAATAGAGAACTAGAACCCTTTGATTATGCGTTATCTGTATCTACTCAATCTGGGAGAACCATGACTGTTTCATCCGTTTATAAAGCATGTGTTGTTGTGATTGAGGATGTAGAATTATTTGTTGATTTAATGCCATTGAACATAACCCACTTTGATGCCATATTGGAAATGGATTGGCTAGTAGGGAATCATGCATCCAGTAACTGCGTCTCCAAAAGTGTCACATTGAAACCCCCAAACCTAGCCGAGGTTACGTTCCAGGGTAAGGGAGTAGTATCCCCACCTTACTTGATTTCATCCATGAAGGCCTATAAATTGATTCAAAAAGGGTGTCAAGGTTATTTATGTAGTATACTAAACAATCTGAGTGGAAACGTTAAATTGGCCGACATCCCAGTTGTTAAGGAATTCCCCGACATCTTTCCAAATGAGTTGCCTGGCTGCTTTGTCAATAGAGAAATAGAGTTTACTGTTGACGTTATGTCGGGAACCCAGCCTATCTCCAAAACACCTTATAGAATGGCCCCATCCGAGCTTAAGGAGTTGAAGCTGCAGTTACAAGAGTTGTTAGATAAGGGCTTCATTAGGCCGAGCACTTCGCCTTGGGGAGCACCAGTTCCATTTGTTAAGAAAAAGGATGGTACACTTCGTCTTTGTATTGATTACCGAGAACTGAACAAGGTGACCATTAAGAACAAGTATCCATTGTCGAGGAGCGATGATCTGCTTGATCAATTACAAGGAGCGCGAGTCTTTTCAAAAATTGATCTCAGGTCGGGCTACCATCAACTGAAGGTTAAGGCCGAGGACGTTGAGAAAACTGCTTTTCGAACAAGATATGGCCACTACGAATTTTTAGTGATGCCTTTTAGAGTGACTAATGCTCCCGCAGCATTCATGGACTTGATGAACAGAGTCTTTAAGCCCTACCTAGACGAATTTGTGGTTGTCTTCATCGATGATATATTGATCTATTCCGAGAGCGAAGTTGAGCATGAGAAGCATTTGAGACTTGCCTTACAGATTTTGAGGGACAAGAAATTGTATGCCAAGTTTAGCAGGTGCGAGTTTTGGCTTTCCAGCATTTCATTTTTGGGGCATGTGATTAATGAAGAGGGTATTTCGGTTGATCCTAGGAAAGTTGAAGTCGTTGTGAATTGGCCGAGGCCGACTAATGTGTCTGAGATTCGTAGTTTTCTGGGTTTGGCAGGTTATTACAGGAAGTTTGTGAAGGACTTTTCAAGGATTGCCATACCTTTGACGCAATTAACTCGGAAAGAAGTGGCGTATGAATGGACCGAGGTTAGGAAATCAGTCTTCCAGGAGCTAAAGACGAGGTTAGTCACAGCGTCAATTCTTGTACTGCCGATAGATAATGAGGAATTTCAAATTTATAGTGATGCTTCTTATAAGGGTTTGGGATGTGTGTTAATGCAAGGGGGTAAAGTCATAGCATATGCATTGTGTCAATTGAAACCTCATGAAAAGAATTATCCTACCCATAATTTAGAGCTAGCAGCCGTAATGTTTGCTTTGAAGATTTGGCGTCATTACTTGTATGGAGCTTCTTGCCAAGTTTTCACAGATCACAAGAGTTTAAAGTACTTGTTCACCCAGAAGGAATTAAATATGAGGCAGAGAAGATGGCTTGAATTATTGAAGGATTATGACATGTAGATTCAGTATCATCCAGGTAAAGCAAACTCAGTGGCCGGCGCATTGAGCAAGAAGTTGGTTGGGAATTCAGTTTGCTTGTCAATGATTTCAGTGGAGCCGACTATCATTGAGGAAGTGAAAACCAGGCAGATGGAAGACAGGTTCTTCAGAAAGTTGATCGATGAGATTGTCACTAAGCTGAGGTCAGGGTATACCATTGAGAATCAGGTACTTAAGTTTGAAGGAAGAGTGTGCGTGGCCAAAGTCCCAGAGTTGAAAAGGAAAATTTTATAGGAAGCCCATGGTTCTAGATTTGCCATTCATCCAGGAAATACCAAGATGTACCAGGACGTGAAGCAGACTTTTTGGTGGCCAAATATGAAAAGAGAGATAGTCGAGTTCGTATCTTAGTGTCTATATTGTCAACAAGTGAAAGCCGAACATCAGAGACCGGCAGGACTTCTTCAACCTTTGTCAATTCCAAAGTGGAAATAGGAACACATCTCCATGGATTTTGTTGTCGGGTTACCAAGATCACAAAAAGGTAGGGATGCGGTTTGGGTTATAGTTGACAGATTAACTAAGTCAGCACACTTCTTGCCCGTTCAGACTACTTTCAATGCTGACCGACTTCCTATGTTGTATATGAACGAGATTGTTAGGCTTCACGGAGTGCTGATGTCCATTTTTTCAGACCGAGATCCGAAGTTCGTTTCCAGATTTTGGCAGAGTCTACAAAGAGCTTTGGGGACCGAGTTGAGGTTTAGCACAGCTTTTCATCCCCAGATCGATGGACAGACAGAGAGAACAAATCAGACACTTGAGGATATGCTCAGGCTATGTGTGTTGGACTTCAAGGGAAGTTGGGAAGTGCACCTACCATTAGTAGAATTCTCCTACAATAACAGCTATCAAGCCAGCATTAGCATAGCGCCGTATGAAGCTTTGTATGGAAGGAAGTGCAGATCGCCGATATGTTGGACCGAGGTGGAAGACAAAGCTTTGATTGGTCCCGAGCTAGTTCAAGTTACAACCGAGAAGATTAAGCTCATTCGACAAAGGATCAAAATTGCTCAGAGTCGACAGAAGAGCTATGCCGACCAGAGAAGAAGAGAGTTGGAATTTGAAGTTGGGGATCATGTATTCCTGAAAGTTTCGCTGATGGAAGGAGTTTCAAGATTTGGGAAGAAAGGTAAATTAGCACCTCGCTACATCGGGCCGTTTGAAATTCTTGAGAAAGTTAATTCTGTCGCTTACAGACTTGCTTTGCCACCAGAGTTAAGCCAAGTCCACAATGTGTTTCATATTTCGATGTTGAGAAAATATGTTCGGGATCCACTGCACGTGATTGATCATTTTGGGATTGTGGTTAGTGAAGATTTAGGCTACGAAGAGAGGCCGATACGGATTCTTGATAGGCAAGTGAAACGATTGAGGAACAAATTGATATCGATGGTGAAAATCGAATGGGAGGAGTATTACGGCAAGGATGCTACATGGGAGATGGAAGAAGAGATGAAAGTCCGATATCCGAAATTGTTTTCGGGTCAAGGTAACTCCAGTTTGCGGACCAAACTTCTTTAAGGGGGGTAGGATGTAACAACCCTCACTTCATCTTAGTCATGCTCTCATGCATTTATATGATTTTGTCTTGTTAAGCTTGCATTTCAAATCTTGTCTTTGTTTTGCTTAAGTGTTACTACATGCTTTTCTCCTTGCTTGTTGTGAGTTTAGTCGAGGTCACCTAAGCCTGGGTCGCACCTTTGAATCTTTTATACCTAGGACTATCTTGGAATCTTTTGGTTAACCTCCACTCGCACCTTGGCATATTGGCCGAGATGTCACTATCTAGGCCGAGGTGTCCATCACCAAGGCCGAGATGTGTATTATCTAGGTCGAGATGTTACCCTTGCACCTAGTGATCTTGTTCCTAGATTGGTATGACCTAGACCGAAGTGTGGCACATCTAGGCCGAGGTGTGGCATAGCTAAGTCAAGTGTTGTCCTTCCTAGCTGAGATCATTGAGACCTTACTTGCCGAAGCTTTGTCTTTAGCCGAGATCATTACCTGCCGGAGTGCCTGTGCCATCTTGCTTGTTGAACACACTCTGTCATAGTCTTGTCTTTTCACTCAGTCACCTTTTTGAGAAGAGCCAACCAGCCGATGCCACGTGTCCCAGCAGAGGGTTACGTCAGTGAGATGTTGAGAAACACATCATTTTGTATCATATCCTTGTCTTTTAGAGAGAGAGGCTCTAGGAAGAAGAATGAGGAGTTCTTAGAGAAGGAATAGATTTCCAAGCTTGATCTTCACACCTTGAGGCGTTAGATTCGTGTCTTGAGGTTAGAATCTTGATCTACTCTTGTTGTTCTTATTGTCTATCCAGCTGCATTGCATGATCGGGCACGATTTGTAAGCCATGCATTGATTTAAAGTTTGGTTTTAGAAAGAGAAAGTGATATTCACGTGTTCTTGAATAAAAGCCTTGTTTGATCCGAAAGCTTGCATCAAGATTCATGTTTTTGTGTTTGTCTTCATAAGATCTTCCAGTATGGGTACCCAGGTCCATGTTTTCGAACTCATCCCATGAAATCCCAGATTTCGTAATAACAAGTTGTGTTTGAGCATTCATGTTTTTCATGTTCTTCAGTAGAGGGAAACCTAGATTTTCCCGACTTCATTTTCTTGAATGTGGCCATCAGGACCACACCTCGGCAAGGAGGTGTGGGATCTCGGCCAAGACCTGGTTGGTACCCATTATGTTTTCCCGAGATGAGAAACAATGTTTTGTTTTGGTCCAACTTAGTTTTGAAGGAATGCCGAGATCATTTGCATTCATATAAAGCTTGTTTGAGAGTGCATTCAATAGACTTTGCCATGTGTTTGTAGGACTTGGACTCTTGCTTTGACCCCGACGCCTGAAGAACTAAGTAAGTGGTATTTTTAATAAAGCTATGTTATGACATTTGATAATGTTTTGCCTTGCTTGTTTTGGAAAAGTATTTGTTAAGCATGAATGACTATCCCTATTTTGTGCATCAAGCATTAGCTTTGGTTTTGATAACATTCTTGACAAGTCCGTACGTGCTAAGGGACTATAAGCATTTGTAGCATAAGTCCGTACGTGCTAGGGGACTCTAAACTTTTGTAGCACTTTTGATCATGTCATCCCTTGTATTATTGATGCTAGTGAGCCTCTCTTGAGGCTTGAAAGATGCTTAGATGAACTTGATTTGTCCTTTGATTTCGTACAAGATATGATGTGTTTTGGCTTGATAAAGATTTCGGATATCAACCATGCAAACCCCTTTATTGATTATATCATTCACTGAGTATCCAAGCTCACCCTTTATATATATATATATATATGTAGGTGATGAGCAAAAAGGCGGCGACACCTAGATGATTGTTTGCAAGATGTTTTGGATTCATGTTTTGTAGCATCTTGAAGATTATGCTTCTTGGCTTATAGTTATTTCTTTTGTATATGTCGGCTTGAGAAGCCTTTTGATCAAGATGTATTTTGTACTTTATTCTATTGTATCCAAGTTGTAAACTATATTAAGATGTATAACATTTCATTCGATCTATGCACAGCTCTTATGGACTAATTAGTTTTAAATTTATTGCTTCTGCCCTTGTAAGCCCCATATGTATACTCTGATTGTGTGTGTGACTCCTTGTAGTTGGCCTCTGGTAACCTCGGGTTACTGGCCATCATGGCACCATTCTACTAGGGGCAGAATGGGGTTGTGACACCTACCACCACCACGTCCACGTCCTAACATCCTAATGAAGGTAACAAAAAAGATTAGCACATTTACAAATGTACCGAAGCTAACTCACTCGGGTCCTAGTACGGTGAACAACAATAATTCACTCTACATAAGCATGTAGTCACGTAAACACATACAAATTTCATTCTCAGATAATGACCATCCTGCGGCGTTACCAGAGTTCCAACTAGAAACAGCAATGATCAAGTGCCTTTCTAATAGGACTCCGAGAAACCCATAGACTCAATCAACATCCTGAAAGGCTTACAGACATTCATATGCCCTAAAGGCTTACATCTTTCTAAGACCGTGCTTGGTTACAACAAAATGAGTCATAAGCTCAGTACAAATAAAGCCCTAGGCTTGTAAAAAGGTAAATACAAAATAAACAAAAATGAGCCTTCAGCTCCATAATCCTCCCAAGCTAAGTCCTTGGCGGAGGGATATCATCAGCACCTAAAAATGGTTTTTCCCAAGTAGGGTGAGCCAAACCCCAGTAAAAATAATCTAACACAATATATGAATCTTAGTAAAAATATAAGTATGATATGCATATACAATGCCCATGGTAAACTCATTCGTATTCTTACAAGATCATAATATGCCAAGTGTCACATCTCAATCCATTTTCTCTTAATTCATTTCATGACAATTCATTTCACCTTAATTCATGAGTCAAATCCATTGTTATCCAGACAGCCCAACTGAGGCAACAACTCAGTGGTTCCCTAATCAATATAACCATTACACCAACACTTCAATTTGCCATTTTATGAAAATTTCGTCCGCGGGAATCGGTACCCATGTATACGTGCAGTTTTCAGGACTTTCACCCTGGACACACAGCCCAACTTAATTCAACGGAGTCCATCTCATTTAATCTGCCAAACATGGAGTACATCCCCTTTCTCCTCCCAAATATCATACATATGCAATGTATTAAAACACAATCATATTCAATGACAACAGCTAAGAGATTAGTTTCAATTCACGTAATCCTCATGTAATTTCTACAATAATCATAACTATCCTTCACCACTAGCCCAAAATAGATATTTCTAAATAGATGTACAATCTCCAATACAATTTCCATAGGTGGGAGATAATACACATCAAACTCCACCGTTTATATAAACATTCATCTAATTTCATATTTCCAATACCAATTTCATTATTTATACAAAATAATTACTTTGAAACATTTTAGGGCAAAACTCCATTCTCTTCTAAATCCAATCCATGTGTCAAAATCAACAAATTTAACACAACACATCCTCATATATATACCCATAACCATTTTCAATACCTTCATTTGAAAATCTCTTTTTTGATTTAAAACCAAAACGCTAGGTTTGCCTAAAATCCTCCAAAGCCCAACATTCTTTACACAATCAACAAATAACTAAGTTAAAAATCATAGGAGAGTGTAGAAAGTCCCTACTTCAAGCTTAGAAGGCCAAGGAAGAAATGGAGGAACTTCAAAGATACCGAAATCAAGATCTATTCAGATCAAAACGGAGCTCTTGAGATACTCTATCTTTTTTCCCCAAGACACCAGGGTAGGGAAACCAACAGATCTAGGTGAAAATGTAGAAAGAGAATGAGTTTTAGAGAGAGAGAGGGTCCCAATTAAGGGTTTAGAGTGAAAAAGATACGAAAAAGTGATGTAAAAATGTGCTGCTGCAAACTGATATACGCATAGTCCACTTGAGCGCAAGAGTTGATGCTCGACCGTCAGACACAATAAGTTGTTCCGTTTGAGCACAAGAAGTGACGCTCAAGTGTAGAATGCACACTCTTAGTAGTTTTACAGACAACAGACCAACGCTCGAGCGCAAGAAGAGTTGCTTGAGCTGAGCCCACTCAAGCGTAGAATACATCCTCCCAGTAGTGTTGCAAACCTGCAAAAGTACTGAGAATTCACAAAACCCGCTTAAGCGCAAGAAGTGCCGCTCGAGTGGAGGAGCAAAATTCTGGGCAACAAGAGTTTGGAAACTAAGCAATCAACCTGCCCCAAACACAACCACAATAACCCAATAGCCAAATTTAAAGGGAAAACAAGGGAAGCAAGGCATAATCAATAGTATGAAATATGAAACCTGTATCCAAAATACAACAAGGGTCGGGTCAAAACCGGAATCACTATAATACTTTGTGTAGAAAATTTTAACAATTTAAAGCCAAACCAAATACAAACAAATTTGTTAATGGTTAATGAAATTTTTTGTCACTATGTATAAAAACAATTTCTTTCAAAAAAAAAAAAAAGAGAGTATATTTTTAACCTGAAATCAAATACTCATTTGAGTTAATCAGATTTACCAAAAATCATGAATTCCACTTGTATCAAAATATTTTTTTCTAGAAGAAAATAAAAACAGAAAATTCTATAATATAAAAATTATGACTTGGTTATTACTCATGGTGTATTATTTTGGTTACTAATTGAAAAGGTCTTTGCTAAGTTCTTATATTTTTTGTTGTGTCTAAAGTGGTGGATCGGAGCTTTAATTATGCTTCAAATGGTGTTTGATTATAATTTTATTTAAAAATTATTCAAGAAAAATCAATAGGTGCCTTAAATATACACAATCATTTTTGATGAATTTTAAAATAATGCTCCACACTATTTATCATTTGACATTTGTCAATTTATTTTCTAAAAACGTACTAAAAAATGTTTTTGAGTTCCATTATTTTAATCAATCAATATCAAATTGGATGCTACACATGGATGTAAATCACTTCTAGAAATATGATGTCTGACATAAAATCACAATGTAATTAACTTCAATTAATGTAATGATATTTTATATTATGATATGTGTTACAAAAGAATAATTTTAATTTTAATTTAAAATATAATTTAAATTTAAATTATCTATTTTAATAATCTTAGCCTTATCGTTCAATAAAAATGTGATGACTGGGTCCTTGTTTTATTTCTTTTCTTTCCTCTTCACTCCGTTCTCTTTGCTCTCGTTGAATTTGAAACGTTCGGAAGTTATTTTTCTTCATATAAAGTTCTGGTTCTTGTTTTCATTGGTGTTGGTTTTCACTTGTTCTGGAGAGCATGAGGTCAGGTCCGGAGCGCCCAGGGGTTGAACCAAAATTTCCTGGACTGGTTGGCTTGCCGCATGTGCGGGAGAGGGCCACACGTGCAGATTTCAGGGGAAAGCTGGGCAACACACTGCAATATATGCAGGTGCAGGGCTTGGTGCGTTTGGGGAGGGCCGCACGTGCGGGGATGGGAGCCGCACGTACGAAAGAGAGGCTCCGCACGTGTGGGTCACGTGCCGCACGTGCGGGACGTTGGCAGGTACGAAAACTCTATTTTTTCTCCTCTTTTGGGTTGTTTGTATCTCATTTTAATATATCTCCCTCTTTCTCTAAAAACATTTTCTCTCATCCTTCTCTCTAAAAACCCTAACCAAAGCACCAAAGGCCTTTGATTCTTGCTATCCATTAGGTCTAGATCATCATCATCATCCCTCTAATCTTGAAGATCAAAAGCTAGGGTTCCTCTTGGTGTGGTAGAGGTTGAAGGATCTTCTATCAAAAGCTAGGTTTCATCTTCTCTTCATCATTAACACTTTGAGGTAGGGACATTCTTGAGTTATATATACAAGTTTTGCTATTTTGATGATGATTTTAAGAGTTTTCTCCTAGTTCTTTGGTTGATTTTAACTTTGTGATTCAAAAATGTAGAGAGTTTTAAAAGTGGGTTTGTATCTCAACCCTTTTATAAATCCTAGAGGGTTTTCATTTTATTAAACTTAAGAAAATGATTTTTGATAGGGTCCCACTAAGAAAAATGAGAATGTGTTGGGTTTGATGAGAAACCCTAGAAATTTGGGGATTTTGGGACTTATGGGCAAAACTTATGGCTTTTTCTCTCCTTCTAGTGTTCAATAAATGAGGGAGTGTAGATTTATCATATGCTTTGTTAAATGGCAAACCTTCTTGATGTATGAACAATGAAGAATTATTTTCTTTGAATTATTATTAAATACATGAGCATGTATAGTTAAGGAGTGGAAAATTGGTATGTGCTATGGATTGTGGGAATTGTAAAGTCTTGGGAATCTAATGTGGAAAACATGACATGCAGTCTTGATAGGACTACCTTGTTAGAAATTGTGCATGATGAGGAATGGCAATTGCTATGAGTTGAAGGCATATAAGTTATATTGTGATATAGCATTGAAGAAAGGAGTTGAGAAATGAATTTATTTGATATTGTTGTCAAGTTACTTGAATTGGAGAAATGCTATAAGGTATAGAATAACATTGCACTGCATTCACATGGAATTACATATTATGCATTGTGTAATTAGATTGGGAAGATTTGCTTCAATAAAGAAATAAATAAATATATGTTTGATAATGAAGTTAATGGAAATGTGTATGGGGTAAATACGTGGTAAGTGCGGATAGGGGGTGTAGTTGAACTTGATAAGTTGGCATGAGTGTCCATGGTGAAAGACCAGAAAACCGCACGAATAGGTGTCGAGCCTTTCGGTTACTATCGGTAAAAATGACAGTTTGGTAGTACTTGTAGAGTCTACTTGCAGATACCAGCCTAGGGATTACTAGTGTTGTATTTACCACCCCTGTTGATTAAAATTGGAAGTTTTGAAATGTGTTGAGGTTGCAAGCTTTTATTGAAAAATGGAAATCTTTGAGGAGAGCATTAAATGAAATTTTCTATAAAAAAGGCATTGTATGGCATTGGCATTTGCATTTACATTTAGAATTGCATAACTGTATATACTTTGTGAGAATTCTCTACTGGGCTTTATGCTCACTCCTATGGGACTTTGGTGCAGGTAAAGATGTGGTGATCCCGCCGAACTGAGGGTGTAAATATCTTTTTGTGAAGAGTAAATAGCTCTCTTATTTTTGTTGTGAATTTTGTAAAGCCAATGGGTAAATGTGCATGGGTCCGAGAGACCATTTTGTGTAATCGGGCTATTGCCTTGGAAGATGTAAGCCCTTAAGGGCATTTCATTGTTTTGAGACTAGATGCTTCACATGCTATAGATTCATGTGTTCTTTCATTTCATTGAATGTATACCGCATGTGGAACTTTTGTATTAAACTCATTTATTAAATATGTGAAGATGGGAGCATTATTGTCATTGTTTAGTGAATGTTTATTAATGTGGGTAGTTCATGTTGAATTATTTCGGGGCGTTACAAAAAATGTTACTTGAAAACTTATATATAATAAATTTAGTTAAATTATTTGTTTATTTTGATAATTTTAGTTTCATTGTACTATACAAGTGTAATTATCATATAATGATTTTATATGATATGTATTAAATTATAATATAGTAAAATAAATACTCATTTTGATATTAAAAATAATAGTTAAATTAGAAAGAGAATTAGTAAAATAAACTAAAAGTGATTCTAATCATTTATTTTTATTTTTATATTTATTTGGAAAATAAAAATATGTAGAATTAGAACTAAACAAAATTTATTTACAATATTAGATATAAATATGTTGTGATTGGATTAAGATGAAAATACACAAATTAATTATTTAGAGTATTGATTTTTTCTTTAATATTCTTTTTGAATTATTCATTCATATTGTATATAGATATATAAAATTTAAATTAAATATAAATGTTTTGTAATAAATAATTTTATGTTAAATAAAAAATTAAATATAAATTAATATTAGACATCAATAAGATAGATAAAAAATAAAAAAATATACAAGAAAATTAATTTGATCCATGTGTTGTAGCACTTGTGTCTTAAACTATTATAGAGTGTATTTAATTGCTTTATTTTCATTTTGGGAGTCTTTGGAGTTGTTATATTTCAATTTTAGAGGAGTACGATTTGATTTAGACTCATTGGGATTGTTCGTTCGCACTTGTCTACGTTGAAAAGTTCTTTGGGAGCTTGGAAAATTTATTATGGGGTTGACACTAGCTTTCCTGGGGTCGACACCACCTTGCTGCCCTGTCATTAATATCTTTACTAGTTTATAGGGTCGACACTAGAGGCTCTAAGGGTCGACCCTTCCCTTACTGTGTTGTTCTGGGTTACATTCTGAAATTTAGGGTAGACACCACTAGTTCCAAGGGTCGACCCTTACTCTCTGCACGCATTAGTGTCTCAGCTTTTCTTCCTGAAGGGTCAACACCATTGTCTAAAGGGTCAACTCCTGCAAGTAAATTTTCAGAGTTTTGGTTCGGTTTTGAGCTCCATTTTTTGGGGGTTTGACTTATTCTTTCCTTTGACTTTAAGGCTATTATTCTACCACTATAAATAGACCCCAAACACACTTTTCTCATTCCCTCTCCCTCTCTCTCTCTCTCTTCTCTTCTCTTTTTAAACTGTGAATCGCTCTCTCTATCTTCGAAACTCACCTTTTTCCACTTAGATCTAGATCTACTTACATAGAGAAATCTTTTCACCTTGGTCCGTTGAGAAAGATTGTAGATCTCATCAAAGGCTTTCTTTTGATCCAAGAGTTTCGTAGTTTCTTCAACTTTGGTTTTCTTCGAGTTCCCCTCTTCACTTGAAGAGATAGGGTCTATTTCTTAAACTTAATATGAGTTCATTAGCATATTTGTGACCTATTTTGTTATGTATATTTGGTAGTCATTTGGTATGATGTCTACCCTTGTTATTTGTTATTTCAAAAGATCTATGGATTTGGGTGTTTTGGGTGTTTTGGGTTAAACTTGAGGTTGGGATTTCAAATGTATAAGAGAGATTTTCAAATGAGTTCTTGAATCAGGTGATGATCTTGTATTGGTGTTGAGATATATTGACATAGTGGCTTTCATTTACTGAAAAGTGATTTTGAAAAAAATAAAAATAAATGAGGTTTTACTATAAAACCATGGGTTTTGGCTTGTGTTGGAAAACAATGAAAAATGATGATGGTTTTGTAAGAGATGGAAAAAAAATGGTTGTGGGATTTTCGAAAATGGTTGTTGTTACTCTTTTGGAAAATATATCTATAGTGATATCTTTTGATTATTACAATAGAGATAACTGTTTTGGCTATCGGTAGAGGATAGCATGTGTGTTAGAAATTACATGTAGATTAGGCAATTTGAAATCATTCATATCATGGAGCATGTAATGGATTTTGAAAATTGAAACTGTATGTTATGAAAGGAGGTTTTGGAAATTCTTACATTATGTTTTGGAACATTTGCATTGTTTTGAAAAAAACAATATTTTGAGTTACATGTATTGTACTATTGAAAAGGGTAAATGAAATGGGGAATCTGGGGAAAAGTTATTGTTACATTAAATAAGTTGGCTTGTGTGTCTAGGGTGAAAGTCCCGAAAATCGTGCGTATACATGGGTACCGATCCCACGGACGAAATTTCTTTAAAATGGCAATAATAGTGCTTGTATAACCTACGTTTACATGGTGCTGGTTTACGGTTTCTCGCTGATGAAATTTTCGTGAAAGGTTGTGTTTGTTTTGGAGATTCACCCATTTATTTACTATTATGTTGGTTTCGGCACAAGATGTTTGGAATATGGTTTTAACAAGATATTTGCTGTTGTTTAGCGATGTATTCGTATTTGATTTAGTAATGTATTTGTTGGTTGCTATTGAGATACCGAGATTGGTTGTTGGAAAGGAATTTTATATATGATTTGAAATCAGAAAACGTTTTGATTAAATGCAAGGTTTTGGTAATTGGGAAGAAAAGATTTTGTTGAGTTATCAAATGGATAATTGGAAATGCATTTGGGCATATTGTATATATGTATTACATCATGATCATTTATGCTGGTGGAGCATGTTTAGTTTTTGAAATATTTTCTACTGGTTTTATGCTCACCCTACGTGGTTGAAATGTTTTTCAGGTGTACATATATGGATGAGGAGTATGATATGAAGTTATGTTTGAACCATGTAGGGTGATTCAGTTATTTGTAGGCCAATGGTCATTTATGTTATTTATTGGCCGTGTATTATTCTTGTAAGGGTTACACCCTTGTATATGATGTAAGCCTCAGGGCGTTTAATTTGATTTTATAACATCTGTACACATTTTAGTCACAGAACATCCATTCGACCTAAATCTTGTATCTAGGAATGCATAAAATTGGATGAACACATGTATTTTGTGTCTTTATATAATATTCACTTGTATGAGAGTTATTATCTATTGTTTATCATCGAGTGATTTATTCACGTGAGCCAAACCTTGTTAATTTAGGGCGTGACACGATGCACATAATTAAGCATGTTCTGTCTTATTTATTTATTTGTATATCAAGATAATTTTTTTTTCAAATATCAAAATAATTAAATTAAAGTATCACTATAGAAAAGAAATCTGACAATGGAAAAACTAAATACATAATGAAAAATATATAGAAGTGAGTATTTCTCCAATAGAGTCCATATACAACTGGTTACAATAATTGAAATTAAGTTTGTGTAGAACTTTATATATAAATGGAAAAAGCATGCTAATGTGGCTTTTTTAGAAGAAAAAAAAAGTAGGGTAAATTAACAATAGGTCCTAATAGTTGGACTTATTCTCATAAAGTCTTATCGCAAATAAGTCCTAGTAAATTGTCGCAAAAAATAACTTTTTGTGACGATTTTTTGTACATGTCGCAAAAATTTGACAATTAGTGACTTTTTTTGTTACGTTTTTATAAATTGTCACTAAAACTTATAATTAGTGACATTTTTCTGTGATGAATTTTTCAAATTGTCATTAAAAGTTGAAAATTAGCGACTTTTTGTGATGATTTTTTAAATTTATCGCTAAAATTTATAATTAGTGATATTTTTTGTGACAAACTTTTCAAACTGTCACTGAAAATTACAATTAGTGAGTTTTTTAATAGTATTTGATAAAAAAATGCCATTAATTTTCATAAGACCTATTGGACAATAAGTCCACAAAGTAGGAACTACACGTTAGTCTTCCTAACATTTAGAATGTGCCACATAAGAAAAAAAAAAAATACTACTTGTATATATATATATTAAATTATGAGATAGTAAAAAATAAACACTCATTTTGATATTAAAAGTAATAGTTAAATTAGAAAGAGAATAGTAATATAAAACTAAAAATGATTCTAATTATTTAATTTTATATTTATTTAGGAAATAAAAATATGTAGAAATGGAGCAGCACAAAATTTATGTAGTGATCCCAGTTTCGATCATTCTTTCATGTTTTGCCACTTCGACTGGGCATGTCGGGGATCGAGCTGTCCGATTAGCTCGCGGGGGTCCAGGGGGCAGTGCCCGGTTAGTAAAAATACAAAATGCATTCGAAGTTGCTTGAGCCGCACATGCGGAAAATAGGGGAGGGCTTGTTTGGTTACTGTAATAAATGCAGGTGCGGGAGTGCAAGTGCGGGGGAGAAGCGCTACACGTGTGGTCATAGGTGAGTCGGAAATTTTAGTCTTTTCTTCCCTTTAGGCTGAGTGTATCTCACTCTTGTTAGGTCTCTCTCTCTCTCTAAAAACTCTTTCCTCTCCCTTCTCTCTACATTTCCCTATGCCAAATTGGATCAAAATCTTGATTTCTCAAGATCCATTAGAGTTCTGCCATAATTTCTTTATCAAAGTTGGTTAACTTCTCAAGGGCTTTGTTGTGTGCAGTGAAGATCGAGTTTCGACATCGTTGATTTTGGGAGTTTCATCTCATTTCTTCTTCAAAACTTGAGGTAGGGATTTTCTTAGAGTTATATATATGTTTTTGCAAGATCTATATGATTTTCGAAATCATCTTTCGATAGCTTTGAAAATTGATTGTTGATTCAAGAAGTTGAGCGATTTTGAAAGTGAGTTTGTCTCTTGTTCTTTTAAAACGATCTTATGGGTTTTGATCTTCGTTGATTGAAGAAAAGATGATTTTAGAAAGTTTTCTTTCAAAAGATTTGAGTTGTGTAGTTTTGGTGAGAAAACCTAAAATTTGGAGATTTTTTTTTAAGAGACTGAAATTCAATGAATGATATTGTTATATTTATTTTGTGTGTCAAAATAAATGGATGTTTGGAAAATTTCTCATTTATATTTATATAAATGATGAATTTCAAGGAATATGAGAATTATTGTTCATGTTGGAAATTATTGTTTAAAATGTTGAAATAGTCTTGAAATGACTAATTGTTGACGATACTTGAGAAGAGGGAATTGTGTTATTCCTTGGATGATGAATTAGAATAAAAGTATTTATATTCATCTTGTGTTATTGGCATATCAATTCATTTGATTACATTAAACTTTGAAAGTTGATTTAAAAACTTGCATTGAGAAAAGAATGTTGAGAAACAAGTTTTCATGGAATGGTTTTGGGGTAAATACGTTGGTAAGTCTTGATAGATGGTGTAGATAATATTGAATAAGTTGGCCTGAGAGTCTGGGATGAAAGACCGAAAACCCGCGCAGATAGGTATCGAGCCTTCCGGTTAATACCGGTAAAAATGACAAATTGGTAGTACTTGTATAATCTACTTGCAGATACCGACCTAGGGATTACCAGAGTCGTATTTACCGCTTTTGAAATGAATTGTTAAGTTTTGAAGAATTGAAATTGCATGACATCATTGAGTATGAGGGTTTTCAAAGATGAAAATGTGATTTTCTTTCAAAAGAGCATAGCATGGCATGTGCATTTCATCTCTTGAGACTTGTATAAAATGTACATACTTTGTTAAGGATTTCCTACTGGGCTTTATGCTCACCTTACGGGATTTTTGTGCAGAAAAAGATGTGGTGATGCCGCCTAACTAAAGGCAAGGAAATGTGCGTTGAGAGTACGAGACTCTCATTTTGTTGTGACTGTGTGTGTAAACCAAGGGTTGTATGTGTGTGGGTTTGAATAACCGTTTTGTGTAACCAAGCTCAAGTCTTGGAAACTTGTAAACCCTTGGGGGTATTTATTTGTTTATTTACTTGTTGATTGGATTAATGTATTGTTGCATGAAGAACTATTGTATCATGTAATGTAAGTTTGGAGATTTATATTCGGTTTTCCTCAAAAGAGCCATGATTGTTGTATTATCATTTGAGCTAAAAATTTGGGGCGTTGCAATTTATTTAAAAGATTAAATATAAATATATTGTGATTGGATTAAGAAGAAAATGCATAAATTAATTATGTAGAGTATTGATTTTTTTTTAATATTCTTTTTGAATTATTCATACATATTATATATAGGTATATAAAATTTAAATTAAATATAAATGTTTTGTAACAAATAATTTCATGTTAAATAACAAATTAATTATAAATTAATATTAAGACATCAATAAGATAGAAAAAATATATATATAAAATATAAAAAAATTAATTTGATCTGTGAGATGCATATAATTAAGCACATCCTGTCTTATTTATTTATTTATTTATTTGTATATCATGTAAAGCCCCAAAAATACATACATCCGATAAATCCAATTTAACTTTTAACATGATCTAATTCTCCATTAATTCATCATTAATATGAGAGAAAGAATAACTAATATTACATTCATTAATGTAAGGACCAAAAACCCCCTTCTTTTCTATTCATGACTTTCTAGTAAGATTCATAAAACAAATCATATGCATTCATACATTCACCATTTCTAAAATATGAATCTATGACATGTGATGATAGAAATTTAAAGCAAGCTAAGTACCAACTAATGTCCTATTGGCTACAAGTTCCAAGGCCTTGCCCGGTTACACAAGTGGTGTTCACACCCAAACACAAATAGCCCTTGGCTTACAAAAATAAAACAAATAAAAACCGAGTTTCGTGCTCCAAAAGTTCCTTCTTGCCTTCACTTCGGCAAAGGCATATCGCAATCACTTGAAAATGGTTTCCACCAAGGAATGAGCATAATGCCCAATAGAGATAATCTAAATAAGTGTATGCAGTTTAACAATATCATGAGGTGTAATGCATGTGAGATGCCAATGTCAAAAATATAGGTTTTCTCATTTTGAAATTCTAATGCCATGCACTTGTTCAAAAACATAACCAATTTAATCATCCATTTGATAGAACAAGGGATGGTAAATACGACACTAGTAATCCCTAGGCTGGTGTTTGCAAGTAGGCATAACTAGCACTACCAATCTCCACTTTACCGGCTCCTAACCGGAAGGCACGTGGTACCTACTCCGCGCGTGTTTTCGGTCTTTCACCTTAGACACTAAGGCTAACTTAAACAATACCAATCTACACCCCCTATCCAGACTTACCAAACGTATTTGTCACGCCCCACTTTTTATTACTCGGAATCCATTACCCAATTTATTAAGTTAAATCAATTTCAGAGATAACATATGGAGCATCCTTACATCACGATGTGGAATAAATCAAATTCTCTCATTCGAATATAAAATGAATACAACAGGAGTATATCTAAATAAATTGCCCGAAGGCTCACATCTTAAAAAGCAGAAAGAGGGTTTAATCCTTTTACATCAATGGCATTCCGCCCACAAATAAAAGGCCCATGGCCAACAAGTAAAGAAGATCCATGACCTTGAAACACTTCTTGATGTTCACCTGAAAAAGGATTAGCAACGTGAGATGAACATAATGTCCAGTAGGGATCTCAACATGATCCTAGACAATAACAACTTACAGATAGCTATGATCATGAATGCTTTGTCTCATACTGTATAAATAATGTGATGGTTTATACTGAAATATACGTATATAAGTACTTTCTCAAAATCATTCATTTCATTCCATAACGTGAGCAATTCACCTTTCTTTCCTCTTATTACCTTTTCACCAAAATTTACATGACAATAACAAATTTTTGAAAGAAAGAATTTCACCAAAACCTTTTACACTTTCTCCCACTTTCCAGACTTACACTTGATTTGACTTTTCAAAACATGTTGACAAGTATCCGATATCCTTCACATTTCTTACTATCTCAAAATAGTACTTACGTCCGTTCCAACACATTTGTACCTATATATGTATACCTTTAGTACAAAAGGAAACAACAAGCAACCAATGACTATTTACTCAACAACCGCAACTTGGCCTTCTCGAAACATAACCATCACAACCTGCAATGAAATGCCAATTCTCTAGGCGCTAGCTGGAAGGTAATGGTACCTCTCATTCTCAGCGCAATACACATTTTCCAACCATCACTTTATACAACAAGTATAATTAACTCGAGTGCACTACATTCACATAATCATTTCAACATCACAATGGCATCCTCCACCAATGACCAAGGACAAAACCTCTAAACAAAATGTATTCAATACACGTAATACAATCATCCAATTTTCATGAGGCATTAGGCCTAACAACACAATAATGTTCCAAGGTTTTCAACTTTCACCAAGGTTCTTACTTAATTTGCAAAAGAGTTATAACTTCCACAATTCCCAATTGTCTATAGGAGTAATTCCACAATTCCCAATTGTCTAGAGGAGGTGCGGAAAATACACTGTCTATCTCCCAGCCATCTTCGTCTGCCTCCATTGTTTCCTTTCTTCATTTAGGTTTGCGTAGGTCTTCTTCAGGTATCTCTTCGTCTGTTTGACTTTTTGACTCTGGTGCCTCTCATCATACTCATTATCTCTCCTTACTTCAGAATTGTACTCCCCTTTCCTTTTATATTACTATCGATGTTGCTAATGGGTCTGGTATGTTAGTTATATCTGTTAGGTATGTCCTACCATCTGCTATGTCTGCAGTCTCGATTCCATCTGTCTTATATGTTCCTTAGTTATCTGTCAGTTTATTATCTATTAGTCAATTTGATGTCTCTCGTTTTGATGTTATCTTTTTTTCTTCTATCTATTCTATGCAGGATCGGATATCTAAGCAGCAGATTGGAACTGGCCGTAGAGTTAGAGACCTCTATGTGGTGGAGAGCTTGCATCTGCCTATGACTACCTCTCCAACTGCCTTTTCTTCTTTTCAGTTAGATTCTCTGTCAAGTCCTTTCTATTTGTGGCATTCCAAATTAGGGCATTTGTCTGCTGACCACTTGCGGTCTTTAGCTTAGTCAGGTATATTGGGTAAAGTTTCTCCTAGTCAACCTAACGAGTGTCGGGGTGTAGACTTGCCAAAATGACATCTTTACCTTTCCGTAAAAGTACTTCTATATCAGCTACACCGTTTTCTTTAGTTCATATTGATGTCTAGGCCCTTCTCATGTTCTCACCAAAGGGATTCTGCATACGATGTGTCATTTGTTGATGACTGCATCCGTTATACTTGGGTTTATCTTATGACTCATAAGTCTGATTTTTATCAGATATACCGTACCTTTTAGTCTATGATTACTACTTAGTTTGGGTCTACAATTAAAGTGTTACAGTTTGACTTGGGTGGGGAATATTTTAAAAATGACTTCTGTGAGTATTTGGCCAATTTGGGTGCCATTAACCAAACTTCCTGTATAGATACACCTGCCCAAAATGGTCGAGCTGAGCGTAAACATCGTCATCTCCTTGAGACAGCAAGGTCTCATCTTCTCTTTGCCTCAATTCCGGCTCTATTTTGGGGAGAGGCAATTTTTACTGCTGCTTTTCTTCTCAATCGCATGCCTACTTCCCTTCTTTCTGGTCGGTCTCCTTGTAAGGCTTTTTTCTCCCAAATTCCTAACTACTCCATTTTTCGTGTGTTTGGGTCTACCTGTTTTGTCCTTCTTCCCGCAAAGATAGGACCAAACTTAGTGCTCGGTCTGTCCTTTGTGTCTTTTAGGTTATAGTCCTACTTAGAAAGGCTATCGATGTTACGAACTTATTTCCCATCGTCTTCATGTCTCCCGTCATGTTTCTTTTCTCAAACATCTACCTTACCTTCAGCTTACTCCTCTCACCACCCCAGTTTCCAAAGACAATTTGGTTTATATTGATCCGTTTCCTTCTGAGGTCCCGTCTGATGAGTACATCTCCACAGTTCCTCCTAAGCTTGTTCCATCTTCTCCTCCTGCTTCACCTCTAGCTACTACTCCTCCTTTGATTTATTCTTCTCATCCGTTGTTAGTTTATTCTCGTCGCAAGGCTCCTCCTCCACTGGTTGTCTCTACCCCTGCTACTGATCCTATTGTTTCTGACAACTCTGACCCTATTGCACACCCATATCCTACTCGAGCACGTCATCCTCCAAACAGGTTGGGTTGGTTTAATACATGTTTTTTGGCTTCCTATTGTACATTATTGTCTGCTATTCACTCTTTTTCATAACCTCAGTCTTACAAGGAGGCCTGTCAGGATCCTCATTGGGTTCAAGCTATGGAGGATGAATTGTCTACTTTACAAAAAACTAGTGCTTGGGAGTTGGTTCCTTTGTCTGCTAGTAAGAATCTGGTTGGTTACAAATGGGTTTACAAAGTCAAGACTCATTTTGATGGTTCTCTTGAGCGCTACAAAGCTCGTTTGGTTGCCAAAGGTTTCTCACAGGAGTATGGTGTTGATTATAAGGAGACCTTTGCTCCTGTTGCTAAAATGACTACTGTCCGTACTTTGATCTCTGTCGCTGTTGTTAGTTCTTGGCCTCTTTGTCAGATGGATGTTAAGAATGCTTTTCTTAATGGCCATCTCACTAAGGAGGTTTACAAGCGTCCTCCTCTTGGCCTTCACCATCCCTCTGAACAGGTTTGTTACCTTCGGCGTGCTCTGTATGGTCTCAAACAGTCTCCTCATGCTTGGTATGATCGCTTTCAGACTGCTGTTACTGAGCTTGGGTTTAATCCTTGCGCCCAGGACTCTGCTTTATTTCTTCTTCATACCTCTGCTGGATTTGTTACGTTATTACTGTATGTGGATGATATGATCATCACTCGTTCTAACTTTTCTACTATATCTGAGGTCAAGCAGCATCTTTTCCGCACCTTTGAAATGAAGGATCTGGGCCCATTGCGATATTTTCTTGGTATTGAGATAGCTTCTTCTCTCAGGGGCTACTTTCTCTCTCAGGCCAAGTATGCCAATGAGGTCATTCATCGTGCCAGTCTTACTGACACTAAGATTTCTGATACCTTTATTGAGCTTAATGTAAAGCTCAACACTACTGATGGTGTTCTTTTGGATGATCCTACTCTATATCGAGAGCTCGTGGGTTGCTTAGTCTATCTGACGGTTACTCGTCCTGATCTTGTCTATGTTGTTCATGTGGTTAGCCAGTTTGTCTCTGCTCCTCGCTCCACACATTGGGCTGCCTTGGTTCGGATTCTTCGCTATCTCCGAGGTACTATCTTTCAGGGTTTACTATTGTCCTCTACTTTCTCTCTAACTTTAGTGGCCTATGCTGATTTTGATCGGGTTAGTGATGTTACTAATCGTAAGTCCACGTTTGGTTTCTGTATGTTTCTTGGCGATTCCTTGATCTCTTGGAAAAGAAAAAAACAAACTGTTGTTGCTCGCTTTACTGCCGAAGCTGAGTATCGTGTTATGGCTCATGCTACTGTTGAAGTTGTTTGGCTTCATTGTCTTCTTTTCTAACTTGGGCGTCCCTCAGTCTTCCCCAGCCTCCCTCTATTGTGACAACCGCAGTGCTATTCATATTGCACATAACACTGTCTTTCATGAGCGGACCAAGCACATTGAGATTGATTGTCACTTTGTTTCTCAGCATTTGCAGTCTGGCTCTATTTCGCTTCCTTTCGTCTCTTCAGCTCTGCAGCTTGCTGATTTCTTTACCAAGACTTACACCACTGCACGGTTTCAGTTTCTTCTTGGCAAAATCTCAGTGTTTTCTGCCTAAATACCTTGAGTTTGAGCCGGGGGGGGGGTGAGAATAATAATATTAGTATATATATTATGTGAATATTGTTTCCTATTTAGGATTGGTGTTCTATATTTATTAGAATTCTATATCAGTGATGTATTCATTTAGGATTAGGATTTAGTATTTTATATAAGTGATGTATTCTTTGTTTAGTAAATACAATTGAATATATAGAAATTCTTCAAAATTCTTATAATAACATGATCTAATTCTCAATTATTCCATCATTAACATGGGAGAGAGAGAATAACAAATATTACATTCATTAATGTAAGGACTGAAAACCCCCTTTTTTCAATTCATGACTTTCTAGTAAGATTCATAAAACAAATCACATGCATTCATACATTCACCATTTTTAAAATATGAATCTATGACATGTGATGATAGAAATTTAAATCAAGCTAAGTACCAAATAATGCCTTATTGGCTACAAGTTTCAAGGCCTTGCCCGGTTACACAAAAGTGGTGTTCACACCCAAACACGAATAGCCCTTTGCTTACAAAAATAAAACAAATAAAAACCGAGCTTCGTGCTCCAAAAGTTCCTCATTGCCTTCACTTCGGCAAAGGCACATCGTAATCACCTAAAAATGGTTTCCACTAAGGGATGAGCATAAAGCCGAGCAGAGATAATCTAAATAAAGTGCATGTAGTTTAACAATATCATGAGGTGCAATGCATATGAGATGCCAATGTCAAAAATACAGGTTTTCTCATTTTGAAATTCTCATGCCATGCACTTGTTCAAAAACATAACCAATTTAATCATCCATTTGATAGAACAAGGGGTGGTAAATATGACACAGGTAATCCCTAGGCTGGTGTCTGCAAGTAGGCATAACTAGCACTACCAATCTCCACTTTACCGGTTCCTAACCGGAAGGCACGTGGTACCTACTTTGTACGTGTTTTCGGTCTTTTACCCTGGACACTCAAGCCAACTTAAACAATACCAATCTACACCGCCTATCCGGACTTACCAAACGTATTTACCTTATAACTCAATACATTTCAAATATTCTTAATGAATCAATTTAAAAATCAATTTCTCAGATCCAATACGGGAATTAAATCATGAGAATATGCAATGCTCAATGCCATGTATGAATTTGCAAATATTTCAATTTACCTGATTCACATCGCAATTTCTACCACAATCAATACAACCTTCCATCAATTTCCCAAATAATTATCTATATACAAAATATAAATTTTAAGAGATAAATATAACTCATAATCTTATATCTTCAATAATTTTAACATACGAGTAACAATCACATGTTCAATCTCCTCTTTTTCAACTCAATCAAGAATCATAATATTCTTTCAAAAATTTCATCAATTTTCTCTTTTTATTCAAACTCAAGGATTCACCAAAAAATTTTATAATGCTAAAAATAACATATGTTTCATTCAACATTTCTCAACACCTTAATATGATAAATATTTTGCATCTTTCTCAAGAGTTCAATATTTTCAAATTAAACAATTTCTAAAAGAATCTCAATAGTTTCCAATATTCTCAATAACATTCTTGTCAATCTCATCCCTTTGAACATCCACTTACATATTCTCATTTGTTCAATAAACCCATGCTTTCAACACTTCAATTTCAACATTTCAAGTTCCTAGGGTTTGATCAAAATTTGGGAATTTCTCATTTTAAAGATAAATTTCTCAAATTCTTGGGGTCCCAACAACCACATTTAACAAGTTGAAAACTTTAAAAAAAAATAAAAATAAAAATAAAATTTAAGAATCTTTCCCTTTTCATAAATTAAATATATTTTTAATAGAAACCATAATATCTTCAAGTGTTATATTATCAAAATAACACATAATAAAGCTAAGACACATACACAAGGTTTAGAAAATCCCTACCACAATAGCTAGAAGAGGAAACCAACAAAACCCCCAATTTTCGACTTTGCCGAATTTCGATCTCCACTGGTCAAAATGTTGTTCTCGCCAAGCTCTTCACTTTGGCCTAAGAACTAGATTCTAAAACTTAATCGATTTTGGTGGATCAAAGGTTTTACATGATAAATGTAAAAGAGAAAAAGAAAAAAAAAATCTAAGACAGAGAGAGAAAACTGAGAGCCGAGAGAGAGAGAGGGAGAGAGATGATGCTGCTCAAGAACAAAAAGAAGAAAAAAACAATGAAGTGAAAAGAGGAGAGGGAGGGTGATGTACCTCACGTGGGTCTGCTCCTTGCCAAAAAATAATTTTATTTTTATTTTTATTATCTTTTTATACACATTCATATATATATATATATCTCTATAGAATGAGAGATGCATTATAATTACATTATAAAATTTTGTAACATAATTTATAAAATGCTATAATTTTTTTTCCTCACCACAAAATATACCTCATTTGATAGTGCACACCATAAATATTTGTAATTCTCTCATGGTAGTGAAATAAATAATAACGGTAATGATAATAACAACAACAATAATAGGTGATTTCAAATGAGTCATAATTCAATCAATTAGATCCAAAATTAATCAAATTTAATAATCTAGAATAAATCTCCAACTGAAATTAAAGTATAAAACAATCTAAATAGACTCAAGGTGGCCTCCACCACACACATAATTAAATATGAACCAAAATGGTTAAGTAAGGGTTAATCAAATAAGTCCCAAAAATTAAATATATCTCATTTAATCGTCAAGACTCAAGAACAATTAAAACTCAAAAAAAATTGCCAAATAGGTCTTACGAAGTCGAAATCAACAAGTAAGATAATTTTTTTTCACCAATTTAAATAGAATTGTCCATGATACCACAACAATAATAATAAGGGCAAAATTCAATTTGATTCAACTCGTTACATATCAAGATTGATTTTTTTTTTTGTTGCAAATATCATAACAATTAAATTATAGTTTTATATATGAAAAATAAGTATTTCTTAAATAGAATCCATATAAAATTGGTTATTATAATTAAAATTGAGTTTGTGTAGAATTTCATATGTAAATGGAAAATGCATGTTGATGTGACTTTTTTTTAAAAATAGTAAACTTTTAGAATGTGCCACATAAGATAAGAAAAAAACACTACTTATGTATATATATATATATGATTATGTCTTTTATCCCACCTTTATATATATATATATATAATATTATGTCTTTTATCCCACCTTTTACATTATTGGGTAAATTACACTGACACCCCCTGAGATTTATATTTATTACAGTTCCCTCTTTACATTTGAAAAATTACACTGACCCCCCTGTTAAATTAATTTTATATATGATGATCATTACGGTGAGGGGGGAACTGTTATAAAACTTTGAACCTCAGGGGGCAATCTGTAATGAAACTTTAAACCTCAATGAGGGGGATGTAATTTCCAAAAGGTGAGGGGAAACTGTAATAAACATAAACTTCAGGGGGCGTCAATGTAATTTACCCTACATTATTTAAATGATTTCAAAATTTTAAAATTTAATAATTTTTTATTTACATCTCCATTTTTTGTAAAATTTATATTTTTAGAATCCTATTGACAAGATCTTTCAAATAAGATCCATAAGTAATATGAGATTCTAAAGAAAAAAATTCACGAAATTTTACTGACTCATTGACTTGGTCATCGAAATTTCACTAACTTAGGTCAATGAAATTTTACTAACTTGGCCATCAAAATTTCACTAACCAACTAAAATTTCACTAACATATCTTAGGTCAATGAAATTTCATCTTCTTCTTTTTTTTTTAATAATTGTATATTTATTGTGGATATTGTTTTATAGATCTTGATGAAACGATTTCAAAAATACAAATTTTATATATATAAAAAAAAAGATATGTAGATCAAAAGTTATAGTATTTTGAAATTTTGAAATGAGTTAAAAAAATTATAAAATTTTGTCATCATGTGTTTTGGAGGACCTAAATTGTGTTGTTATTATCTTTCTAAAAAAATATTACTAGGGATCTTAAACTAAAAAACCCTTCTTTTAATATTAATGATATACAAATGAAAATTTGTATACAAAAAATCTATATATAATGATTTGTTACATTATATCTACTCATTGAAATTTAAAATTCACATTGCTATAGTTCATAGTTATAAGAGTGATATTACCACATCAGTTGTGTTTAATTCTACATGAAAATTTTGTATGAATATGATTTTCTTTTATTTTTTTCTTTTCAAAATTTACTCCATAATTGATTCTTTACTTAGTTTTTTGTCATAGAAAATATTTTTAAATGTTAACCGAATATTGAAAAATAAAAATAAAAATAAAAATAAAAAATTGTACAAAATCATTTTACATGAAAATATTAAAACAAACGGAGCCTCAATGTAATGAAAATGGCCCAGATTGATAGCAATTAAATAAACAATTTTGTTCCTACACAGTCTAGTTTTCTTTTTTTCTGTTTTTCAAGCGTCCAAGAGTCCCCAACCCAAAAATGTTTGTTTAGACGAACTGGATAAGAGGGGATTGGAATACATCAAATTGTAATTCTGGGATTCATAGTCTTACAACTATTTGGTTATATAGGATATGTATCCCGTGTTTGTTTAGTCTTATGATTAGATGACAGAAAATGACTATTTGGTTAGATAGGGTATGAATTCTATATTTGTTTGGAATATGATGAAGAAAGATAAATTTCCAAATGACTATTTTACCATTTTCAATTATTTACTAAGTAATAGTAATATTAAACATATTAATTATTTTTAGTTTGATTAAATAAAAATTTATTTTATTTTATTTTTACACAATTAAATACTTTTTTTTAAATTAAATAAATAAAATATCAATAAAAATATATGCTATTTTTAATTAAAATTTTAAATAAATTTATTTTAAAAAATAATAATAATTAAATAATGGAATTAAATAAAACATCTATTAAAATTTAAATATGAAATTAAATAAAATATCAACAAAATTTTAAAATAAAACATATAAAAAATTATTTTAAATAATTAAATAAATAAAACAGCAATAAAAATTAAATAAAATTATTTTATTTTTAAATTGAGACTACTTTATTAAGTATAATTAATACCATGAGGAAAAAGATATTTAATACTAAAGGGTCAACAATGTAATTTGGCAACCTAATTCCATGGGATGGGGAGCATCTATTTACACACACCAAATACACTCTTTGCACATCCTTCTCACTATACACACCAAAAAAATTAATTCCTAATTAGTTTACTCACTGCACACACGGTTCATTCCACATCTACCCTCATACACATACACACACACACACACACACCCCCGACCCCAAACCCAGCTCTCCCAACGGTGCCCATTAAAGCTGAAGCTACATCTTCAATCCTGAAGCTTACCGTGTTGAAGACATTACCCCATAGCTGAAGCTTACCGTGTTGAAGACATTACCCTATAGTAGAAGCTTCACACAGCTTTCATCCCCAAAGTTGCATCCATCAAGACATCCCATTGAAGCATTCCAACACATTTTCAATCCGCATTCATATTTAGGTGAGTTTACTTTTCAATCCTCATTCCTATTTAATTTGCAATGTAGAGTTTTGTTTTTATCATTTTGAAAACAAACGAAGGCCCACTGAGTGTAAACAAATTGTTCGGAATTGGTTTTCCGAAATTAAGGAATTTGTTCGGAAGTAGGAATCCGAAATTAGTGATTTATTTCAACAGTAGGTTTCCGAAAATTTTTGATTATTTCGGCAATCAACTTCTGAATATTTTAAATTCGGACAACAATCAACTTCCGAAATTAATTTTTTGTTTCGGTTTTCAACTTTCGAACAATGTTTTTTTTTTTTTTTTCCCTCCCTTCTTTTGTATATTCTTTTTACATTTGTATAATCATCAAACATATTAATTTTTGCAAATAATATGGATTTTGAATATCAACAACGTATCCCACCTACTGCTTCAAATAGACGACATTGTGAATTGGATGTTGACCATGAACGGGGACGAGGGCGTGGGCGAGGACGAGGTCAAGGTCGTGGTCGAGGTCGTGATGCAGTTTCGGTAGAATATGATATCCCCAGTGCCAGTCAAAGTCAAAGCCAAAGCCAAAGCCAAAGCCAAAGCCAAAGCCAAAGATGAGTTCCAAATTATGATATGCCTGACATTGCTGTGGAGGACGCCTTTTTACCCAATTCTCCTACTGTCCAGGAAGAGTACCTTACTCATGCTTTTCCAGGTGGACCGACTGATCCATCAATACTGCAGAGTTTCAATAGTCATGTAGAAGTGAAATTCATTTGTATATGATTTTTGTGTGTGTGTGTGTGTGTGTGTGTGTGTGTGTGAGTGTGTGTGTGTGTGTTGTATGGTAGTTTCTAATGAGATATCATTTGTGTTATAGGAACGAGGGCCCCTAAAGTGCCATAATCACTCTTCGAAGATCCTTGCATGGCCATGGTGGTCAGTCGACAACAACACCAGATTCAAAGCCATTATTGAGTAGTCTGGGCTATCACAGTTAGCTCGTTGCACTTATCGGTTCGTCAACAAGCTTCTAATCTCCAATTTTGTTGAGAGATGGCAACCTGAGATGAACACATTTCACATGACAGTTGGTGAGATGACGTTGACTTTGGATGATGTTGGCAATATTCTTAGCCTTCCTATTGTCGGCAGATTAATCAGCGTACCAGATGTGACGGATCATTATGGAGTTACACTACTAGTTTCTGGCTTAGGGATTACTGAACGTGTAACACATGAAGAGATTTCTACTGCTGGTGGCAATTCGGTTAGACTTGAGTGGTTGCGAAGTCAGTTTGCTGGTGTCATAGATTCAGACCCCGAGGAGGCTATACAGTGCGTTGCTAAAGCTTATTTGTTGTTTCCGTTGGGATGTACACTCTTTAGTGACAAGAGTGACTGCAGAGTTCCTGTTGTTTACCTTGGCTTATTAATGGATTTGGGATCCATTCATACTTACACTGAGTCTTCTTTGCATTAGCATTTTTATCTGAGCATTGGGGTATGCTAGTCGGTCCGGGGTTAAGCAGATGGGTGGTTATATGACTCTTTTGGAGGCGTGGATTATGAGCACTTCCGACCTCACCAGAACATGGGCTACAATAAAGACCTGCGACACGTGTACCATTAGGCATCTAGGAGAGAGACGGGTTCCTCTATTGATCATTTGAAATCTTTTCGAGTCGAGCTTGACAGTTTGGTAGCTACTGATGTAAGTTTACTCGTCCTGAGATAATTTTAACACTTTCCATTTATCTTACCCTTTATATACTTTAAGTAATGATTTAAGACACTCATCGTATTGAATTTCAGAAGATGAATACACTAAAGAGTTCCACTCATGGTTGAACTTCTCCCATTTCTGCTGTGTCTCAAACATTTTCTTGTATTTGGTCAATACATTCTTACTGATATGCCAACGACATAATAAATGTCTGCCACTCGGGAATATCTTCTGTATGGAATTCATCAAGGCTGGCTCTCTGTCAGTAACAATAATTTTTGGCACAACAAAACCATCCATGACATCATGCAATGTAGCTAACACCCACGCATAGTTATCGACCCTCTCATGCTGTAAGTATGCAAAAGCTACAGAGAAAGTCATTTCAGTTGATGTCACTCCCACAATTTCAAGAAGACGAAGACGATATATGTTGGTTTTATATGTGCAATCCATAATTAATATACTTGGGAAAGACCGAAATAAGTCCAAACTGGTAGGATGTGCCCAAAACAAGTCTGTCACAGTCATCGTGGACTCTTCAGACCGATGGTGCTCAATGTAATTATACTTGGCCAATTCACCCAATAAGTGTTGCATCTATGATCTTCCAACTCTTTGTACCACCCTGTTTCGATGGCGTACATTGTAAATGGTTTTAAGTGTGCTTACATTGAGGGCATCTCGCTATTTCAAGGTTACTAGGATTTCTTTTGGCCGAATCATGCTCTTTGACATATCCATTAACAATACTTTCTCATCCTTTGATAGCCTCCCCGCATATGAATGTCCCTCAAGGTGCTCCGTAGGTGGATGATTATGCAATCCGCATATTACGGTCAATGTCCATTCATCATGTGTGGTAAACCTATGAGCCCTCATATCAAAAGGGCAACCACACTTCTTCATACTGATTATTCTTGATGTATCGTTGCCATCATGTTTTAACTTCTTTGTCGCTCTATATTGGCCACTCCTCTCACAAGCAAGATACATCCTAGGTCTTTTTTTCTCTCCACCATAGTTTGATGTTTTGATTACAATGACCAAACCATTTCTCTTTCTAACTTCACATACCCAATTGAGCAATTCATCCTTACTTTTGAATACCTACAAAGTCAAATAAATATTATCAAACATTTACATTTGTTGAGCAATTCGAAACATAATCATTATAATTTCGTAGAGTGAACCTGTTTAGTTGTGAATTGAGTAGTGTAATCCAACACAAAATCCACGCAAACCTGACTTCCTTGAGTTGACACATATTCCTATATGTTTTGTATAACATTACAAATTTTTAATGGCATTATAAAGATTAATTTGCAATTCGAAACTGTAAATTTGGTATGCAGTTTGCAATTTTGGAAAAAAATTTTAGTTCATTTGGAAGTAGTTGTCCGAATTCATTTTAAAATTTCGGAAGTTGAATGTTGTAAAAGTTAACTTATTTCGGACAACAACTTCCGAAATTAAATACTTATTTTGGTAGTAGATTTCTGAACAAAATAATATAATTCAACTCTGGTTATCCGAACGACGCTGAAAAAAAAAAAAAAAAAAAAAAAAAAAAAAAAAAAAACTCACATTTCCTTCGCTATGTTTCTCATAACATTTATTTGCTGATTTTCAAAAGGCAAATCCTCCATAACAATGATGAATGAGGAAGGTTGATGCTTTCCCTTCTAGCTTAATGTATGATGAATGAGTGCATTGAGAAGCTACGAACTTGGAGCTTAATGGAAGAAGCTACGAACTTGGAAGAAGCTATGAATGAGTGAATACTCTGCTTTCACTTCTAGCTCAATGAAGCTACAAACTTGGATACGTTTTGAATTGGATGGATATGTGCACGATGCAACAAATGTGAAGTTTGGATGGATGTGTGCATTGAGACGTTTTGAATCAACAATGATGTCTAAAATAGTAATTTCACTTAGGGATAAAATTGTAATAAAATTAAATATCATTAAGTGTGTGTATAGAGGAGATTTGGTGTGTGTAGATAGAAGCTCCCCATGGGATGAGTTATCTCATGATTTGTGTCTCGTTCCCCCCACGAGATACAATAGTCCCAGAGATTTTGGATTAATAGTCAGGTGCAAAAAATTTAAAACAAACAACAGACTATTAGTCCAGATGAACTATTAGTCAAATCCCACCCTTCAATCACACCAAACAAACATGCTAAAAGAGTTTTGGACCAACCCAACCATAATAGGCAGGTTTGGGTGGCTTTTAATAGTTTAGGTTTGAATTTGATAAATAAAATGCAAAATTCAACAAGTTTTAAGATAAAGTTACAAATGAATCGAACTATTGAAAAATAATTTAAACTCGGTTAGTTTGAACTTATTTTTAGGGCCTTTTGTTAATTGAGCCGAGCTCAAATAAACGAAATTCGGTTTGATAAGATTAGTGAACATAATATATATATATATATTTAATTTTAATAATATATCAAATAATTTTTTAATAAACTATTTTATTTTCTATTTGTGTTTGCTTGGTTTACTTGTGTAAATTTTAATGAACCCAAAACGAAACAAAAACCAAAGATCAAATACGGCGAACGACTGGCAATTGGCGACCGGCGAATGGCAACCGGTGATTGGCGACCTGTGAGGAAAATCTTAGGTTCGAGAGTTTGAAAATCTCATATTCATTTTTAAATTTTATATATATATATATGTATATATACATTAGGTTTTAGGGTTTAATCTTTCCCCCTTTACGATTTATCTCTCTAAAAAGTAGGATTCCAAAGATTAATTTTGTTAAAATTTTATTTCAGGTTCAAGTTCAGGTTCAGGTTCTGGTTTTAATGGCCTAAAGTCAAAGCATCATTGGTGTGTGCAGTGAGCAGCCAATCAGCGACGACAACAAGCAGCAAAGAACCACGACCGGTGAGTCCTCTCTCTCACTATCAGATTTAAATGGAAGAATAGTTGCCCTAATTCATGTGCCCTAAGGTCTAATTTATTTTCAAAGTTGATTGTAAATTTATGTATTTTTTATTATATAATCATACTTCATAGGAAGTATAATAGAAAATTTTCTAATACTAATATCTAACCTCATCAATTTCTCTGTCAATTGTTGTTTTGGTAGGGAAAATATATATATATATAATTATAAAAAACAAATATATCACGAAACAAAGTTGTTTAAATTAAATATATACATGCATCGATACATATTTGTCTGCATGGAATAAATTAATAACGCAATATACTTAATACTATTTATACAATAGATATGTTAAAAATTAGTATTATCATCCCAAAAAACTTTTTTTTAGTAAGTTAATGAAAAAAAATTGATAATATTAATTTACATGAAGTAATTTGAATAAATTTTTTTTTTTCCAAAATTGCTAAAGAAATTTAAGTATTTGTGCGTATTGCATTTAATTTAAGATATATGTTGATGATAGTATTGATTTAGCTCTGAAAAGTATTGTGACAACACTCTTGTATAGTATTTATCACTTGCCATTGAAGATCACAAACTATACAATACTTCTAAAAGACTTAAACTGGTGTAGTTCTATAACCTTCATCTCTACGTTTTGATAAATTCTTAATGTTTTCTCAATCATCGATATTTGTTTTACTAACTAGTCACTAAAATTTCAATCAATATATTGTTCCCTATTAGTATTTTCAATGGTAGTGTGATTTACCTAGCTGTGATATGTGAATGAATGACAGCATATACAAAGTTCTGTTGCCCGAGTTATCCATCGTTATTGGCTAAACAAGGCATCCACTAACTTTAGCCGAGCAAACGGCCCAAAGACATAGCATTTGGGCTCGAGGAAAACAACAAAAAAGAGGCACAGGGAGCGTGAGATCGTGTCACTTTAGGAGGGACAAATCAAAAGATCAAGGCATGATTCCTTTTGTTGCTAAAATGGCAAAGCTAGCGTAGGTTGCTATAGTTCATAAACAACAAGAACTAATGCCACCGCGAAGAAAGCAGAGGAAACTGAACATATCTAACATAAAATTAATTGGTATTAGGAAGGATTTCACTTACGTCTTTTATGACATTTGATATTGCGCCCACCCATAGGCCTATTTTTAGAGCAGGAGATGCTCTCGTGAATCACCTAAAGCTAATTAGTGTTAGGGAGCGGTTCCACTTATGTCTTTTGTGGCATTTGACATAGTGGCCGCCACTGATTATTTTAATAGAAGCAGTCGTATAGAGTGACATTGTATACCCAACAAGTTCAATAACTCAAAAGTATCAAAAGATTTGCTGTTGCGATGGACAAATAATAAGAATCAAATCCAACCCCCTCTCTCTTGCAGTGTCATGTTAACGCTTAAATTGTTTGTAATCTAACAAATTTTAAGAGCCCAAATTATGAGTCATAATTGTAGAATGCATTCATTCATGTTAAATTTATGCCTAGCTAGACTGACTGAGAAAAGGTCAATGTTTTGCATGTTCTTGTGTTAGCATAACTGAAAATTCTGGTTGTGGCTTCTTTTTCTCCCCTCAAATAAATTCTCTTAGCTCTCTTTCCGTTTATTTTGGGAATGATTTTAACTTCACACTAGAGACTTCCTCATGACCATGATCTCCCTATTATGGTTGATAAGTATATTTTTTGCTGATACCAAAAATTTAAATTAATTTTGTACTTTCTTTTTTAAAAAAAAAGAAGTTATTTCAGTAGATCATAATGTATGAAAATTTATAGATAATTGTATCTCTGTGTGTTTGGTACTCTTAGATCATCAATTTTGAAAATATGCAATAAAAGCTTGTCAGTAGATAATATGGTATTCAGTAATTATATGAAGTATCTAAATGACAAAGTGCATTATAGATTACATTTAGGCTGGATTGTCTTTTTGTTACCATGATTTCCATTATCTACAATTTACCACTCTTGATTAGATATTCAATTTGTTATAAGTATGCACTTTGTTTGTTGTGCAAGTATTATTCATCATTGATAATTTTATACTAGTTCTGAAACTCCTTACTGATGTGTAGATTTTCTGACCTTTTCTCTTTTCTATGTTAAAAAAATAATAATAATTCTTGGTCTCAGTTTGGATGAGGGATATGAAAAACTTGTCAAATTCACTCTTGAAATCTAAATCTAAAATACTGCATTGAATTAAAGGGTACCAGAAAGTTACCACTTTATAATGTAAAATATTTTTATTTTATTACTTTCTTTGGTTTCAGGAGGTTATCATAATGGATGAGAATTTAATTGATCAGCATAACATGGCAATCAGTTCCTTCCCAACAAGTAGTGCCATCTCCAATCCATTGCCCAATCGCCCAATCTCATTGGCTCTTGTTTTTCCGCGGATACAAAATGCCTATGAATTTTTACAACCCCTTATACAAGGACACATACCAAATGGCTATTCCTTGTGAGTTATCCGGTGCAGTGCTTCGCTTCTCCAGTAATGGTTGGTTGCTTATGTCTAGAGTTGAATACTCTCTGTTCTTCTTCAATCACTTCACCAATGCAAAAATTGACCTTCCAGATTTACCTGAATATTACTATTTTGATACTATATCCTTCACTTCCGTGCCCACATCCTCAGATTGTACCGTTTTTGGCATACTCGGCCTTTTTAATGATATAGCTTGGTTTTCATCCATTTCTCGTGGTGAGGAATCTTGGACCTGGGCTAAGGTTAGTAGCAATGTAAATTTTCAACCATCTCATACTAATCCAGTTTTTTACAATGAGATCTTTTAGTGCTTGGGTCAAGATTGTAACTTGGGGGTGTTTAATCCGAAGGAAGAGGATTCAAGCTGGACAGTTCTTGATGGCCCCAAGAAATCCCGTGGCTGTGATTCTGTGTATAAAAACTACTGTCGGTGTTTGTGGGCAACAGGGGAAGAGGGGTTTCTGATTTGGGTAGCAAGAGTTGTCGTGTCGAAGAAAGAATTGGTTAGAAAAAGAGTGTTCAAGAATTTGTTAGAAAAAAAGTGTACAAGAAGGATTTTCTTCATCTTTCTTTTTCTAGCTCATAAATCATGAATTTTTTTTTTATTTTTAGATTATTTTTTAAATTTAAAAATTCACAAATTTAGTATGGGAAACGGACAAATCAGTTTATTTAATTTATTTATAAGGAAACAATTTAATTATAAGAAATAACCAAATTAGTTTTCCAAATTAATTATCAGGAAATAAAATCAATCAAATAAAAACAATTTAAACAAATTTGAATTGATTTTTGTTTGGTTTATTTTAAGGTATGAAGGATTTTTGGTAGAGATTTTACAAGATAAACAAATAAATTAGGTCAACAAACTGTGTTTTTATATTTGATTTTAGGAAATTATTATCTTTTAGGCAATAATTTTAAGAGATAAGCTTGAAGATTTTTTTATTTTTTATTTTTTTTAATTCAAAAATTTTGTGAGACGTATGAATAATTTATTATTTTTCTTAAATTGAAAAAATAGGAAATTGAAGTTGGGCATGTGGAAGCTTTAGAAACTCTCACACTAAAAAATCTCTTTTCACTTATATAATATATAGATAGATAGATCGATAGATTTTATTGTGAAAAAAGGTTGTGAAATGGTGAGTGTCACGACAAAGCTACTTAAATTTCGTTTGTTATACTCTTTTTTTGTTTCTTTTTTTAATCAGGGAAAGTCAATAGTTTGTTGTTAAGTTAGTAATTCGGAAGAGTTAAAACTCACACTCATACACCTTATAAAAAAAATCTTGCCCTCTCATTATTGGCGAAAGTCAATGGTTAGTTGTTAAGTTAGTAATTCGGGGAGAGTTAAAACTCATACTCATACACTTTATATAAGAAAATCTTACCCTCTCATTCCACTTCTAAGAGTGGAACTCAAGACTTCTCCCTTAATAGAGACTTGGTGGCCAAAGAACAACCTAACTAGGTTAAAACCCATTGATTTTTTTGGTTGTTATATTGGCTGAGATTAAAATTATATTAAACATTTGGGTTTAAATTAAGGAAATTAAAAACTCATAATTTAATTTTTTTATCAAAATTAAATTTTGAAATTTTTTTAATAATTTTTACAAAATATGTATTAAAAAAATACTAGACTTACAATGTGATGGCAAGAGACATGTGCCATATATAATTGAGTTTTTAATAAATCAAAATTCACATATTATTTAAAAATATAAGATTTAAAATGTGAATGTCAGTATTTTTTCATTAAAAAAAAATACTTATTACTATTTGTTGGCAGACAAAACCTATGGTTTCTGCTTTATGGTACTTGAGAGGAAAGGAGGTTGGTGAACGTGGTGGCGAAATGGTTGTTGACCAAGAGGGATGGTGGTCGAAAGTGGGTAATCTTCTTCTTTTGATGTTATATTATTTTTTTTAAAAAATGAATTATGTTGATTGATTTTTCTTTTTCTTTTTTTAATGAAAGAAACTAGTATATTAATTAGCTAAAACTGCTAGCAATGCAGCAGGGGGATAGGAGATCCAATTACAAGGAACGTAGCCACCAAGGCAAGCTTGGGCTATCCAATGTGCCGCCTCAGTCGCACTCCTAGCACACCTAGAAAATCTCGGAGTACATTGTCTAGCAAAGGACCTAATATCAACTATAACAGTGCAAAACTCCCAAGGAGGGGCATCTTTTTAACACACACAAGTGAATAACTCTCTTGTTATCACCTTCAACCTCCATTGAGGACAGACCAAGGAACTAACCATGAAAGCCGCATCACAATTTACCTTCAAAAATCCACGAACAGGAGGTTTCCATATGGGCACTGTGCCACCCCTACCCCCATCACTTACACCATATTGCAGAGGCAAAGATACTCATGCTGCGAGAAACTCAGCCTCATCTCATTTTGCTTTTGCAATGACAATAAAAGGATCAACCGGCACATGGTTAAAAGTGCATTCACTCCGAGGCCTCCAAATATTCCAACATAACCAAACAACACGACAAATCAATTGCTTGCAACTCTCTGCCTCATCTAGCTGTGTTCTGATATCACCAAGCCATTTTTGGAAAGAGAGAACAGAGTGAAACTCAACCCGGATGCCCAATCCACTCCCAAACCATACTGCCTTAGTCCAAGAACAGCCAAAAAACACATGTTCAATGTGGCCATTTGGTGTAGCTGTTAAAACATATTATAGATTATAGCATAACAGATTATAGATTATGACTTTAATCAGAAGCTGTTAATTTATTTGGTGTAATTGTTGGTTTATAGATTTAAGTTGTTGAGTAGTGTTTGTTAAATAAGCTGTGAAGTAGCTTTTTACTCTATAAATGTCTTTTTTATCCTTGTTAGTTGTAAATTGAATTTAGCTAGACTTTTTGCTATTAATTACATATTAAGAGATCATTCCAACACCAAATTAACATAATGATATTATTTTTAGATAATAATAACAATGAAATAAATATTACACAAAAATAAATTTATTATATTTTAATAATTATTTCCTTGAGAAATTGACATTAAAATTTCATATCTTCTTGAATCCATCTTATAATCATCATTATGATCCGGATGCCCATGTCGGTCTTCTCCTAACATTGCTTCCTCGTCAACATGGACATACTCAATATGTTTATCATAAGAGTCAATTGCAATATCCCTTAAATTAGTTCGTGTTATGACTGGGTACGTAACCCGTCTCGTTCTTCTTTAATTTGTGTTCGGTTTACTCTTGTTAGAGTGTCGGGTCTAACTTGAGGCATTGTCAACTGTTTGGGTTTATTGTTTTTGAAAACTTTTTCAAAATTCTCATCCTTACTTTATTTCAGAGTTGAGTTTCGCTTGTTTTAGATAGTGTGAGGTTGGATCCGGGGTGTCACTAGTCGAGCTAGTGAGATTTCTGGCTAGAAAGTAAAACCGCACGTGCAGGGGCTTGAACCGCATGTACGGAGAGGGAGCCGCACATACGGGAGGTGAGGCCGCACGTGCGGGGAGAAGGGGTGTCGATGGTGCAGGACTACTTTTATTGCATGAGGGGAGGCCATGTGCGGGAGGATGAACCACACATGCAGAAGTGAGTACCACACGTGCGGGAATGGGTGCCGTACATGCGGGATAAAACTGAGTCCGAAAATCTGCCTTTTTCTTCCTTCTTGGGCTGAGTGTATATCACTTTTTCATCATCCCCCTCTCTCTAAAAACACATTTCTCCACCTTCTCTCTACTTTTCCTACACCAAACCTCACAAAATCCTTGATTTCTCCAAACCCATTAATATTTTGACCCTAGTTCTTTTATTAAAGTTGGAGAACTCTTTGAGGGCTACGTTGTGTGCGGTAGAGATTGAGTTTTGACGCCATTGATTTTGGGGTCTTCTTCTCTTTTTCCTTCAAGAAACTTGAAGTAAGAAATTTCTTTGAGTTATGTATATATTTTTACAAATTATGTTGTTGTTGGGACTCCTCCTTGTTGTGTTGAACTTGGTTTTTGACTCATGAGTTGTGAATGATTTTACAAGTGGGTTTCCACAATGATTTCTAAAAAACCTTTGAGATTTTGAGCTATATTGTTGTAGAGAAGTGTTATCTTGAAATAATTCCTTTCAAAATGAGGAGAAAACCTAGTTTATGGAAACCCTAGAAAATCGGGAATTTTGTTGAGAAAAATGTGGTGATGTTATGAAATTGATATTTGACTAATATTATGACAAATGTTGAAATAAGAATTTCCAAGGTATATGAGAATTAGTAGATTTGGGAGTTTTGTTGTTCAAATATATGCGTATAGTCATGAAGTGGCTAAATTGTTGAGAATGCATGGAAATGAGGAAATATTGCTACTCTTCGATAGATATAATTGAATATATGTTTATCTTGTGAAATTGCATTGGAAAGAGAAATAGAAATTGTGATCATAATGGAAAGATTGTGTGGAAGAATATTATAATGCATTAGTATATGTTGCATTGGCATTTCAATTTAATTGGTTATTACAAATTTTGAATTGGGATTTGAAAATTTTTGCATTGAGAAAAGAAATATTTGTGAAACATGATCTTATTGATTTGTTTTTGGGGTAACAACGTTGGTAAGTCCAGATAGGGGGTGTAGATGAAATTGATTAAGTTGGCTTGAGTGTCCAGGGTTAAAGACTAAAAACACACGCGGATGAGGTACTACGTGCCTTCCGGTTAGCTACCGGTAAAGTGGAGTTTTGGTAGTGCTAGTTATGCCTATTTGCAGATATCAACCTATGGATTACCTGAGTCGTATTTATTGCCTCTTGAATTTGATTTAAAATTTGTTGAATGGTCGAAATTTCAAGATTTCATTGTGCATGATGGTTTTCAAAAGGATGAAGGTGCAACTTACTTTTAAAAACATAACATGGCTTGTACATTTCATCTCATGAGATTTGTATAAAATGTATATACTTTGTTAAGAATTTCCTACTGGGCTTTATGCTTACCCTATGAGATTTTGTGCAGGAAAAGATGTGGTAATTCCACCAAATTAAGGGCGTGGATTGCATTTTGAGGGCACAAGGCTCTTGTTTTGTTGTGACTAAATTTTTGCAAGCCAAAGGCTATATCTGTATGGGTTCGAGTAACCATTTTGTGTAACCAGACTTAAGCCTTGGACTTTGTAGCCCTTGAGGGCATTTATTTATTTTGACTGGATGTTTTACATGATATAAATTCATGTATTAAAGTTGTAGAATTTATAATTGCATGTGGAACTATTTTGTAAAACTCTTACAATTATTTATGCAAGTGTGGAGATTTACTTATGTTTACTGTAAGAAGCGGTAGTTGGTGTATTTTTATTGTGTATATTTTTTGGGTGTTACAGTTCGTCTAATGAAGTTGTGGATCACCATAGTAGCACAAACAAGTTGCATTTGACAAACAAAATTGTAATTGCATGAAATATCTTTCATAAAAGGCCATCTTGCTTTCCAAACACCAAATGATCTTTCTATTACGCTCTTGAGTGATGAATGTGTTTAGTTGAATCTTTCATGTGCAGTTTGAGGAGGCCGATGGTCAAATTGAGCTAAATGATATCTCTCCCTTTTGTACGGCGCAAGATAACTCTTTGTGTTTGGATAGCCAGAATCAACCAAATGATACTCATCTACAAAGTAAAATATGAACTCATTACAAATAGAACTAATATAGAATAAACAAATAAATCTTAATTTGTGTTACATACATACCTCCTTCTGGATATGGAAAATTATTGTTTGGATTCCTAATTGTATCCCAAAAAATTCGCATGTCATGTGCATTTCCCCCCCAGCCAGGCAAGCAAAAGGTGAAACACATATCAAAGTGTCACACTGCCAATATGTTTTTTTTAGCGTATCCCTTCCTACCTATGAAATGAGGTAAGTATTCTGCTTCTACATGAGCTTTGATATGTGTTCCATCAATTGCCCCAACGCAATTCTATATACAAATAATATTAGAAAATATTTTTTTAAGAGAGAGAGAGAGGGAGAGTACTTCTAGTTACCTTAAAATGAGAGTAATATATTCAGCTATTCTTTATGTACGGATGGACCCCATTTTTCTGCCAAGGCTTAACCCAATCCACGGACATTTTCACCCATGCTTTTAAAACAGAGTGGAAGTATTTTGAAATAGTTTCACCTGATAATTGAAATCTTTCTTGAGCATCTTTGTAGTTCATAGTTAGTCTCTAATAAATTGCACAATTGATAAAAAAAAAAAACATCCCTATCCATTCTAAAATTTTCATATATTCTTGTGGCATTACTATGTTGCAATTCTAACATCCATTGATGTCCTGTGAGGGCAGATGTCCTATAGTTGTTTATTTAGGTAATTTTCTGCACAAATTGTTCCTGCCACTGCTGCTGCCATTAGGTAGGGATTCCCATACGGGTGATTTGGTTGTTGTGAAGATCCACTGACATTGTCATCATTATCATAATCACCATCATCATTGAAATTGTCCATCTTTTTATATTGTATAGAAATTGGGGTCATGTACCACATTTATTCAATAATAAATTAATTTAACACATAAAATAAATATAAAATTAGAGGATATAGATAAAATAAATTAATTTAACAATAAGAAATTAATTGAACACATAAAATTAGAGGATATATTAAAAAAAAAATAGACAAACATCAGCAGAATACCTGCAAAGATTGGAATGCCTCTTGGTTGTTTAGCAATTCAGAATGGCAAACAAGTTCACCAGGAGAGTTTATATAGACAGTGTCATTGCAATGTCCATCATTTAAAATAATATTTTTTTAAAATTTCTTTCCAATCTTACTTCCTATTCCACTCGTGAGAGCACAAATTAAATCTTCCACTGAGGCAAACATAAATACAACATCAAGCCAAATTAATTGAAGATAGTCCTAATGTCTTCTTTTTTTTTTTTTAAAAAAAAAAAAAAAAAAAAAACATTCAAACAATGAACTAATCACGAAAACCAGGAATGCGAGCCTTTTCCAAAGCAATTTCAAGATTAATAAACTTCAAACTCAACACATCATTAGGCAAAGCCATGAAAGACCCACGAAGTGAGGGTTTCAAGAACAACCTTGTAGCCCAAACTAATAGGTCATCATCTTCACTAATGCCAAATATTGTGCTAATCTTAGCCAAACACTCAATTATTGTGTGCGGATTTTGAATAGCGGCATTTTGTGTACCAGTTGAAGATGATGCCTTCACAGCATCGACAACGCGGTTAAGTGTCTTACTCAACTCATTGGCAACCGATTGTTTTTTGTTCCCATTTTTCTTCTTTGATGGACCCTCTTTTTGGCGACGACATTGGTTGCTCAATTTAGACGAATGGATTTCTGTATCAGTATCATCACCAAGTGAGGTGCGAGATCCCTCAATGTCAAGAAACACTCCAGAGCTTGGGGTGTATGCCCACTCACCAGTTAAAGAAATATTAGAGAATAATATGTCCATGTAATCGACCAATGTCAATGGCTTCTCACGAAATTTGGCCACATTAGGATACCTCTATAATAAAATATGGACAAATAATTACAAATATATAAATCATAAAGCTCAAGTACAAGTGAGCAAGAACAAAAAATTTAACATAATTTACTGACTTGCAGCTTCAAATTCCACTAATCATCAGGCACCATGATAGCTCCAGTCAAGGGATCTACCCCAGCCTAGTCTTACCTCTCAATATATTTTTCCAAAGATCCCACTCCTTTTTTAAGATAGCCCAATGATTTTTAAGCTGAATGCAAACATATGACTTTCCAGTTGCAATTTTGAACTTGTTAATAACTGCTTCCCAACTAACCTTATCTAAGTGCGTACCATTGTGACCTGCTTTCACTTGCTCCACAAAGTTTGACAAAAAATTCAATGGATTTTGTGTCCTAATGTGCCTCTAAACCTTGTGAGGGTTGGGAGTTTTGGGAAGCTTTTCCCTTGCTCTTTGTAGTTATTGGAGATTGTGATGGTGGTTGGGAACTCAATTTTTATTAAACAAACCATAATAATAAAAACACTTGAATTGCGGCAATGGTTTGAACAAACCCTTACTCATATTATTAAAAAGCATATAAAAAAAAAAGAAAAAAAAAAAACAGATTGGTGTGTGTGAGATTGCAACAGACTGGTGTGTTAAGCACCTTCAAAGCATGAAGGAGACACTAGTTCAATATAATACAACAAATGAGTTCTTTCTAGCAATGTACAAATTGGTGTGTGTGAGACAGCAACAAACATTACAACATGTAAGGTAACATCATCCAGTACTTACAAACAAATTATCAAAAATATTTTCCTTGTTGCTAAATTTGAAATCACAGCATAAATCAAAATTTAATCAACACAACAGAATTTTCTGGATACATTATTAAACACTAATTTTCTAAATACTTTATCCATTCTTTTATCTCCATAAATTTTTGGGCAACCAAACACTAATTATAATAGAGCAACCCTAAAATTTTCAATTGTGGAGCTATGAATATAAATTTTAACAACAAAAACACAAAAGCACACCCAAAAAAAATAAATAAATAAGAAAAAAAATTGGAAACCAAATGATTCACAAACTACAAATTAGGAACCAACACAGCACCCAACTCCACAATAAAGATGCCTAAACAAATTAGTTAAGAAAAAATTGGGGAATTTGAGCAATGGATATACATTCCATGTAATCTTGTTTTTTTTCTCTTTAACTTGTCAATGCATAATATGTAAGATTTTCTCGTTTGCTGTCACATCAAGCTTTTATCAACAGAATATATATAATATCATTCATCTTAGAATTTTCTATCATGACAGTGCTTACCATGGATAAGTTGAACTTACAATGCACAAGGCACCATTACAGCCCATGTCATGTAGATCATGAATTTCAAAAAACACTTGGCCACTATAACATAACAAAGCAGAAGATTGAGATCGCATTTAGGTTTGTAGAGAGTCTCAGATACATTAATAAACCAAAAATCAATGCAATGGCAGTCAACTCCTACATAAATTTTTAACATCAAAGCATGAATACAATTTCCCCAAATTTTTCCTAAACCCTAACTATTCTTATTTTTCCCAATTTGAACAAATTTGAAATAGACAAAATCACATATAACCAAAACAATAAATATATATATATACATGCATGCTGAGTAAGAGAGAAAAGGAAAAATCAAAGATGAAGGAAACAAACCAAAGCCGCAAACGAACCACAGCCGAAAAGAGAGAAAGAGATCTAGAGCCGGAAACGAACCAGAGCCGCACGTCGCCGAAAGCGAACCAAAGTCGAAAACAAACTAGAGCCACACGTCGCAAGAAGTAAACCAGCGCCAGAAGTGAACCAGAGTCGCAGGTATGCTGTTGCGTTGCTGCTTACCGCTGTATCTCTTGCCAAAGAGAAAGATTAAGGCAAAAAAAGAATATATATAAGTGGTATAAGAGTAAATACTTCAAAACACTAAGGGCATTTAAGTATCTTTACCCTCCCAAGATAAACCTTGTGAGAATCAAGCGACTCAAAGCGACCAAATTCAATTTTTTTACCCTTTGCATAAGCTGTAGAAGTTTAAGTTTAAGTTGATTGAAGTCCACAAAACAGTTTGAATATGCTTTTTTTAAGCTAAAAGCTAGAAGTTGGGTAAAATAATCTTGAACAAACACCACAAATAGATTTTGAAGATTGAGAACAGACCTGGTACATATCTGAAATTGAGCACCTCCTATAGTGAAGGTTCTATTTGGTAGCTAAGAGATTATTACACACTCTCTAAACAAAATGCTTGAGCTTTGGGGAAAGGTTGAGACTCCACATGAAGTTCCAATCCTTATCACACTAGTGAGTGAAGGATGAAGGTAGATTTGCTGGTGGATCTGTTGTCAAACGTAAGGCACACTAATAGCCAGACTTGGCTGTGTAAGACCCTATGGAATTGTGATCCCAAACTAGAACATCTTCCTTCTCCTCCACTAAAAGTGGAATCAAGGCAATAGCATCATGTTCTTCCTGGGAGACTAAGATCCTAATCTTCTGATGGTCTTCCTTGAGAGCAGGATTTACGACATCTTTGACAAGGAAGACCGAATTATCAACTAGCCTACGAGAATTGATCTTGAAATCACCTACAGTTGGAATCCACCTATCATCCTAGAAATTAATTGAAGCACCATTATGCAATTGCCACCATTATGCAAAGGATCTCACGACCTTGAATAATACTAGACCAAGCCCACGATGCTCGAGCACCATGCAAAGCATGCATAAAATCCAAATTGGGGAAGTAAAGAAAGATTGTGCAGAATTTATAAGTCTCCATCCTTGAGGCGCGAGCAAGGCTTTGTTAAAAGCTATAAAATCCCAAAAGCCAAGACCAGCTTTGCTTTTAGGAAGGATCATTTTCTCCCATCTAGCCCAATGACACCCCCACCTCCCGAGTCTCCTTTCCACCAAAAATTGTTGATATAGGAATTGAGTTTGTCACATGGTTTTTTAGGGAATAAAAATCACGCTATAGCATAGGTTAGAATGGGTTGGGCAACCGCTTTGATGAGGATCTCTTTACCCGCTTGAGATAAAAAATTTGCTTTCCAATCACTTAGCTTCAAGAGCACCCATTCACATAAATAGGCATAAGCCTCAAATTTGGACCTTCCCCAACAAGACGGTATACCTAGATATTTAGCACTAGTTTTAACGGAGAGATGGCCAAAACCCCACAAATTTGGTGTTGTGAAATAAGAGGTGTGTTGGTGAAACCGAACCCGATTTGTGAAAGTTGATTGTTTGGCCTGAGGCATCCCTATATAGCTTCAAAATGTTGAGAACTTCCTTACACTACTCCACATCCGCTTTAAAAAAGAGAATGGCATCATCAGCAAAAAGAAGATGGGACAAAATAGGGCAAGTACGCTAAATTTGTAGACCAGATAAACGATGCTCGAACACACTTTTGTCAATTAATCGAGACAACACTTCAATCACAAAGAGAAATAAATATGGCGACAAAGGATCCCCCTTGACGAGGACCCCTTGAAGGCTTGAAACTGGTTCGCCTAGCCTTATTGACAAATACGGAAAAAGAGACCGTAGTGACACATTCCATCACCTCATTAACCCAAGTTGGACTGAAGCCCAATTTTTCCATCACAACACGAAGAAAGCCCCATTGCATCTTATCATATGCTTTATTAAAATCCAACTTCAAAGCCAAGTTAGCCACCTTGATTTAGTTAGATAAAATAGAGTAATACATTAAATTGAAACATTCTATGTTAAAATTCTAGAACAATTTTCAATTACAATAATCAAATTATTTGTGTGAGAAATAAGGCCACGAATAATCTAACTAAGGGTTTTATAAAACAATTTTAGATGGGAAAGAAAAGTTGGGGAGTGAGAGAAATAATACATGCATACTAAAATGACGATGATGCACCGTGCATTAGTATGCATTTGGATAGAAAATAAATATAATTTAGAAGCTTATAAAATTGCTTAGAAAGTTTTTGTTTCTAAAGTACTATTGAAACAACCCTCCAAATGAATACATCATGCAATACCTATCTACTATAATACAAGACCATCTCCAATGTTTACTTTCTTTTTCTTTTTTTCCATCCCTCCCCCCAAATAAGAAGTTCATCTGATATCAAGTGTTTCAATGGGAAATTTTCATTTTTCATCAAACCACAGATCGATCGGGAGGATGTCTGGCGGGTCGACTAGTTAATGTAAATTTATGGGCAGTCAGAAGCAAGGAAAGGTATGGTCCCAACGGCTATCTACAATAATTTGATGAAAGGCTCCAGCGATCCTCAGTTTGATGAAAAGTTTGAGAAATCCTCAATTTGATAATGATTTGATATTAACGTTGGAGCACCAAAACTGTACGCTTTTCATCAAATTTAAATTTGATTAAACAAAAAATGAAATGTTGGACACACTCTGACGCAATTGAAATCTTTTGAACATTAAAATCACTGTTCATTAGTGGTTTCTATTTTATATGTCTACTATATTAATTGAAGCCTTTTGAACAGTGAAATCATTTCATCAGTAGCTTTTATTTTGTCATTTTGCCAATAGTGCCCTTAGTGTTTGGCTTTGAATACATTAAATAGTATCTCCAATGTTTACTCTCTTTTTTTTTTTCCCCATCAAATTTGAGTAAAAGGTTCATCTAATCTCGAGTGTTTCAACGAAAAATTTTCATTTTTCATCGAATCACCGGTCGACCGGGAGGAAGAAGTCTGAAGCAAGGAAGAAGTTTTCCGGGAGGACAATCGACTGGACAACTGACCGGTCGTCTGGTGTATGGTCCCAACGGCTATTTGGAGTAATTTGATGAAAGGCTCCAAGCATCCTCAATTTGATGAAAAGTTTAAGAAATTCTCAATTTGATATTGGTTTGATATTAACGTTGGAGCATCAAAATTTAACTTCTTTCATCAAATTAAAAGACTAAATGTTGGAGACACTCTAAGATGAGGATGTTTTGGACAATTAACCTATCTAAGCCCTCAAACGTAATGAGTGTTGTATTAGCATCCCATCAATTATTTTGGACCATCTATTTCTTTGAACCCCCACTTGTAAATTGTAAAACCCTTAAAATTTCTTTTCTCTCCCTAAATAATACCAAAATTATCCTTGTAAAAACATTTTACTCATTCAAATGCACACCCCCTCACCCCAAAAAGCCTCTCTCCCAAAACCCTAACAAAACCCACAATGGTGGAACCTTCCAAAACTAATAGAAAAAATTTGTGTGATTAAGAAGTTTTTTCTCTACTTTATTACGAAGTTTGCCAATCTGTTTGAATTTTTTTTTTTTTTTGTCAATCCTGCTGGTTGACCGGTTAGTATATAAGTCTGAAGCAAGGAAGAAGTTTTTCAGGAGGACAATCGACTGGATGACCGACCGGTTGGCCGGTGTATGGTCCCAATTGCTATTTGCAGTAATTTGATGAAAGGCTCCAGGCATCCTCAATTTGATGAAAAATTTAAGAAATTCTCAATTTGACATTGTTTGATATTAACATTAGAGCACCAAAATTTAACTTCTTTCATCAAATTAAAAGAGTAAATATTGGAGACACTCTAAGATGAGGATGTTTTGGACAATTAACCTATCTAAGCCCTCAAACGTAACGAGTGCTGTTATTAGCATCGCATCAATTATTTTGAACCACCCATTTCTTTGGACCCCCACTTATAAATTGTAAAACCCTTAAAATTTCTTTTCTCCTCTCAAATAATACCAAAATTATCCTTGTAAAAACATTTCACCCATTCAAATGTACACCCCCCAAAAAGCCTATCCCCCAAAAACCTAAGAAAACCTACAATGGTGGAACCTTCCAAAACTAATGGAAAAAATTTGTGTGATTAAGAAGTTTTTTCTCTACTTCATTATGAGGTTTGTCAATTTGTTTGATTTTTTTCCCTATTACCTCTCCTCACACACACAATACAATCCATTTTTATACTTCTTTGGTTGGTTTTCTGTCATTCATCCATGGCCTCACTATACTTGTATGCTTTCTGTATGAGCAAAATTGGGCAGGATTTCACCTCCCGGTTTACCGGCTGGTTGATCACCCTCCGACCTCCTATGTTTGCCTGCTCCTGCTATTGCTGTTTCAGTTATCTATTCCCGAACAAATAAGAAATGTTCGGTTACATGTTCCAGAACAAATAGACAATGTTCATACCCATGTTTCTGAATTTCAGTCATATGTTCGTGAGTTTAGTCTAAAAAAATAACATATAGTTTTTATTATTTTTGCCATTTTTTTCAAGAAATTTACTCTTACAAGCCCAATCTCCTCTGAGTTAAGAACACCATCAAAGTTATGAACATCTTCTAAGCTTTTATTGTTGTACTTCTCAGATCTCAAGGCGTTGTGGTTTCCGAAAAAACTTCCACTCATTTTCATTACTGAAGAAGAGTATGCAATCAAATGGTTGCCACCGTTGTTGTCGGAATATTGCAGCCAATGGGTTATCAAGATTTTGAGGGTGGGTAGGTTTTGGAAGTGAAATTTGGAGAAGATGGATGATGGTAATGGATGTGGGTATTCTCATAAATCGTAATTCATGATGTAGTGTGTATATAGGCTCAATTGTGAAATCGGGTATGGTAAAATTATTGATGTCCTTTTTAAAAATTTTACTTGAGTTTATTTTTGTAATACAAAAAAAAAAGTTAAAAAATAGAGCGTCTAAAATAATTAACAGAATACTAATAACAACCCTCAACATAATATGTGATATGAAGTTTTAAATGTAATTACTTTTTTGCCCTTTATTTTCCTGACATTGAAACCAAAGTTTCTGCTTCATTCATTATTTTTTAGGTCTTCTTTTGGAATTTTGAAACTCCTATATTGTCTAAACCAATTATTTCTATTTCCTAGATGCTATAGGCCATTATTATATTTCATTTTCTTTGTATTAGGAAAATCCCATCCATTGAAAAAATTTATACAGAAAAAAAAAGGGTAAACTAGTTGGACTAAATTCTGATAAAAATTTATTGTAAATAAATTTTATTAACATTATTGATAAAAATAATTTTTTATAATGATTTTTTACACATGTCACTAAAAAAATGACAATTAGTAACTTTTTTTATCGTAATTTTTATAAATTGTTGCTAAAACTTACCATTAGTAATGTTTTTCTGTGACAATTTTTTAAATTGTCACTTAAAGTTGAAAATTAGTGACCTTTTTTTTTATGACTAATTTATGATGTAGTGTGTATGTGGGCTTAATTGTGAAATGGGATATCGTAAAATTATTGATGTCCTTTTTAAAAATTTCACTTGAGTTTATTTTTGTAATAATAAAAAAAGCTAAAAAATAGAGGATCTAAACTAATTAATGGAATACTAATAACAACCCTCAACGTAATATGTGATATGAAGTTTTAAATGTAATTACTTTTTTGTCCTTTATTTTCTTGACAACTAAAGTTTCTGCTTCATTCATTAGTTTTTAGGTCTTTTTTTGGAATTTGGAAACTCCTATATTGTGTAAACCAATTATTTCTTATGCCTAGATGCTATAGGCCATTATTATATTTCATTTTCTTTGCATTAGGAAAATCCCATCCATTGAAAAAATTTATACCGGAAAAAAAAGGATAAACTAGTTGGATTAAATTCTGATAAAATTTTATTGTAAGTAAATTTTAATAAAATTATTGACAAAAATAATTTTTTATATTGATTTTTTACACATGTCACTAAAAAAATGATAATTAGTGACTTTTTTTATCACAATTTTTATAAATTGTCGCAAAAATTTACCATTAGTAATGTTTTTCTGTGACGAATTTTTTAAATTGTCACTTAAAGTTGAAAATTAGTGACTTTTTTTTTTATGACTTTTTAAACTATCTCTAAAACTTAACAATTAGTGATATTTTTTGTGACAATTTTCAAACTATCATTACAAATTAACAATTAGTAACATTTTTTAATAGTGTTTGATGAAAAACGTCATTAATTCTCACAAAATCTATTTGACAATAAGTTCACTTATTAAGATCTACATATAAGTCTAAAAAACAAAAAAACAAAAAAACTACAATATTAACGTGGTAATTTTATTATTTATATAACAACCCAAAAATTTAAATTGACCCTTAAATATTATATTAGTATTAACTAATTATAAATAATTTCAAAAAAATAATTTTAACTTTATATCATTATTCGATATTATTTTTTGATTATTATGATATTTTTATTATATTTTTCTCTATACATTTTTTAAATCAAAATATATTGAAATATAATATTTTATATGCCACTCTAATACGTACCCCAATTTGTCTTGCGCGCAGCCTTCTCACCTCTTATACATAGGTGGTAATCATATGAAGATTCTCAGAATATCCCTCAAACGAAAAATGTTTGAGGGCCCAAAATTAGTGGCTCGAATTCGGCTCGAAACCCAAAATGACGTCATTTTGGGTTTCAAATTATTTTATTTTCTTTTTTTCTTTTTCTTCATTTTCTTTCTTTTCTTCTTCTTCTTCTTCTTCTTCTTCTTCTTCTTCTTCGTTTTGAACATAGGAGAAGAGAAACAGAGGCGAGAGGCGAGAGAGAGTCGTCGCAACTCATCGTCGTCGTAGCTCGTCGCTCGTCGGCCGATCATTGCAGCTCATCGCTCGTCGCATCGCAGCCCGCCTCCGCCTCTGCCTCCGCCCGCCTCCGCCTCCAGCCTGATTTTGATGGCCCCTCTAGTTCTGCTTCTCCTTATTCTTCTTCTTCTTCCTCCTTCTTTTCTTCTTCTTCTTCCTTCTCAAATTTGAGCCAAATTCGAGCCGAGACTTTCGGGCTCTGTAATGGGGCTGTCCCTTAAACTCTCTAGTTCGCTCGCTGCTTTCAAATTATTTATATAAATAAAATTTTGAATTTAGTTTGGAATATTTAATTGGTCGCAATGAACGAAAGATAAAAGTGAAAATTAACATTAAGATGAGTTATATTATACATTGATTTACCATAATATATTTCACGTATGTTTTGAGTTATCATAATTTATTTTATGCAATTTGTATTTTATAAATTATATTAATATTTCAATTACGTTGCTAATTTTCTGAACCCTATTTGCTTAAATTGAAACCCATGGATATGTTTATTTAAATTTTAATGATTAGTTGACAATGATTTCATAAGTAATTATTTTCTGTAAGTACCACCACGGGAGTTCCATGCCTTGGGAGACTTAAATAAACTATTGGTTTCTGATTAGTTACCTTATGGCCCTCTATTTGTTATGAATCTATTGACCCTTGTTCTATGCGGAGCTAAGTGCTACACTATTGTGGGAACCACCCTTATAATCCGTACGAGCCACCTCTTGAATCCGTACATCTGTATTGTCATGGATCCATTGACATTTGTTCTGTTCTGTATCGTGGTTATAGTTATATATTTTCGTATAATATCATATAATTTTTGAAACTAATTTCTGTTATAATATGAGCAACTTGTTTACTCTAATAGAAAAGTATTTTATTGTATCTATTTTAAGCCTAAAGCTTATCCATGGTAATTATGCTATCAATATAATATTTCTTACTCTGCCATGTGTTTATAACAGTTTATCAATTTTCATAAAACAATACAATTTAGAAATAGCTTTTGGAGAGTCGTAGACCCGGGGTTGCGAAATAGACACACATAGCACTTTTATAGTATTTATAATTCTATTATTCATATGTAAATATCGGCCTTTTTAGTCAATAAATTTTGTTATAAAATAAAAATTTCGATGATTATTTTCGTACCCTCACTTAAATATTATTTTCACTCGTGTTTATTTATTTATTCAAAAATTGACCGTAGGTAATTTCAGTTACTGGCCATTATGATATTTAACTTTTAGGTATGGAGAGCAGGTCGTGACAATTTAAATAAAAAATATTGCCATGGTATTTTGTCCTAAAAAATTTCACACCTACATTTTGTGTCAAATTTCACTTTGGCCCCTACACATGAAATAATAACAATTAACCCCTTATGCTTCTGGTCAAATCTCATTTTGATTTTTACATATGAAATCGTGACAGTCTATCCTCTATACTTTTACTCAAATCCTATTTTACTCCTTCCACAAGTGTCATTGTCCCTCTTCTAACTGCACCCATTATCTCACATAACTTAATTCAAGAAGCAAGCATGCCCTTAGACTTCTCTTCCATAAATTTCCTTTTTTTTTTTTCTTTTTTTCTTTCTAAGCTTATAATGTCAAAAGCAAACGGCAATGATTTGCAGCCATACATTGGATTTGGACTCATTTTATCTGATGAATTGAGTTATATGATTTGATTGAGCCCAACACGTTCAAGACTTTTAAAGTTGCAAATTTTTATGAAATTTAAGATTTTTATAGTGAAAATTATTAATGATGAAATTATATTATTCATCTTTAAAATTATTAATGGCAAAGTTATATTTTTTATAATAAAAATTATATATATATATTGTATAAAATGTACGCTAAAAGAGGTGCACATGATAAACTTTTCCTCAAGTTTAATTATAGATTACAGTAATGTGCTTATAAAATATATTTAAAATTAAGCGATCACAAAATCAAATGTAGTAGAATAAATTTATTTTTATGTGTGATTCATAACAAACTAATTTGAATTTGTAATAATAATTTTATTTTTATTAATACTTTAAAAATTTTGGTATAGTTTATGCTTTCTGCTATGAGAATTTTTTTAAAGATGATGACGAAGAAGAGGGAAATGTTTTGCGGCATTAGACTCAATATTCTGATTAATTGACTTGTATGAGTCAATTTATTTATTAATTATTTTCTTTTGAATATATTGAAAGTGAAAGAGTAATTGGACATGTGACCATTTAGTGAGGTACACGGTTCTAATTGCTTATATTAGCTTAGGTGGTATTTGATAAAATTAAAAATTGAAAATTAAGTATTAAAAATTGAATGTTGAATTTTTTAAGTTAAAATTGTTTAATAAAAATTTAAGTGTTGAATTGAAACAAGTTGTTTGATATATATATATATATATAAGTTCAAATTTGAAATATATTATTTTTAAATTGTATCTTTCAATTTTATATTATGATATGGTAAGTTGGTGGTGGTAGAAGAGGAAGCTGTATTAGTTATGGTACTGATGGCAATAATGGTGAAAATGGAAAGATAGTGGTTTTAGCAATGGTGGAAAAGTAATGACGTGGAGATTAAAAAAAAAAAAAAAAAAAAGGTGACAGCGGCGATGTTGTGGCAATAGTTACAATAATTGTAGAGGTGAAGGGTTGCTGTAATTATTATAGTAATGGTAATCAATGGCGGAGGCACCAAGGGACGAGGGGTCACGTGCCACTCTTGAATTTTGGTTTTTTTTTTTTTAATTTTTTTTATTGCAAATATAAAGAAAGAGGGTGATTATTGATTTAATGGTTAAGATTTGGCCTAATAACCTTAAGGTTATGTGTTCAAGTCTTGGAATTATTACTTTGTATATTATGTCAAAGGTTAGGTGTGTACTCAATTTTTCTCCTCCCAAACACACATTAATGTGTACTAATTGGGCGTTGTTATTGTTGTTGTTTTGTTGCAAATATAAAGAAAATATTTTAAATAAAAAAAATTACAAAAATATTATTAGAGTGAAATGTCAATGACGTTTTAAAAATTATGAGAACAATAATAGTTGTTTTGAATGAAAATGAAGAGACTATTATAAACCATATCATCTATGAAAAATTTTGAATGTAACGGTGATGTCATTATTACTGACATGCAAGTATAACTAATCTCACTATAAAGATATGAAATTTATTGGATTGTTAGTTACATCTGACATGTGAAGTTCACTCTCTATATGTTTATTTACTATTAGTTGGTGATATCACATAATAATGATGACGTGGTATTACCATTATATTGAATTTTTAATCAAATTTTGTATAAATTTTTTTTTATCATTATATAATTTATTTTAAGCCTTATATCCATAGTTTTTTATATTGTCCATTACACTAGTTATAAATAACATTATTTTTTTTTATGTTTCTCGAAATCAATCGTAAAACTTGCGTTAAATATTTTTGTAAAATTTTTCAATAATATAATTAATAAGTACCCCCTCTAATTTGATTTTCTGGCTCCGCCATTGATGGTAATAATGGCAATGCCGACTGTGGTGGCAATAATAAAATTATAATTGTTCTTACAGCAACAATAACAATAATGATGAAGGCGGTGGTGACAGGTGGCATGATGGTCATGGTGGTGGTGGTGGTGGTATGTAAGTAAATTTCATATAACTTAAAATTTTCTTAACTAAAGCTTACATTTTAAAAGACACTTAAATTTTTAAGTATTATCAATTATCGTTATTAAACGAGCTTAATTGATTGTCATTTAATAAATTCAGTTTTAAGTGTTAAATCAGGTTAATTTGGATGACTAATTAGGCCTAACCTGCCTATATGCCACCCCTAGGCCTTCACATCCATTCCTCTTCCCTTACGCACACAATCCCTTCCCTTTCACTCTCGACCCCATCCTTGTAGCTCCTCTCTTCCTTGTGCACACCTAGTTGCTCGTTAATACACCACGACCCCTACCCATGTAGTTGTTCCCTGTCTTATGTGTACACCTAACCCTTTCCCTAATCTCGCTACCCTGACTCATATAACCCCATTTTCCTTGTGTGCATTTAGTCTCTCATCATCTCTTGCGACGTCCAACTCATAATCCCTTTATCTTTCCTTATGATACCTACATCCACAACCCCAACACTTGTACTCCCCTTCGTCATTTTTATCATCTCTCTCTCTCTCTCTCTCTCTCTATGTGTGTGTGTGTGTGTGTGTGTGTGTGTGTGTTGCACTTTCATTACCGTTGTTGGGAAATGAAAAAGAGGGGCTAGGGCTAGCTAGTGAGGGTTATTCGAGTGGAGTAAGTTGGTGTAGGGTAAGAATAGGCAGGAGGTGGTGGCCAAAGCTAGAGAGGGACAGGGGTGGGTGGCCAGAGTTAGGGGATGGCACTTGGAGTTGGTGGTGTGTAGACGTCGTGCCTTTTTGGTTATTAGGCTCATTTTCATAAATTGCACCAAACTCTAAATCTCACATTAAATATGAATCATGTGATCTATAATGATAACAAATTATTTATCCCAAACGTTATCAAAATAGATCGATTTATAACAAAGAGTCCCCACTTAAATTTTATAAGAGACTAAGAAATCTTTTGACTTTGAAAACATAGTTTAGGCACTAATCCGTCATAACCAAATATCTTGGCTCGAAAACTTAGGTACAAGAGGAGAACGTCATTACATGAGCACCATTCTCGCCTAATCAAGTGATTGGCCTCTACTAATATTTTATTTTATGAGATTATATGATTGATTAATTCTGTAAACTCAGTTATTACATAAATTCTTTACTAACCTAATCAATTAGGTGATTGAATAAACAAATATCATTCAAGTTAGATTAATGAACAAACCACATCAAGTCAAAGATTTTTGTAAAATAATTTGATTTTTTAAACTAAAGATGGCTTTAATATCATATGGTTATGAACTTAACCCAACTCAAACAATATCATGAAAAACACTCAAAACAACCAATTGATCATTCAAAAACACATAGAGTTGAATTATTGAAAAACAATGCCTTAAATACAAACAATATGCTATGAAGTTTGAAGAAGTTACCCAGATTCCACCACAAGACGTCAACTATGTAAAATGTATATTAAATAATGTACATATGTTTCTAAACATGCTACTAATGCAAGCAACATGAACCCTAGACCCGGCTTAATAGCTATTAACATTATATAAAGCAAACAAAGAAAGTAACATATACAATCTAACTTGTTGAACATTATATGATGATTAAACTAGGCTATATGTATGATAATATTAAGATTAAACTAACCTAAATATGTTGCTAATATACACAACCTAAAACATGCAAAGCAAAGTAAAAAAACATGCGAAAAAGCTAAACCTACATGATCATGCATGTTAACTAATACCACAACCATTATCATCTATGTAAAACATTATTAAAAGAACTGTATTTAAACTAAAATTAGAGGACTTACCCGTTGGTTTAAGACGAACACAAGAACACAATTGAAAATGTAAGAAAGTTCGCTTGAAAGCTTCCATCAAGCTTTGACCTTGCTTTGATGCTTCTACTTTAACCCTAGATCTACTCTTAGGTGCTGGAGTTATTGTATTAGGGTAGGAATTTTGGAATTAATGCTAGAGTTCAAGGTTGCACACATGCAAAACAAAGCAAAAAATATGCGAAAAGGCTAACTTGCATGATCATGCATGCTAAATAACACCCTAACCATTATCGTCTATGTAAAACATGATTAAAGGAGTTTTATTGGAACCAAAATCAAATGACTTGCACACTAGCTTAAGACAAACCAAAAAACACAACCGAAAAGGTGAGAAAGTTTGCTTGAAAGATTCTCTCAAGCTTTGGCCTTGCTTCGATGCTTCTACTTCAACCCTAGATCTACTCTTAGTTAATAGAGATGTTGTATTAGAGTAGGAATTTTGAAATTAAGGCTAGGGTTTCAAGGTTGCACACTTCAAGTTCAACTAAACAACTCAAACTATAGCGACCCCGGTCTTTTCCCATTTGATTATTGTATTCGGACTTATGTTCCGTAGATTCCCTTGTTGTTGTCATCCTTTAGGTCTATTTGATTGAGTTTTAGGATGTGTTGAGCGTGTTTGGAGCAGGTTGGTTAAACTTAGGAACCAAGCCCAGTTGCCCAAAATTTTGCTTGTCCGCTCGAGCGGGGGTTTGGCCGCTCGAGTGGGGAATACAACCTTTCAGTATTTCCTGTGTTGTGTTGGGCCGCCGAGCGGGATTGGCCGCCGAGCGAGGAGTGTGTGCCGCCGAGCGGAGTTGACGCCGGCGGGAGCTCAGACGTGAAGTGCTGAGAGTGTGCATCTGCCGAGCGGCGGCATCGTTATAAAATGGTGAAATCCGACTTTTTGGACCATTTTTCATCTCCCTCTTGATTCTAAAACCCTAAAACCGTTTTCTCTCTCTCCCTACATACCTTCTCTCTTAGATTTGATTTACTTAGAGTGAGTTTCTAACCTAGATCCTTTATTAAAAAGATAGAGTGAGTCGAGAGCTTCGTTTTAATCTGAACAATTCTTGGTTTGGAGCACTTTGGATTTTGGATCATCATCTCTATCTTCTCCATTCGAGTTCTTTGCTTCGAGGTAGGGATTTCCTACTCCATGTTATACGTTTTGTTCTAAGTTTTAGTATTTTGATATGTTGGGGGCAGTTGGGTAATTTTGGTAGAAACCCTAGGGGTTAAAATAAATTAATTTGTATAATTAATTTAGGGAAGACTGTGAAATTGGGTAAATTCATGAAATTGGGGAAATTAGTGATTTAATGATGTAATTGGGTAGTTTAAATACTTGCCTATGAGAATGTTAAATTTACATTTGTCAATATATTTATTTCTTGTTTAGAAATAACTGTTTTGGGCTATCGGTGGAGGATAGCTATGATTGTTGTAGATATTGCATGTGGATTAGGGATAACTGAAACTAATCATTGGTTAAGTCATTAATCTTGACTGTTGAATTAATACAGACATTATGTGTGTTGATTGTGTGTTGTATATGTTATGTGTTTACATACATTATTTTGTGTGGGAGGAGATAGGGGATGTACTCCACGGTTTGGGGGAAGATAGGGGATGGACCTCTAAACCGGATATTGTTTGAGAGGAGATAGGGGATGGACTCCATTAGCATCACTTTTATGTGTGCTTATTTATATTGAAGTGTTTTATTGTTTGGGAGGAGATAGGGGATGGACTCCATTAGCATCACTTTTATGTGTGCTTTTTAATATTGAAGTGATTTATTGATACAACACTAAAATGTGTATCAAACGGAAGTATGAAGTGTTTTGATATGAGCTTGAGTCTCATTTGTATTGTTGATATTGGAAGTAGTGTGAATATGATATATAGTTCACTGTTGTATGTTTGGCCAGGTTCTGAGCCATATTGATAATAATGGGAAATGAAAAGAGTCTTAGACATTAGTGTCATCGGACTGTTTATTGATTTAGTAGAGTGTCTTGGTTAACCATCTATTGAATGCTATTGCTTTATTCAATGCTTATATGTGGTTTAGTATATTTCTACTGGGCTGTGGCTCACCCTATAAGGGAACATCATTTTCAGGTTCAGGTGATAAGCTGCCTCCAAGGACTTAGCTTGGGAGGATTTGGACTCGAAGACTTGTCTTTAGTTTATCTATTATATTTGAGATTGCATGTAAACATTCAAGCCAAGGGCTTAATTTGTAATTGAGTTAGAACTCATATTTTTGTGTCCAAGTGTTGGCTTGGAAAGATGTAAGCCCGTAGGGCATTTACTTTGATGTTACATGTAATGCTTTTATTTAGTAATACTCTGATGAATGGGATAATATATTGTTTTCTTTTAAATACTGCATGTCAGTGATATTTATATAATGGGTTTATTTTGAGGGCGTTACAGAAACTTACTTCAATTCTTGGTCTCCTTCAAAGAGGAGGTGAGGGGTCCTTTTTATAGGCAAGGACAGCTTGGAGGTAAAGAAAGAAATTGTTAGGGTTTCCCCATTGCTTCCTCATTGTGCGTCTAGTCCAAAACACAACACAGTCCAAGGAGAAATGGGATTCTAGACTGATTACCACATGTGCGGCCACCTATGACATGTGCGAACGCACGTGGCTAGCTTAGGGATAGGTCCAACTTCATGCAAATGTGCGGAATTTCCATGCAGATGTACAAATTTTCCATGCAATGCGTGAATTGACTCTTCTAGTATGACCTTGTGTTGGTCAATCCATTAGCACACAAGGTTCCAAGTCAACTTTTTCGATTCCCAAGGTTGGTTGTTGCTTAAGTAAGCCCAATTAACTCTTCATTGACGTTTTTAAGTAAAAATTGATCAATACTTTTGAAAATAATGTTAATTCAGATTCTACCGGTCATTCCCCCTTCATTTTCTTCTAGATGAGACCAAAGACATAAGTTTTGAACAAAAACAAATTCAAGGGCAAAATGATCATTTTTGAAAAAAATATGGTTTTGGCTTAAAATAGGGTGATACAACAACTCGTAACAATTTCAAGTATCTCTAAAGTCAAAGTTTTTACCATTAAATCATTAGGAAACTTTCAAATGCCTAGTCTTAATGATCAACTAAAATAGAGAGTCTACATGGTAGTAGAAGAGTAGTGGTTGTAGGAGGCAGATTAGGGTTTAAGATGATGTGGGTTAATTTTGATAGTGCGTTGACCAAATAATTTGGAAAAGTAAATTATATTGACCTCTCTTAAGATTTGAAAAAATATAACAAATTCTACTTTTTCAGCATAATTATTTCGACTTCTCTTTTAATAAAACTAAAAGGCCAAAATTAATTCAAATGGTGTGAAAACAATGATAAATAATATATATATATATATTAGTATAAAAGAGATAATAATATCATTTTTTCCCCCATCTGTATTACTAAAGAATTATTGATGAAAAAGAAACGTGTTATGTGAAGTAAAACCTTAAAAGGTGAATTACAAATAGGGTAAGTTACACTTTGCCCCCTTTATCTTTAGTTACTTTCCTATTTTGGCCCTTAAAATTTATTCTTTTTCCACTTTGACCCTTCATATTTTAAGTTTTTCCTAGTTTGCTCCTAATGCTAATTTTTGTTTAAAATTAAACAAAAAATGACACATTAACAGTCACGTGACATAAAAATATTTTATTATGTATAACTCACATCTCTGAGTAACAAACTTATAATATAATAATAATTTTTTTGTGACACTTAAATACTTGATTTGTTTAGTTACACATTTCATAAAATTGTGAAGGGTAGAATATTAAAATAAAATTAAACTCAAATTGAACTTAATCTGTGGGCCAAGGATAAATAAGAGAGATAAAAAAAATAAAAATAAAAATTTATTTACAGTGGCTTGTCACCACCTAGTATATAGGGTAGTGACTATGCACATATGGTATAGGTGAATGATCAAATGAGAGCTTAAGGGAATAGGACACGTCAATAAATCCTACACTCTTCTTCTCTATAAATAGTTGGCTCTAGTGACTGTCATTTCTAAGTTTCGGACAAGAAGAAAATTTACCTACTGGTAATAACAAGGCGGTTATAGAAAATTTAAAGATTAAGGGTCAATATTAAGGTGAGTTATATTATATCTTGAGTTGCCATAATATATTTTACGTATATTTTGAGTTATCCTAAATTATTTTACTCAATCTGTGTTTTATAAATTATATTAATATTTTGATTACGTTAATTATTTTCTGAACTCTATTTCCTTAAATTGAAATCCATGGATATGTTTGTTTAACTTTTAGAAATTATTTGACAATGGTTTTATAAATAATTATGTTTTGTAAGTACCACAACGGGAGTCCCATGCTTTAGGGGGCTTAAATAACAATTGGCCTCTGTTTGGCCACTTTGTGGTCCTCTGTTTGTCATGGATCCATTGACCTCTGTTCTAACTGTCACTCCAGTGACCTCTGTTCTGTTCTGTTCGGTACCATGGTTATAGCTATTTATCTATATAATTTATGTATTTCAGTTTCCGCCACTTAACTAATTTGTTTATTCAAATTAAGTTATATAAATGTTTTAACTTAACTAACTATCCATGGTTATTTTGTTAGTGGAATCCACATAAGAATTTGATGTTGATCTGTGTAGACGTGCCCCGAGAACTCCCGGTCTCCGCGTTGCGAGGGCGCGAATTCCATTTTGTTCTCTGGCTACTACAGTTCGAACTCAATGTCACGATTCTGAATCTAGTCTCACAAAGTGCAATGTGAAACCGATAAATCACCAAAGAGTCCAAATCCGGCAAATCATTTTGGAAAACTGATTTTTATAAAGAAGTGTCAAACATGGACTGCTTTGCCAGATACAGAGTCGCTACCTAAATATTTTATTTTTGGGAAAATTTAGGAAACCCTGACTCGTGCCTAAGGCCCCGTGTCCATCATCACCAAAGTTGCCTCGGCTCGGGAACTTGGGTACGAGAGGGGAAGGTCATGCAATGAGCACCCCCGCTCGTATGATCAAAGATTGGCCTGTACTAAGCATGATATTTTGTTTTTGAAAACACATGTGTTCTTATTCCGGTTATTAACCTAGAATTACTATGTGATGCACACAGCATACAAGTATAGACTGGATCACCTAAGTTGGAACAAAACATTGCATGTTCGTTCGTTTGAAAACGGATTGAAGTTTGCTACTCGCAAGTAGGCTAAATCGAGGATTTGATGAATTGTTCCAATTCAAGCAATCCAACCTTCACCCACAGGCATTCAGGCATTTAATCAAATAAGCAGTTAGCCTCATGGCAAGCATGCTTTCATGGCAACATTAACACACATGCAGTATGCTAAAGTGTAAACACTCACAGTGTACTCCAAGCCAAAACAAAGAACTAGTTAGAAATCATGCATGATCCTAGTTCGTATTAAGATGGCTAATGCAACACATGCAAAAATGTAGCTAAAATAGAATCGGCTATTCTAGAATGGCATATGAAATGCAACTTGATACATGTATACAACTTGGAATTGAAATACAATGCAGTTAGTATGATGCGCCGAGCCCGGTGCATGCAAGACAGATGAATGGATGCACGCATACAAGCATAAGGTATGCTAATCAAAATATGCCCTAAAACTAACCATCGTAAGCGGTTAAGTAAAAGGGAGAAATAAATGGGGATTGGAAGACATGCATCACACACACGCACGCTTATTACAACAATTGGCCCTCTTGACAGAGGGTCCGAATAAGAAGCTAACTAGCTAATCTAAGCTAATTAAACTAATTATTACAGATCAAGCTAATTAACTAACTATTACAAAACAATTAAGCAGCTAAACGCATTAACTACTTAAATACAGAACCAAAGCATAAACTAGCTAAGCAAATTAGCTAAGTAAAACAGTAAAGCAAGGTCCTCAGAGGGAGAAGAGTGCATACATGCCCGGTTGCCTCGTTCGGAAATCTGTCGCGATGCCCCAACTTGCCTCTGTTTGTAATTGTTCTCAGAACCTTGCACCAAGCTCTAGAAAGCTTCAACTCTACCATGGGAACCTGTAGGAGGGTGGCCGACCAGTTGTTGCTATGGGAGGCCACCTGCCGACCACTTTTCTTTGTTGAAAGCCAGAAGAAGTGGTCGGCCAGCTAGTTTTTCTGGTTGGCCGACCAATTGTTGCTGCCAGACTCTAGTTTACTATAACAGAGAGCAAGAAAGGGCATGGCAATGTATTTGCAAGATATGTGTGCACAACCACCCTCCTTATCATTTCATAAGCTCAAGGAAGTGTGGTTCTTGACCCTCGGGCCACCAATCACGCATCTCGATGCGTGATGGCCGAGAAGCCAAATTGCACAATTCAATGTAAAATGAATGCACATATAAACACATAAAGCCTAAAACTCTATCATGCTAGATCAAGAGCATCGGCGACCGAGAATTGAGGCACATTTCATTACTTTAGGTATGAAACGTGTCTCATTTCTCGTGTTTAGACTAACACCTACTCCAAACAAATGCAATGCAACTACATGGCATACTCAATGCAATGCAACATTAGCATGCAAATATGCAATGCGACTCAAGCATGCAAACATGCAATACAATAAAACAAGCATGCAAACAACATGCGAGGGACAAGCATGCAAGCATGCAATGCAATGCAATGTAATCATAACATACTCAATGCTAATGGCATGCATACTCAATGTAAAGCAACAAAATGGTATACACAATACAAACAACAACATGGCATACTCAATGCAATGTAACAACATGGCATAACATGCTCGATGGACTTAAACCGAATGTGGACAGACTTCAACCATGCCCAAAACAATGGCCATAACACCAAAACAAAGGCACAAAATGCAAGGCATGCATGCACATGCATTGGCCTATTAACTAGGCCCAAGAGCACACCTCTCATGAGTGCTCAAAAAGTGATAAACATGGAAGTGTAACTACACTACATGCACTGAAATTAAGTAAGAAATTATGCCAAATCATTCAATCAAAGCAAGCATAGCATACTAGAGTCCTTAAAGCATAAGGCTAGCAAAGAGCAACACATAGGAGGCATGCACAACATGGCATAAATGCATGAACCAACCATGGACAGAGCTTAATTAGGTCTAAACAAAGACCAAAACATGCTAAGATGAGGGCTCAAGGACCTAGGCAAGATGGCATACATGCTAGACCACAAACTAGGCAACAATGCATAACACTCAAAGGCACTTAAAGAGTGAATGAAGTGGGAACATGGCAATGCTACATGCTCTAAAATGTCATGGTAAATGATGCCAAATCATGTATACAACACAAATGAAGCATGCTATGGTACCCAAAGCTTGAAGCTAGCATAGGCATTTGTACTACAACTATGCAAAACATGAAACATATGGTCAAGGCAACCCAAAATAGTCCTAGAACATGTCAAAATGAGTCTAAAACATGTATGGAAAAAAGCCAAAATAAGCTAGCATGAAGGGCATAAGGCATGACGAATGCAAAGCAAATAAGGTGGATTACACTACACCTACCAAGACCAAGCATGAGATGACTTTGCCAACAAAAATTAGAGTTATATCATGGCAAAATAACCCCAAAAACATACTAAAATAATAGCTCACAAGCTTAGGCATGAAGGCATACGCAATGATTCATGTTAAGAGCATAAAACATCAACTCTCCAAAGCATGGAATAAGTGAAAGATGCAAGTGTTTGACCATACTACATGGACTAAAATCACATTTCAAATGATGCCAAATCATTCAAATAGGCCAAGCAATGCATGCTAGGGGACTTGATACACAAAGCTAACAAGCTAGAATGCACTATGGCTATACAAAGCATGGCATGCATGACCAAAACAACACAAATCAGAGCTTAAGCATGCTAAAACATGGACAAAATCTTCTTGAAGTTAAGCCAAAAGCATGCTAGAATGACATGTTAAAGCACGTTACACATTAGGCTAGTTCATGGAATTGCACTACAAGTGCAAGGAGCATGCAAGGACCAACCAAACCAAACCTTAACAGAGGTATGACATGGAAAAACATCACCAAGAACATGCTGAAATAACCCCAAATACATGCTAAGAACAAGCCAACACAAGCTTAACAAACATGCTCAAACATGAGGCAAATGAAGCAAGTATTGAAGACACAAGGAGAGGGGATGACCCTCTCCTATTTGGGACCCCAAAACCACCTTTCCCCCACTGAAAATCCTCTGGATTTCAGTGGTAGAAAGATCATGCAAAGGCTTAGAACAAGAGTCAAAAGGGATGGCTGAAAACAAGGCCTAAGAGGGGGTAGACCACCCCCAACAAAAAAGTGACCTTAAACAAACACTTTAAGCATGCAAAAATAGAACTTTTTGTAGTAAAGAGTTAAGCTTAAATCAGAATGCAAATGGGTCCAAAATCTTAAGCAAAATAGAGGGATTTAAGGGTTAGAAGCTCACCCTTGATGAACACCTTCAAAAACACAACTCTAGCAGGTTTTCCAAGTTCAAACCAATCCAACAACACCAAAACCAGCTCCTAAGCACCTTAGCAATAAAAGGATGGTGTTTGAGTGTGTGTTTGTGTGTTAAAGTATGATAAAACTACACTTTAAGGCACAAAAATGAAGAGCAAGAGCAAGAGCAAGATAGATACAAAGGTGTGTATGTATAGCTCAAGGCACAAAATCTGAACCTAGAGAAGGGAGGAGGAGGTTCTCTCTTATAGAGAACAAAAGTGTAAGCTTCTTGAGGAAGCTAAGGGTCCAAGGCCATCCCTCCACGTGTATGGAGGATGGTTCTGGTGCCTTCCAGCTGTGCCAACTGGCTAAAAATATCTCAAAAAATGTGACAAAAAGCAGCCGACCACCACAATTGGTCTCCCAAGACAACAAGTGGTTGGCCATGGTGGGAGATGGTCAGCAGCATGAAAGAAAGCTAAAGGTGTGGTAGTCGACCAAAAAAGGTGGCCCAAGGACCAAGAAAACCAGTTGGCCGACCAGAAAACTAGCTGGCGGGAGGAAAAGTGGTCTCCAAGGGAAAGAACTGGTCTCCCACCCTTGTACCACCTTCTAAACAAGGAAAACAAGGCTTGTACCAAAAACAAACTAAAAACGATGCAAGACGAAGATTCGGGAGGCAAGGCACACAGTTGAAATCCTCAAAAACTAGTCTATGGGCATCAAAGTGGTTCACGACCACAAAAGTGGTCTCCCGAACCACAGTGTCCCTCTAGGCAGAGGCAACAAGGTGTGGTTCAAAAACCACGCCAAACGGAGAACGTTAAGCGATCCCGAGACAAGGCGCGCGGCCGAAGGCTCCGAAAATCGGAAACTAGTCTCCAAACGAGAAAAGTGGTCTACGACCACAAAGAGGTGGTCTACAGACCACTCCCTCCCTCCAGGGAAGAGAAACAAGGTTCGGTCCGCAAACCGAGCCAAAGAACGAAGAGTTCAGAGGCCCGGAGGCAAGGCCGTCAGCGAAAACTCCAGAAACTCGAAACGAGCGCAACATACACTATCACCGAGCGCTCAATCGATGATGTCTGAGTCTTAAGGTCGGTCAAAAATGAGGTGTCTACAATCCGTTATTTTTTTTTCTTTCTTTTTCTTTTCTTTTCTTCCTTTTGTGTTCTACTGAGGGCTGGTTACTGAATAATAAAAAAATAAAATAGTAGAATGAAGTAAATTTTCTATTTAATTCATTTCTTATTTCCATTTTGCCTCCGCCAACGCCATTTAACTTGTTACAATTAGAATTATTTAGTAAGTTGCGATTCCATCCCTCAATCTTGGGGTTGGGTCGTGTCATTTTTCATGTGACAATTATTATGGCATTTTTTTTATCTAATTTTGAACAAAAATTAACTTTATGAGTAAACTGGAAAAAATTTAAAACATAAAGAGCCAAAGTGAGAAAAAATAAACTTTAAGGGCCAAAGTGAAAAAATGGTTAAACATAAAGGGGGCAAAGTGTAATTTATCCTTACAAATACACTCCATGATATTCGCTTAAAATACTGATTGTCCCATATGGTTTGAAAAATTACAAATACCCCTTATTAGAAATTTTTTATTTAGTAGAATTAATTGAAAAAATAAAATTTCTAACTAATTTCCTATATAATAATAAAATTATCTCAATTATATGATTCAAATATATAACTACCGATATTAAATCATTTTTTGCATAAATATCTTACTTAACAAATTTGAAAAAATGAACGATTCAAATCACAAAAATCGATTCTAAAATAAATCTACTAAATTTAAATATTTTTTCAAATTAAGATGACAATTTAAAATGAAAAAGAGGGGTACTTACGTGTAAGTCCTAATAAGTGGATTTATTGTCTTATAAGTCCTATGGAAAAAATTTGTCATAAAAAAAATACTAAAATATATTTTTTTCATGGTACACCCTAATCAATTATTCTTATTCAAATTTCTGTATCTTTTTCCCCAAGAAATAAAAGTTATTTCTTCTTCTTCTTCTTCTTCTTCTTCTTCTTCTTCATCCTCCCTTCAAAACTCCAATCTACCCTACCAAAACTCACTATCATCATCAATATTATTGTTTTTTTATTATTATTATTATTTTGAAATCGTAAACCCTAAAAGAAAGTTTGAACAAAATCAAATAATGAATTAGAGTAATAATCAAAATAGTTTTTTGAAGTAACCCATCAAAAAGGAGGTAAGTATTCATATAAAGAGGTTTCACAATTTTTGTAGAATACCATCAATTATTTTTTATATTATTTTTTTGAAAAAAATTAAAGGGTCCAGTAGTTAGATTAATAATAACATATTATTTGAGTTGTTCTTATTTTGTTATTTAAATAGTACATTATTGTGGGGAAGTAATTTGTGAATTACAGCACATGACTAAAGGTGACGCCGACGCGTTAGCCAAGGTGCCACGTGGCTTGGTCATGTTGTCGAGATGATCTCGGCTAGGCCGAGGTTATCTGAGGAGATATCGGAATTCGAGGTAAGCGGATAAGAGACAAAAATCCTAGACAAAAGAGGGCTCTAGTTTGGATAAGGTTAAAGCTCTTAGGAAGTTTATCCCTATCTAGTTAAGAGTCTAGGATAAACATTGAGTCTGAGTCCATTGAAGTGAAGCTTCTAAAGGGATTAGGTCACTACTAGTTTATAGCGGTCCCGGGTTTACCCCTTGTTGTATAGTGGTCCGGACATGTGTCCGTGGATGTTGGTAATTGAGTATTGTCTTATTTACGTCCTTTCTTGCTTTGTTTTTGAGTTACAGGATGTGTTGGGCAGGTTTGTCACAGGTTGGTTAAGCTTAAGAACCAAGTCTAGTTGCCCAGGTTTTGACTGGTCCGCTCGAGCGGACATGTTTACGCTCGAGCGGATGGGTTGTTGTTGCTTGTACGCTGGAGCGGAGGTTTTGGCGCTCGAGCAGAGAATGCACCCTTTCAGTATTTCGTGCACCTGCAAAACTTCGCAGTGTGGTTTATCTTTCAGCGGGTCTTTAGCGCTTTCAGCGCCGAAAGACAAGATGTTTTTGGTGAGAGTTCGGAGGGGAGACTGCGCGCCGAGCTGGGATCTACGCCGAGCGGACGAACTTTGTTCAGCGTGTCTTGGAGCTCGGCGACAATGTTGCGCTTCGAGCGGAACTCGTTTTATGTGTCTTTACGCCGGCGGAGAGTCTACGCCGAGCGGACTGTCAGATAACCGAAAGTGGACTGGGCATTTTAAATCACTTTTGACTTATCTTCTTTCTCCTACTTTACTAAAACGCCATTTTGAGCTTCTCACCAAAAACCATAACTTCTCTCTAAGTGTTGATCTAGCTAGAGTGTGTTGTTCACCTTTTGTCTTCACAAAAGGGTGTTGATCGTCGAGGCGTCATTTTGATCCGAATAGTTTGGTGTTTGGAGCATTTTGGTTTTGGGTCCTTCTCCTTTGGAGCTCATCTTTTGAGGTAGGGATATCCTACTCCTCTTTATGAGTCTTGTCTTTAAATTTTAGCATTTTGATATGTTGGTAGTTGTTGTGTAATTTTGGGAAACTTTGGGCCATTGTGTAATTTTATAAAAGTTTGGGGTTTTGTCTATAATAAACCTAGAAGCATGTTTGGTATAGAAACATGGAACTAATGTTGAAACATTAGTGAAATTGGAACCTAAGGGTTGTTATGTTATGAATTATAACGATGGATAGAATACATTGATTTTATGTATTGTTATGTGATGTGTATAATTGTTGTTTATATACATTGTGTTGTGTTGGAGGAGATAGGGGATGTACTCCGCGGTTTAGGGGGAGATAGCGGATGGGCCTCTAAACCGGATGTTATTGGGAGGAGATAGGGGATGAACTCCGTAGATAGAGCATGTATGCTTATCTAGAAATGTATTGACAGAGCGTATATGCTTGTCTTTGGAAGTATGAATATGACTGTTATGTTTATATTTGTTGAAGTGAAATGTGTTGGCATGAGTGCTTGTCTCATGTGAGATGTTTGAGCCAAGGTTATGATATGGCAAGTGAAAAGGAAATATAGACTTAAACATCTTGGAATTGTATTATGTTATGAAAGAATGTAAAAGAGTTGGCCATCTATCAACTGTTAATCTTTTAGTCATTATTCATAACTGGTTTAGTATATTTCTACTGGGCTGTGGCTCACCCTATATGGGAATATTATTTTCAGGTACAGGTAGCATGCCACCTCCAAGGAATTAGCTTGGAAGGCTAGTGGCGATGACTTTTTGGTTGTCTTTCCTTTTGTAATATTACATGTAAATTCAACCCAACGGCTTAATGTGTAGACGAGTTAGCACTCTACTTTCTTGTACCCAAGTGTTAACTTGGAAAGCTGTAAGCCCTTAGGGCATTTGCTTTTGTTGTTAACATGTAATACTATTTGTAATAGAACTCTGTTGAATGGAAGGACGTGGATCTTTTATATATCTTGGCATGTCAATATTGTTGGGTTTAATGTCATTATTTTGAGGGCGTTACAACTTGGTATCAGAGCGTACCGTTGAATACTTTGGGTACGTGGGAAGTGATTAGGATCACAATGGGTTTGTCTCGCTTGATAGAGACTTAGGTGTACCGTTATATGTTTATGTGATAACATGCTTATGTGATTATTTGGGTATGGGATTTAGTTTCTAGGATGTTGATTGGGTCTTTGGGTTTCTGGGAGTCTTGTTGGAAAGGCACTTGATCAATCTTGTTTCTAACCCAGACTCTAGTAACGCCTTGGGACTATCATCATCCGAAAATGAAATTCGTAAGTGCTATGTGTGTTTATGTGCTTACGTGGAATGAATTACAGTTACCCATGCATTAGGACGTGAGTGTTTAGTTTTGGCACGTTTATAAATGTGCTAACGTTCTGTGTTACCTTTATTAGGATGTCAGGACGAGCAAGAGGTGGTAGGCGTGGTAGGCCTAGGAGGCAGGAAGTGCCATTACCGGATGAGGTTCCGGCAGTTCAGGAGGGGGTTGGTCAGGCCAATGTGGCCGAGCCAGTGGGTCAGCAGGCTATGGGTGCCTTGGCCCGGGAGATAGCAGGGGCTTTGGGTATTCTCAGAGCAGGAAATCGGTACCGAGGTGACCTTCTTTCTTGAAGAGGGAGTTCTTAGGTCTAACCCGAGGAGTTTGTTGGGGATCCTAAGGAGCCATTGAAGGCGACGAGTGGCTAGAACAAATGAGTAAAACGTTCGAGATGCTAGGCATTGAGGACGAGCATTGAAAGTGACCTTGGCATCCTTCCACCTGAAGGAGATGCGGTCAATGGTGGAAGTATGAGAAAGTTCGTGTGGGTGGTACTTGGGAGGCATTTGTGAATGCTTTCCAGGAGAGGTTTTTATCCGCAGTGGCTAGAGAGAGACTGAGGGATCAGTTTACCAAGCTTAAGCAAGAGGGTTTGTCTGTGGCCGAGTTTGAGGCTACATTTACTAGCTTGTCGGTTTGCACTGAACTTGTGGCGACAGAGGAGCGCCTGCTTACGAAGTTTGAGCGGAAGTTGAGGTGGGACCTCAAGTTGAAAGTTGGTGGACCTTACATTCGAGAGCATTTGGTGGATCTGCGGCTCATATGGAGCCGATGATGCGAGGGAGAAGAGGAGAAACAGGGGGGCCCCAGGAGGGGCCAAGGGGGACAGGGGGAGGGCAGGAAGGAGAGGGGTTATAGCCCTCAGACGACCCAGGGTGGTTTGGACAGGACGACTTTCCCTGTACCGAGTGCAGCTCGGAGGGGCAACAGGAGAGTTCACTGCTACAAGTGTGGCCACCGGTCACAAGGCTTGTTTGCCAGAAGGGCGGGGTCGAGAGTCGCTTTTCGTCGGCTAGGCCACAGAGCGAGTTCGTAGGGGGGCACTTGTCGTGTTACAGTGTGCAGGACGGGCACATGAAGAGGTATTGCCCACGGTTGAGTGCCACTTCAGGAGCGTCTGGTCCTAGACAGACGCAGGATTCCACCACCATCAGTGCGCCTCGAGGCCAATCCGGGCTTGCGTCGTCCCAAGTCAAAGAATCCTATGCTCGAGAGGCGAGTGGATCAGGGGGCCTACAGTAGCGTGTATCTCGTTATCACAGACCTAGTACCAAGCTCCATCAAGAGTGAGAGGTACCTTTTTGTTTTGCAATTCGGTTGCTAGTGTGTTGATTGACACGGTGCCTCATTCTTTTGTATCTGCTGCATTTGCATCTGTGTTGGAATTGGAGTTAGCAGTGTTGGCATCTCCTATTTGTGTAGTGTCACCTATTGGGGGTGAGTTGATTTTGAAACACGGGTGTAGAGGTTGTGACATAGAAGTTGACGATCATAGGCTTCCGTTCCCTTTTGTAGTTATGCCCATGAAGGGCTTTGATGTTATTTTGGGTATGGACTGGTTATCGTCATACCGAGCTGTTATTGATTGCTACCGCCAGAGGGTTACTTGTTGTACCGTGAGCGGGGAGTGTTTTCATTTCCTGGGAGACCGGTTGGTAGTATTGTGCCACGGGTATGGTCCGCGAGGGCTAAATGAGCTTAGTGGTCTACTTGCTAGCTTTGAGAGTGGTGAGTGTGATGAGACTCAGATTGTTGCCAAGAGTAGTTTGTGAGTACTCGGATGTCTTTCCCGAGGACCTTGTCGATTTGCCACCTCACCGAGAGATTGAGTTCTCTATCGATTTAGTGCGCAAGTGCTGCGATTTCTATGGCACCTTACCGCTTTTGCTCCAGCAGAGTTGGTTGAGTTGAAAGTTCAACTCGAGGATTGCTAGATAAGGGTTTTATTCGCCCTAGTGTTTCACTGGGGGAGCACCGACTCTTTGCTAAAAAGAAAGGTGGTGCCTTGAGATTGTGTATTGACTACGAAAGTTGAATCAGACTCTGATCAAGAATAAGTACCCTATGCCCCGTATAGATGATTTGTTTGACCATTGAAGGGTTCGTTGTTTCTCTAAGATAGATTTGAGATCGGGTTACCACCGCTTAAGGGTCAGGAGGAGGATATTCGAAGACGGCATTCCGTGACGCGGTATGGCCATTATGAATTCCTAGTAATGCCGTTTGGGCTTACTAACGCACCCAGCCTTTTTATGGACTTGATGAACCGGATCTTCCGAATTCTGGATCGCTTTTGTAGTCGTGTTCAGAGGCGACATTCTTATCTATTCACCTTCCGAGGAGGAGCACGAGGAACACTTGAGAGTGGTGCTTGAGTTACTTAGAGCCCATAAGCTGTATGCTAAGTTCGGGAAGTGTGAGTTTTGGCTAGAAGAGGTGAAGTTCTTAGGCCATGTGGTTTCTGGGGAAGGGGTGTCTGTTGATACATCCAAGATTGAGGCAGTGCAAGATTGGGCACAGCCTAAGAGTGTGTTTGAGATTCGCAGCTCGATTAGCCGGGTATTACCGTCGGTTTGTGAAAAGATTTCTCGAGTTAGCTTCACTGCTGACTAGATTGACTCAAGGGGAGTCACTTTGTATGGGGTGAGACTTGTGAAAAGTCGTTTCAGAATTGAAGGTTAGATTGACCACCGCTCAGCCTTGATTATTCCGAGAGAGGGTTGGGTTATGCGTCTATTGTGATGCCTCACGAGAGGGTTTGGGTTGTGTGTTAATGCAAGAGGGGAAAGTAGTAGCCTATGGCTCACGTCAGTTGAAAATTCACGAGAAGAATTACCCTACGCATGATCTAGAATTAGCGGCTGTGATCTTTGCCTTAAAAATCTGGAGGCACTACCTTTATGGTGAGAGATTCGAGGTGTTCTCGGATCATAAGAGTCTGAAGTATCTGTTTTCACAGAAAGACTTGAACTTGAGGCAGAGGAGGTGGATGGAGTTTATTGAGGATTACGACTTCGAGTTGCATTATCATCCGGGAAAGGCCAATGTTGTGGCCGATGCCCTTAGCAGAAAATCCGTTAGTAATGTAGCTTGTATAGCTATCCGGGAGTGGGGGATGTTGGGGGCAATTGGAGAATTTGATTTGCTTCTGGGCGAATCCGCTGAAGCTGCGGCCTTGTTTTCTGTTGTTGCGCAACCTACACTAGTGACTAGAGTGTTAGAGGCACAGAGAGGTGACCTTGAGGTAGAATCACTCCGAGAGAAGATCTCCAATGGGAAGGTTGAGAAGGGTTTGACGGTGTATCCCGACCTGAGTGTGAGATACCGAGACCGTTTGCTTGTACCGGAGGCTTGCCGAGAGGAGGTACTCGAGAGTTTCATCATTCGCGCTTTGCGGTGCATCCGGAGGTACTAAGATGTATCGATTTGGGTCGCCAATTTTGGTGGCGGGTATGAAGAGAGATGTGGCGCTTTAGTGTCTAAGTGCCTTACTTGTCGCCAAGTGACGGCCGAAAGCATCGAGGCCGGGTTTGTTACAACCCTTGCCTATTGCCGAGTGGAAGTGGGAGCATGTCGCTATGGACTTCGTTGCAGGTCTTCCGAGGACTCAGCGGGGTAGTGACACTATTTGGGTGGTTGTAGACCGGTTGACCAAGTCGGCGATTTCATTCCGATGCGTGAAAGATTCAGTTGTTCATCTTCCCGACTTATATATTCGTGCCATAGTAAGGTTGCACGGCGTCCCAGTGACGATTGCCTCACATAGTGTTCCTTGTTTTACTGCTTGGGTGTGGCAGAGTCTGCAGACGGCTTTAGGTACTAAGTTGACCTTTAGTACAGCTTATCACCCTCAGACTGATGGGCAGTCTGAGCGTACCATTCAGATCCTTGAGGATATGCTTCGGGGTTGTGTCCTTGATTTGATGGGGACGTGGAGAGGCACTTACCGTTGGTGGTAGAGTTTGCCTACAACAACAGTTTGATCTAGTATCGGTATGGCACCGCTTGAGGCCTTGTATGGCCGACCTTGTAGGTCTCCAGCTTTGTTGGGCCGAGGTGGGTGACACACCTTTGTTGGGTCCGAGTTGGTTAGGGAGACGACGGAGAAAGTTGAGCTTATCCGAGGGAGGCTTGTTCTGACTCGAGTCGCCGAAGTCCTATCTCGACCGTAGGAGGAGACCGTTGGAGTTTGAGGTGGGTGATCACGTCTTTCTGAAGATATCACCTAGGCGGGGTTTGTTGAGATTTGGGAAGAGTGGGAAGTTATCCCCTCGGTTTATTGGTCCTTTTGAGATCCTTGAGCGGATTGGCGAGGTTGCTTATCGTTTAGCTTTGCCGCCACAGTTGGCCGGAGTTTATGACGTGTTTCATGTGAGTATGCTTCGGAAGTATGAGCCGGATCCATCACATGTGTTGGATTGGACCGACTTGGAGGTAGATGAGGATGCCTCGTATGAGGAGAGACCGGTTCAGGTCTTGGATAGGCGGGATCAAATCCTGCGTGGCAAGACCATCCCTTTGGTTAAGGTTTTGTGGAAACATCACGGAGTGGAGGAGGCCACTTGGGAACGTGAGTTGGGAGTCCGCGAGAAATATCCGGACTTATTTATTGATGTGTAATCAAGTGTTGCAATTGTGTAATTGTAATGAACTTTAAGAACATTTGAAATATCTTAAGTTGTAAAACATGGTGCGTGTTTTAGTTAATGTAAATGTTGTAGAACTTGCCTTGTTATGGGAATTGAGTATAGTATTGCATATGTTGGCTATATTATAGAAATGGAATTGTATCATGATTATTGCTTATGATATGAATTATAAACCATCTATGTGGGAAATGGTTGAAATGGAAAGAAAATGCATGTTGAAATGTATATATTGTTAAATGCCTCTTGATGAGAGATGGAATGACCGGTAATGGGTCGAATTGTGTAATGTTGTGGTATAACATTGTTTAAAGGAGAGGAAAACTTGCCTTTCAAAACTTGTTTTTAATTTCGGGGACGAAATTCTTTAAGGGGGGGAGGTTATAGCGGTCCCGGGTTTACCCCTTGTTGTATAGTGGTCCGGACATGTGTCCGTGGATGTTGGTAATTGAGTATTGTCTTATTTACGTCCTTTCTTGCTTTGTTTTTGAGTTCTGAGGATGTGTTGGCGAGTTTGTCACAAAGTTGGTTAAGCTTAAGAACCAAGTCTAGTTGCCTGTTTTGATCGGTCCGCCGAGCGACATGTTTACGCCCGAGCGGATGGGTTGTTGTTGCTTGTACGCTCGAGCGGAGGTTTTGGCGCTCGAGCGGAGAATGCACCTTTCAAGATTTCGTGCACTGCAAAACTTCGCAAGTGTGGTTTATGCGCCGAAGGGGTCTTTAGCGCCGAGCGCAAAGATGTTTTTGGTGAGAGTTCAGGAGGGAGACTGCGCGCCGAGCGGCCGGGATCTACGCCGAGCGATTTAACTTTGTGTTCAGGTCTTGGAGCTCGAGCGACAATGTTGCGCCGAGCGGAACTCGTTTATAGTCTTTACGCTCGAGCGGAGAGTCTTACGCTCGAGCGGACCTGTCGTATAACTGAGTGGGACTGGGCATTTTAAATCACTTTTTGACTTATCTTCTTTCTCCTACTTTACTAAAACGCCATTTTCAGAGCTTCTCACTCAAAAACCATAACTTCTCTCTAAGTGTTGATCTAGCTAGAGTGTGTTGTTCACCTTTTGTCTTCACAAAAAGGGTGTTGATCGTCGAGGGCGTCATTTTGATCCGAATAGTTTGGTGTTTGGAGCATTTTGGTTTTGGGTCCTTCTCCTTTGGAGCTCATCTTTTGAGGTAGGGATATCCTACTCCTCTTTATGAGTCTTGTCTTTAAATTTTAGCATTTTGATATGTTGGTAGTTGTTGTGTAATTTTGGGAAACTTTGGGCCATTGTGTAATTTTATAAAAGTTTGGGGTTTTGTCTATAATAAACCTAGAAGCATGTTTGGTATAGAAACATGGAACTAATGTTGAAACATTAGTGAAATTGGAACCTAAGGGTTGTTATGTTATGAATTATAACGATGGATAGAATACATTGATTTTATGTATTGTTATGTGATGTGTATAATTGTTGTTTATATACATTGTGTTGTGTTGGAGGAGATAGGGGATGTACTCGCGGTTTAGGGAAGATAGGGATGGACCTCTAAACCGATGTTATTGGGAGGAGATAGGGGATGAACTCAGAGATAGAGCATGTATGCTTATCTAGAAATGTATTGACAGAGCGTATATGCTTGTCTTTGGAAGTATGAATATGACTGTTATGTTTATATTTGTTGAAGTGAAATGTGTTGGCATGAGTGCTTGTCTCATGTGAGATGTTTGAGCCAAGGTTATGATATGGCAAGTGAAAAGGAAATATAGACTTAAACGTCTTGGAATTGTATTATGTTATGAAAGAATGTAAAAGAGTTGGCCATCTATCAACTGTTAATCTTTTAGTCATTATTCATAACTGGATAATTATACTTCTACTGCCCTCTGGCTCACCCTACATGGGAACATTATTTTCAGTGCAGTATGCCACCTCCAAGGAATTAGCTTGGAAGGCTAGTGGCGGACAGACTTTTTGGTTGTCTTTCCTTTTGTAATATTACATGTAAATTCAAGCCAAGGGCTTAATGTGTAGACGAGTTAGCACTCTACTTTCTTGTACCCAAGTGTTAACTTGGAAAGCTGTAAGCCCTTAGGGCATTTGCTTTTGTTGTTAACATGTAATACTATTTGTAATAGAACTCTGTTGAATGGAAGGACGTGGATCTTTTATATATCTTGGCATGTCAATATTGTTGGGTTTAATGTCATTATTTTGAGGGCGTTACAAGTTATAAAAGCAGGGCACCTCTATGGGTCTTAAGTAGATGTGATATACTATGAGGAGTAAATTCTTTCTAGTGAGTTTAAGCACTATTTGCTATCTTTGAGAGATATTGATTACTGACTTGATCGTCAGAATGCCCCCGGGTGGACAAATCACCGCCCGATTCCCATCTTGTTGTGCAGGTTGTTCGGGCTTAATCTATTCTGCCAGTACTCTCTAGCTGAGTTCCCAATTTGGTTGTGTGGTCAAAAATCAACACCCACAATTTGACGCCATCTATGGGAACTTAAGGAGAATAGATGGTCAACAACGGGCAGGAAGAAAAGATTGGGAATGACATCAATAGTGAGAGTTGTGAGCATACAGATCCTAATGTCGGGAAAGACAACCATAATGACCGGGCGAAGGATGTAAATCTTGGAGGAAAGGATGTCGGCAAAGAGGACAATGTGCTAAAAAAAGGTGGTCAAGATGAGTACTACAACGAAAGTGACCTCCAGGTATGGAAGGACAAGTTCCTGAGGAGGGATGATGAGATAAAAAGGATGACAAAGAAGTTGGTAGACCTTCAGTCGGTTGTCAACTTCATGATGCAGAACCAAGTGATGCAACCATCGTACCCGTTGCAAGACACGCCAAGGCCAGCGGCCAAGATTGGCGCCTAAAAAGAGGGACAGAGAACAATCCCAGTAGTCCTACAGCATGGCAAGGAAAGGGAGCGCTCGCACCGGCATTCACGGGATGTCGGGCGAGTAGAGTCAATCAGGGATGAGACGCAGAGGACAGCACGAACCAAAATGACCTATGTCAAGGAACCACGACATGTACAGGGAAAAGGCTTGTGTTTTGACACGGTGAATGAAGAGAAATCCAAGAGGACGCATAATGAAGTAGGGAGCAGCACGCCGAAAAGGTTGAAATTTGCTGATAGTCGAGCTCCTAGTCGGACGGAGGAGGACTTGAGGGACTACCTCTAGAGGAAGCGACATGATGCCAAGGTCACGTTACCTGCCAAGCCGTGAATACCGTTCTCTGTGGAGTTAGACAGGTTTGAAGCCCCGAAGAGATTCCAAATGCCGAGGTTCCAGATATACAACGGTAAGTCCTATCTGAACTTTCATGTTGGCTTGTATTTAAATACAATGGCCTTGTACAGCAGGAATGAGCAGTTGCTTTGCAAAATATTCCCCTCATTTTTTAAAGAAATCGCGCCGGACTGGTTTCACAAGCTGCCGAAAGGAAGTGTAAAGAGTTGGGAAAGCCTAGCCGAGATGTTTGTGGCCAGGTTTGTTACGAATAAGCTGCAGCCACTAAGGGTGGACTCCCTGTTGGCTTTGAAAATTAGCTAGGATGAGAGCCTCAGGGCTTATGCCAAATGATATTACGAGGTGTTCAATCGAATATAACCAGGAGTTGGCAGTCATTTCATTTAAAAATGGCCTAGAGGTGGAGTGCCCACTTCAAAAGTCACTAGCAAAAACTCTACCAAAAAGTATGGAAGAATTCATGGCATGAATAGAGAAATATGCCAGGGCAGGGGAGGACACACCAAGAGTAAAAGTGCCAAAGTAAGAGAAGAGAAACGGCTCGCCGAAGTGAGGCCGAGGTAATACCACAGTTAACAGGCAGGAGGTCAGATTAAGAGCTATGCAGGCAGTTACTACTATATTCAAGATCCCGATCCATAAGGTTTTGGAGAGGATCAAGAACCAACCCTATTACAAAGCGCCAGAAAAAGTTCACGGTGATTTTATGGGAAGGAACATTGGGAAGCATTGCGCTTACCATGATGAGGATGGGCATTTTACACAGGGATACAGGGCCCTAAAAACACACTTGGAAGATTTGGTCAGACAAGGTCATTAGAGAGACCTGGTGGATGAGGCTAGGACAAGGGAAGAACATGCAAGGTTTTCTCCAACACCAGCAGCACCGTCTCCACCGCCACTACCTCAGCAGACAAATGGACCTCGAGTGATCAATGTGATTCACTCGAGGGTCAATAAGAATGAAGTACGTGAAAAAACACATAGAGTAAGACACCTGCAACACGTATATCAGGTTTAGCAGAAGAATCCTAGAACAAATGAGTATTAGGGGCTGATAGTCTCTTTTACTGAGGCCGATTTAGATATGGTACATGATCCACACAATGATGCCCTGGTGATAACTCTCAAGATTGGGGAGTGCCAAGTGAGGCGCATACTAGTTGATCAAGACAACTCTTGTGATATCATGTATGTTAGGTGTTACAAGGAGCTCGGCCTTCATCCAGACGACCTAGAACAATCCAATAGCCCGATGGTTGGATTCAACGGAACGCCGACGTGGCCTCTAGGAGCCACGGCCTTGGATGTACAGGAAGGTACCAGGATGGTAAGTATAGAATTTACAGTGATTGACACCCCTTCCCTGTAAAATGTTATTTTGGGAAGACCGTAGTTACATGTGAACATGGGATTGAGGAGATCAGAGGAGATTAGTTGCAGGCCCAAAATTGCTCCATGGCAGCAATGAAGTCCACCTGCAATCTGCGAGAAGCACAATCAGCAGAATTTGAAGACGAGGATATGGAGGTCCTAGAGGATATTGGCAAAAAACCAGGCGACAAAAGTGAGGAGGCTTTGAAGAAGATCCTGGTCTAGGAAAGAGATGAGGAACGATTCTTTCTTCTAGGCTCTGGATTAGCCGAGGAGGAGCAAAAGGAGTTAGAGGCATTCCTACAAGCAAACATAGAAATGTTTTCTTGGACACTCTACGAGATGCCTAGCATTGACCCCGAGGTCACTTGTCACAGACTCAATGTGGACAGGTCAGCCAAACCTGTCATTCAGCGAGCACGAAGGCTGACATTAATACATGTGGAGGCAGTAAAGGAGGAGGCGGATAAACTGCTGGAAGCTCAGGCCATCAGGGAGGTGAACTACCTTACCTGGCTATCCAATACAATAGTTGTGAAAAAGAAGAATGTGAAGTGGAGGGTTTGTGTGAGACCCCTAACTTATGTAAAGCTTATTAGGTCCCTAAATTTTGAGTTATTATAATGAAGCCCTTAATTCGTTGATTGTTCGCAAATTAAACCCTAGAACCGAAAATGTATCATGGACGAATCCATACAAACCCTAATCAACCATGGAAGCTTAGAAATCATTTCTAACACTCTAATATTAATTATTTAACTCTCAAATTTTAGATTAATCGCTCTAAACACTTTGGGTTTTCACAGCCTTCGTTCAGTTATCTACCTTTAAATTCAAAGCAAGATAATACAAACCGAATTATTTTTCCTAACACTAATTTATTAACTCTGCACTTGAAATAGATACTTTAATTGAGCCCAAGCACTCACATTTTTATTAAATCACAAATTGACCCCAAACAAGTACCATTATATATTTATATATACACTTCTACCCTAAAATCTTTTTTTAGCATTATATTTTACAATTTCCAAGATTTGTACACAAAAAAAAAATATAAAACAAGTCCATCAATTCACCATCACATGGCTAGCGATCATACCTCCTAGGCTATAATCATTGTACTTTAGTACAAACAAATCCCTTGAAATCTTGGAGCAATAATGACTTTGGTACCTATAAAGATTTGCTATATATGTGTGTGTACTTCTAACTAGAAAGTATTTAAATTAGCCCTAAACCTAACTAGATCATAATTAAATACATAATTAAGGTTCTAATCCTCCCTCATTCCATTACATTTAAACTAAATCAAGGCACTATTCAATTGAATTAGAACCAATGGCCATTTGGGATTTTTCACACCAAATTCTCTATAAATATACCACTCATCCCCATTTGTTGAGCACATATACACACCCACACTATATTCAAGTGAGGGAAGAGATGGAGGAGGGTGAGCTTGGTGGAAGATAGGAGAAGAAGTTGCTAGCAATTCCAACAACCCTCAAGTAAGTCACAACACAACTCTCTCTTCTATTTTCCTTTTTCAAATACATGTTATTAGAAGTTTAAAATGGTATTTTCAGATGTGTTATAATGGTATTCTTGTGTCAAAAATGAAAGGAGTTGAGCTTTGATTCTACCCTTCTTCTATTTCTCTTAAACGGTATAAGACTACATTTTTCCCTATCAATCTCTCAAAATTTTCAAAGGCTTACCTTCACCTTAAATTTATGAGTTTAATACATATTATTTAGCATGTTTTCATCACAAGATAAGTGGAAAATTTCCCTTAGCTGACCTCTTTTCTCACCAACTTTCTATTTTCAAGAACTATGCTAGAAAAATCTGTTTTGCAACCACCTTACGAAAATTGTAGAAAAATGTATAAAAATATTATGGACCTCCATTTTATGTCAAACTCTTTCTTAAGGAGTTATCTTTCAAGGAAAATTGGTTTCATTGAAAACGAGTGAGCGGTTTGTGAGAAAATCTGATTTTCATAATAGTCGATGAATCTGGACAGAGCTGGAGTATTTCTGAAATAACTACAAATCTGGAAAAGCTATTCCATTTCCGAAAAATGTTCTAAAAACTAGATAAAATTCCCTACGAACCATAGGAAGGCCGGGCTCTGGAAAAATCTAAAATAGCCCTTTTTAGTATAATCTTTAGGTAGTACTGAATCTGAAAATTCTGTTTTCATTAGTGTTTTATGCTCTTGTGTTCATAAATATGCTTATTAATTTATGATCATGTCTCGATATAATATTTCACATGTCATAGGTTTATGTATTTTATTTTAATCCTTCAATGGTGCTTACACTTATGCAAATCTGGAAATTATATTCATGTGTGAATTTATTCCCTTAACTACTTGAATATGCCTAAAGCTACTTATGCCTATCTTCATATGTGAATCTCATGTGTTGTAACCTTATCTCCTTCTATTTGTACTATTTAGTTGTTCAAACTTGGGCAATAGATGTTGTTTCAAGAGCATGTCCTAACTCTGACTTAAATTATCTAACTCAAACGGGAAACTTAATGGGTGGTAATGGGTTGCAAATTTTTGGACAAGATTCCTAAGATATTGATTGGTTGACGGGTTGCGTTCCCCATTTGGAAGTTAAAATCTTGCGCAAGTGGTTTTTGGAACCCTTGAATGGAACGGTTGTATTCAGACCCTAGGCATTTGGTGTAAGGAGGGATTTGGGCAAGGCCCATTATTATCATCTCTTTTGAGGTCCTGCGATTGGTGCTACACAGTATATAACCGTTGGTAGGCATCCGAGGTTAGTTCTGCAACAAAGCAGCAAAATTGGGGACATACCGAATAATCCGCGTCCGATTCTTGTCGTTGGGAGGACGAAGTCTCTTTGGGGGATTTCTAGATTTCTAACATCTAACCTTGTAATCCTTTATTATTGAATGATTATCATGCTTTATTACTTGCTTGTTATAATTGTGATGGTGTATTGGATTGGGAAAAAAGGATAGGGTGTGTGTGCATTTACTGGGCATTCAAAGCTTATGGCGTTTCATGCCAGGTATCGAAGAAACGTATGAAGCCAACGAAGAGTCAATGACATTTGAAAACTTAAGTTTTCCTTAGAGAAAGTTTGGAACCATTTCGCTCATTAGTCCAATTGTGCCGTTATTTATTCTTTTTGGATTGTAATAGTAATGGAACTTGTTTTGTAAATTTAAAATTTGAGACGCTATAATTATTATTCACCTTGTAATCCTATGCCTATCTCTGTGTTGCTTATGAGACCTTGCGTCAATGCCTTTTAAGATCTGTTAAAAGGGTAGTGCGCTACCTAAGAAAGCTGGACTTAGAAGGGACGCTAACTTGACTCCTCCGGCGATCTGGGATCTCACTCAGTTATTGGCCATAGGACTCATTAGTGTCGTTTCCTAGACTCCTAACCTTAGATAAACCCTGTATTTAATTGATAATATATTATCTGAAGTTCACGATTTTTAGGACGTCACAGTCTGCGTGAACTTCACTAGCTTGAATAAGGCTTGTCCTAAAGATAGTTTTCCTCTGCCTAAGATTGACCAGCTAGTGGATGCCACTTCAGGCATGGGAGGATAAGCTTCCTGGATACAGGGGATACCACCAAATTGCAATGTATCCCCAGATGAAGAGAAGACCACATTTATCACCCCAAAAGGACTGTACTGCTATAGAGTGATGCATTTCGGGTTAAAGAATGCAGGAGCAACCTACCAGAGGTTAGTGACCAAAATGTTTAGACATCAGATCGACAAGACAATAGAAGTCTACATTGATGACATGGTCGTGAAGACCAAGGAACCTAGAAACCACATGGCAGACTTGAAGACCATTTTTGATATCCTAAAAAGATATCGGCTCTAACTCAGTGCTTCAAAATGTGCATTTGGAGTTGGGTTTGGTAAGTTCCTAGGATACTTGGTCACCTGAAGGGGCATTGAGGCAAGCCCAGATCAGATAAGGCTATAATTAACCTAAAAGGCCCGACATCAGTAAAACAAGCGCAGATGTTGATTGGAAGAGTAGCAGCTCTGAATAGGTTTATTAGCTGGAGTTTTGATAAGTGTAAGCCATTATTTAGTTTGTTAAAAAAGGCCACAGATTTTTTTGTGAACAGATGAATACAAAGTCGCCTTGGCCGACTTAAAAAGATACTTGACAACAGCCCCAATTTTGTCAAATCCAATTCTTGGAGAAGAACTGTTCCTGTGCGGTGAGTGCAGTAGTAATCTAAGAAGAAGAGGAGGAGCAAAAGGCCGTATATTATGTGAGTCAGACCCTAGCAAGTGCAAAGACCATGTACCTGCCCTTGAAGAAGTTGATGTTAGCCTTGGTGATGGCCTCTAAAAAATTGAATCACTACTTCCAAGCCCACAAAATTGTGGTGCTGACTGAACATCCTTTGAAGTCCTTGTTGCATCATGGAGATTTGACCGGCAAAGTAGCCAGATGGGTAGTGGTGCTAAGCCAATATGACTTGGAGTTCAAGTCTAGAACATCGATCAAGGGCCAGGTTCTAGATGACTTTGTGGTTGAGTTCACACCTGGAGCTATCCCACGTTGGGCTCCGGTGAGCCGCAGCTTAGGATGTCCAGAGGAACAGGAAGAAACCCAATTGGAACTGAAAAACCCCACACCAGCAGAGCAGAAGAAGGTAGAGAAACCAAAACCTTGTGACATCTACATCAGCAACTCATTTTGCCTGTTTGTTGATGGAAGCTCAAACCGTCAAGGGGTGGAGGCAGGAGTGGTTCTGGTATCGCCAGATAGGCGAATGATTGAGAAATCTATCTGTTTAGGGTTCAAGGCCTCGAACAACAAAACAGAATATGAGACACTAATTGCTAGACTAAAGCTAGCAGCAACAATGGAAGCCGATGGTGTGGCGGTCATCTACGACTCCCAACTTATTGTGAATCAAGCAACGGGTGAGTTTGCAGCTCGAAATGAAAGGATGATAGCCTATGTCAAGAAGGTTGTCAAGCTACTCACACTATTCCATGATTGTCGACTACAGTAAGTTAGCCGAGATAACAATAGTCACATCGATGCCTTAGCCAACTTGGCTAGTGCAATGAAATCAGGTGAGGCAAGGACAATAATGGTTGATTATTTGTCAGGCCCAAGTGTGGAGCCCCAGATCACAGAGTACGAAGCAATATGTGTGGAAATGGGTCCAAGTTGGATGGATGCAATAGTGATGTTCCTCAGGGATGGCAAGCTGCCAGATGACCGAAAAGAGGCACACAAGACCACATTAAAGTCGGCCAGGTTTAGCCTAATAACAGATGGCCATCTCTACAGGAGATCCTTCACTAGACCCCTTTTGAGATGTGTACATCCCTCCCAGGTTGAGGACTTTCTGTATAAGATTCATGAAGGAGTTTGTGGAAGCCATATAGAGGGCAGATCACTTGCTCATAGGGCCATCACTCAAAGGTACTGGTGGCCCTACATGCAGAAGATACTGAAGCCTACGTCAGAAAATGTGAAAAGTGTCAAAGGTTTTCACCTTTGATACATCAGCCAGCAGTAGACTTGAACCCAATATCCAGCCTTTGGCCATTTGCCCAATGGGGCATGGATCATGTTGGATAATAGCCCCAAGCAACTGGGTAAAAGAAATTTTTTCTGGTAGCACCTAATTACTTCACGAAGTGGGTAGATGTTGAACTCCTTGTGAAGATTCGAGATATTGATGTGAAGAACTTCATATGGAAGAACATCATCACCAGGTTTGGGATCCCAAGGGAAATAATAGCAGATAATGGTACACAGTTTAACAGTAAGCTAATAAAAAAACTTTTGTGCAAAGTATAAAATCAAGAACTACTACTCTACTCTAAGTTTCCCTCAGAGCAATGGTCAAGCAGAAGTATCCAATAAGACTATCTTAGATGGAATCAAGAAGAGGCTGGAAGCAGCAAAAGAGAAGTGGGTAGAAGAGTTGCCCCATGCGCTCTGGGCATATCGGACTACGCTGAGAAGATCCACTGGGGAGTCTTCTTTTGCCATGGCTTATGGCACTTAAACAGTCATCCCAGTAGAAGTCGAGCATCCCTAGAATCAAAACCCAGGGAGTGGAGGATGGGGCCAATGAGGCATTCTTAGCCCGACATATGGATTTATTGGAAGAAAAATAGGAAGAGAGCGGCAGTTTGTCTGGGGCATTCTTAGCCCGACATATGGATTTATTTCCATCCTGTAATTCCTTGTATTTGAGTTTTGGGATGTGTTGAGTGAGTTTGAAACAGGTTGGTTGTGAGTTAGTGCAAGTGGATGCTGCCCAGGTTTTGGCTTCTTTGCTCGAGCGAGGCTTTTTGCGCTCGAGTGAGCCTTGGGTCTTCGCTTCTTTGCTCGAGTGAGGGTTCTAACACTCGAGCGAGGTTTGAGAGTCCTCAGGTTTCTTTTTCAGACGCAGCTTCAACTTGAGCGAGTTTTGTTGTGCTCGAGCGAGCCTTGTGGGGTGTGTCTCTTCGCCGGCGAGGTTTCTTGCGCCGGCGTGCGTATCGTCTCTAAGACTGAAGGTTGGTATTCTTGCGCTTGAGCGAGCAGGTGTTATTTGTTCCTTCGCTCGAGCAAGACTTCTTTCGCTCGAGCGTGCGTATGCATTGGTATAGACCTGAAGCTTCGCATTGTTCGCTCGAGCGACGCTTCTTGTGCTCGAGTGAGGCCTTTTGTTGTGTCTGGTCGCTCGAGTGAAAACTCCTTCGCTCAAGTGAGCCTCGCATGTATCAGTTCGCAGCAGAGGTGAACTTCACCATTTTTTATCCTCTTCTTCTTCCAAAAACCTAGATCGACAGCTTCTCTCTCTAAACTCTCTCTCTCTTTCTCTCTCTCTCTCTCTCTCTCTCTATAAATACACCTTGTTCTAGGGCTTTTCTATCCTACTCCCTTTGTTAAAAAGCTAAAGCATTGTGTGGGCTATCTTTTGATCTGAAAAAGTTTGGATTTGGAGCATCTTGGGTTTCCCTCTTCTTCTCCTTTGAGCTTCTCCATTCGAGGTAAGGATAATGTACTCTTTAATATGAGCTTTGACATAAATATTAGTTATTTTGTATAAATGGTGGGATTTGGGAAGTTTGGGTAAAGTTAGGGTTTGAGTTTGAAATTGTGAAAAAGCGGTTTTCTTATTTGGGCTCCATATGTGTATGTGAGATCTTGAAAATGGGTTATTTGTGTATAATGGTTGAAATTTGGCCTTGGGTGCAATATAAAAAAAAAGGGGGAAAAATGCCCTAATTGAATTAAGGAAATTATTTGCGTAATTATGAAATTGATGTGAAATATGAAATTGGTTTGGGAATTGTGAAATCGGAGGAAATTGTGATTAAATGGTGTAGTTGGATTGATAAATCGCTCACCTATGGAAAAGTTAATAAATTATCTATTTGAGAGATTTATTTATCTATTTATAAATAACTATTTTGGGCTATCGGTGGAGGATAGCCATGATTATTGTAGAAACTGCATGATGATTAGGTGAATTGAAACTAATTAAACGGATCATGTCATTGAATATGACGGTTAGATATAAACATTGAGTATGTGATTTAATTGGTCATTGTATATGACAACGTGTTTAAATACATTGCATATGTATCTTTGTTTGGGAGGAGATAGGGGATGTACTCCATTGTTTGGGATGAGATAGGGGATGGACTCCATTGATAATTAAGTTGGCGGAGTGTCGGGGTGAAAGTTAAAACCTTATATATATATTTGGGTGCCGGTTCCCTCGGATGTAGTTCCGTAAAATGGCAAGATATGGAAGTGTATGAATGATGTTTATGATTAAAGTGTTGATAAATGAGTTGTAGTCTCATTTTGAATTGTTTAAACGATAATGAACTATGTCAATGAATTGACTTGGGTAAATAACTGGAATTGAATTGAAATATAGGTGTCAATGTTAATTGATTATGGAAAAGGTGTAAGATGGCTTATAAGTGTTAAACATTTATCGAATATTGATGTTTTAGTTAATTCTCATATACTGTTTAGCATATATCTACTGGACTTTCGCTCACCCTACTTGGGATACCATTTTTCGGGTACATGAGACATGCCATCTCCAAGGTCTTAGCTTGGGAGGTTTAGGAGTTGAAGACTTCCTTTTGGTTAGTTTGTTTTGATGTTACATGTATATTCAAGCCAAGGGCTTTCTATGTATAAAGTTGGGACTCTCTTTTATTTTAACCAAATTAATACTTGGAAAGATATAAGCCCATAGGGCACTTACCTTGTTATTTTTAGTTAGAATTACATGTAATATCTTTGTAAAGCAGACTCTGATGAATGAAAAGTTAATATTTCTCCTATGCTTATGGATCTTGTGAATGGTTGACTTATACTGTATTTTGAGGGCGTGACAACTTGGTATCAGAGTGTATCGGGTTAGAATACTTTGGGTACGTGGGAAGTGGTTAGTGCCGCAATGGGTTTGTCTCGCTTGTTAGAGACTTATGTGTGATGTTATGCGCATATGTGATAACATGTTTATATGACTATATGGATATGGGATTTAGTTTCTAGGATGTTGATCGGGTCTATGGGTTTCTGGGAGTCCTGTTGGAAAGGCACTTGATCACTGCCATTTCTAACTGGAACTCTAGCGACGCCATGGGACGGTCATTATCCGAAAATGAAATTCGTATCTGTTTATGTGATTATGTGCTTATGTAGAGTGAATTACAGTTGTCCATTGTATTAGGACGCGAGTGAGTTAGCTTCGGCACATTTGTAAATATGTTAATTTCTTCTGTCACCTTTATTAGGATGTCAGGATGAGGTCGTGGAGGTAAGCGTAGTAGGCCTAGGAGGCAAGAGATGCCCATACCGAATGAGATTCTAGCACAAGAGGAAGGAGTGGGTCAGGCCAATGTGGCCGAACTGGTTGGTTAGCAGGCCATGGGTGCTTTAGCCCATGAAATGGCCGGAGCATTGAGGGAATCTATGGACATTCTTCGAGTTGAGAATCAAGTCCAGGCCCAAGTAGCTAAGGCAGGGCCGTCTTTTCTGACGAGGGAGTTCTTTCGGTCGAATCTGGACGACTTTTTGGGTGACCGTACGGAGCCACTGAAGGCGGATGAGTGGCTTGAACAAATGACGAAGACAAGGGAGTTCTTGGCAGTCCCAGGCAGTGCATTCGATGTCTACCTTTGCAGAGAGGCTCTAACCCTCTGCAGTCCCAGGCAGTGCATTCGATGTCCACCTTTCCAATACCAAGTTCGGGTTCTGGAAGAGGCAGTCAGGAAGATGTCACTTGTTACAAATGTGGTCAGTTGGGCCACAAGTCTCCATCTTGCCCTCAGAGAAGAGGAGGGCAGCGAGCAGCATCATCTTCAGCTCGTTCTCAGGGCCAGAGTCAGGGTAGAGGCCAGCCGCTCACTTGTTATCATTGTGGGCAGGCGGGGCACTTGAAGAGATTTTGCCCACAGTTGGGTAGCACACCTAGTGCGTCTGGTTTGAGCGGAACCAGAGTCACCACCGGCCAAAGATCGATTCGGGCCTCGAGGGCCAATTAAAAGCCTCTTGGCTCAATCGGTCTGTGATCTTATGCTTCAAGAGGTGAGCAGGTAGACCAGAGACCTACAAAGCGTGTATCTTGTTATAAGCTGGATCTTATCCGGCTCCATCGAGTGAGAGCTACCTTTTGTTTTGTAACTCGGTTGCTAGTGTGTTAATTGATACGGGTGCATTCTATTCATTTATATCTTCGGCATTTGCATCTGTTTTGGGGTTGGAGTCGGCGCAGTTAACATCTCCTATTTGTGTTGTGTCACCTATTGGGGGTGAGTTGAATTTGAAGCAGGGGTGTCGGGGCTGTGATATAGAGGTTGCCGATCGTCGACTTCCCTTTTCTTTTGTGGTGATGGATATGTCCGGTTTTAATGTCATTTTGGGTATAGACTGGTTATCATCATACTGGGCTGTTATAGATTGCTACCTTGATTCTTGTATGTACCTGAGCGTGAGTGTTTTACCGGGTTGGCGAGTCTTACCAGATTATCGATCCAGGCGGAGTGAACTTGGTTGTCTTCTCGCTAGCTTTATGAGTACTGAGGGTGATGAGGCCCAGATTGAGTTGCCAAGAGTGGTTTGTGAGTACTCAGATGTTTTTCCCGAGGATCTTGTTAGTTTACCACCCTATGAGAGATCGAGTTCTCTATTGACTTAGTGCCTGGCACGACACTAATTTCCATGGCACCGTATTGTTTTGCCCCAGCTGAGTCGAGTGAGCTGAAGGTTCAGCTCCAAGAATTGCTAGATAAGGGCTTTTTTTGCCCTAGTACTTCGCCTTGGAGAGCACCAGCCCTCTTTGCTAAAAAGAAATATGGGGCTTTGAGACTTTGCATTGATTACCGAAAGTTGAACCGGGTTACGGTTAAGAACAAGTACCCCATGCCTCGTATAGATGATCTATTTGATCAGTTAAAAGGATCCCGTTGTTTCTCTAAGATAGACTTGAGATCGGGTTACCATCAGTTGAGGGTCAGGGAGGAAGATATCCCGAAGATGGCATTCCGTACACGGTATGGCCATTATGAGTTTCTAGTGATGCCTTTTGGGCTTACCAATGCCCCAGCTGTGTTCATGGACTTGATGAATCGAATATTCCGTGAGTTCTTAGATCGCTTCGTAGTCGTCTTTGTGGACGACATTCTGGTTTATTCACCTTCTGAAGAGGAGCACGAGGAACACTTGTGAGTGGTGCTGGAGTTGCTTAGAGCCCATAAGTTGTATGCCAAGTTTGGGAAGTGTGAGTTTTGGCTAAGAGAGGTTAAGTTCTTAGGCCATGTGGTATCCAGGGAAGGGGTGACCGTAGATTCATCCAAGATAGAGGCAGTGCAAGATTGGGCAGAACCTAACAATGCCTTCGAGATCCGTAGTTTCTTGGGGTTGGCCGAGTATTATCGTCGGTTTGTGAAGGATTTCTCCAGACTAGCTTCGCCTTTGACTAGATTGACGCGGAAAGGGGTCAAATTTGTGTGGAGTGAGACTTGTGAAAAGTCATTCCAAGAACTTAAGGTTAGACTTACCACTGCTCCAATCTTGATTATTCCAGAGAGAGGTTTGGGCTATTCAGTGTATTGTGATGCCTCACAAGAGGGTCTGGGTTGTGTATTGGTGCAAAAAGGGAAAGTAGTAGCCTATGGCTCGCAGCAGTTGAAAACACACGAGAAGAATTACCCTACTCATGATTTAGAGTTAGCAGTTGTGATTTTTGCTTTGAAGATTTGGAGGCACTATCTATATGGTGAGAGGTTTGAGGTGTTTTCTGATCATAAGAGTCTGAAGTATCTGTTTACACAGAAGGACTTAAATTTGAGGCAGAGAAGGTGGATGGAGTTCATAGAAGATTATGATTTCAAGTTGCACTATCATCGGGGAAAGGCCAATGTTGTGGCTAATGCCCTAAGTAGGAAATCCATCAGTAGTGTAGCTTGTATAGCTATCCAAGAATGGGAGATGTTGGATGCCCTTGGGGAATTTGACTTGCATTTGGGCGAGTCTATTGAGCCTGCAGCCTTCTTTTCTATAGTTGCACAACCTACACTTGTGAATCGGGTGTTAAAGGCACAGAAGGGTGACTTTGAGGTAGAATCCCTCCGGGAGAAGATCTCCAGTGGGAAGGTAGAGAAGGGTTTGACGGTGTATCCTGACCTGAGTGTGAGGTACCGAGACTGCTTATTTGTGCCGGAGTCTTGCCGAGAGGAAGTACTCCAAGAGTTTCACCATTCACGCCTTGCAGTGCATCCGGGAGGCACAAAGATATATCATGATTTGAGTCGCCAGTTTTGATGGAGGGGGATGAAGAAGGATGTGGCAATGTTTGTATCTAACTGCCTTACTTGTCAGCAAGTGAAGGCCGAGCACTAGAGGCCAACGGGTTTGTTGCAACCCTTGCCTATAGCCGAGTGGAAATGGGAACACGTCACAATGGATTTCGTTGTGGGTCTTCTGAGGACTCAACGGGATAGTGATGCCATTTGGGTGGTAGTTGATCGGTTGACCAAGTCAGCGCACTTTATTCCTATGCGCGTAAGAGATTCGGTAGATTACCTTGCTGACTTGTATATTCGGGACATAGTAAGGTTGCACAAGGTCGATGTCGATTGTCTTAGCAGAGATCCACGTTTAACTACCCGGTTGTGGCAGAGTTTGCAGAGTGCCTTGGGCACTAGGTTGACTTTTAGCACAGCTTACCATCCTTAGATTGACAGGCAGTCCGAGCGTACTATTCAGATACTTGAGGATATGCTTGAGGTGTGTCCTTGACTTTAAGGGTCGTGGGAGACACCGCCTTAATGGAGTTTGCCTATAATAACAGTTTCCAATCGAGTATTGGTATGGCACCATTTGAGGCCCTATATGGCCGATCGTGTAGATCTCCAGTATGTTGGGCTGAGGTGGGTGATGCACCTTTGTTAGGTCCAGAGTTGGTTCGGGAAACGATAGAGAAAGTGGCACTTATCCGTAAGAGGTTGATTACAGCCCAGAGTCACCAAAAGAGTTATGCTTTCCGTAAGAGGAGGCCTTTGTCATTTGAGGTGAGTGATTACGCCTTTTTGAAAATATCACCTAGACAAGGTTTGATGAGGTTTGGGAAGAGTGGGAAGTTGTCCCCTCGGTTTATTGACCCTTTTGAGATCCTTGAGCGGATTGGGGAGGTTGCTTACCATTTAGCGTTGCCGCCGCAACTCTCCAGAGTGCATGACATGTTTCATGTTAGTATGCTTCGGAAATATGAGTCGGATCCATCGCATGTGCTGGATTGGACCGATTTAGAGGTAGATGAGGATGCCTCATATGAGGAGAGACCGGTGCGAGTCTTGGATAGACGGGACCAAGTCTTGCGAGGCAAGACGATTTCCTTGGTCAAAGTATTGTGGAAACATCACGGGGTTGAGGAAGCAACTTGGGAACGTGAAATAGAGGTCCGATAGAAATATCCAGACCTATTTGTTGATATTTGAGTATATGTTGAAAATTTAGTTTTGTTAATGAACTATAAAAACATTGTATATGTTTTGGATTGTAAAACATTGTAAATTTTGAATATGTCTCGGAAGTACGAGTTTGGTTTAAACATTATATATGTTGAATGTGTTTTGGAAGTGCAAATATGTTATAAACATTGAATATGTTATGGAAAACATGAGATGTATGTGTTGCAATTTGTTAAATCTCGGAATATGCATATTGATAATATATGTTGAGCTATATATGTTGGGGAATTATTCTCTTGTGAAGAGATGGAATGACCGTTGGATGGGTCATGATGGTGAATATTGAATTGTAATCATGTTGGGGATTGAATAACCATGATTTTGAAACTTGTATTAAATTTCGGGGGCGAAATTCTTTAAAGGGGGAGGTTATAGCACTCCAGGTTTTACCCCGACTTTCATTGTGTTTCGGACTCAGGTTTTGTGGTAGTATGTTGTTGTCTATATCTTATTTCCATCCTATAATTCCTTGTATTTGAGTTTTGGGATGTGTTGGGTGAGTTTAGAGCAGGTTGGTTGTTAGTTAGTGCAAGTGGTTGCTGCCCAGGTTTTGGCTTATTCGCTCGAGCGAGGCTTTTTGCGCTCAAGCGAGCCTTAGGTCTTTGCTTCTTCACTCGAGCGAGGGTTCTTACGCTCGAGCGAGGTCTGAGAGTCCTTAGGTTTCTTTTTCAAACGCAGCTTTGGATCGAGCGAGCTTTCTTGCACTCAAGCGAGCCTTGTGGGGTGTGTCTTTTCGCTCGAGCGAGGTTTCTTGCGCTTGAGCGTGCGTCTGTGTCTCTGTAAGACCTGAAGGTTGGTATTCTTCGCTCGAGCGAGCGCCGTGTTATTAGTTCCTTCACTTGAGCAAGACTTCTTTCGCTCGAGCGTGCGTCTGCATTGGTACAGACCTGAAGCTTCGCATTGTTCGCTTGAGCGGCACTTCTTACGCTCAAGCGAGGTCTTTTGTTGTGTCTGGTCGCTCGAGCGACAACTCTTTTGCTCGAGCGAGCCTCACATATATCAGTTCACAGCAGAGGTGAACTTCACCATTTTTTATCCTCTTTTTCTTCTAAAACCCTAGATCGACAGCTTCTCTCTCTAAACTCTCTCTCTCTCTCTACAAATACACCTTGTTCTAGGGCTTTTCTATCCTACTCCCTTTGTTAAAAAGCCCCTTTGTTAAAAAGCTAGAGCATTGCGTGGGCTATCTTTTGATTCAAAAAATTTTGGATTTTGAGCATCTTGGGTTTCTCTCTTCTTCTCCTTTGAGCTTCTCCATTCAAGGTAGGGATAATCTACTCTTTAATATGAGCTTTGACATAAATATTAGTTATTTTGTATAAATGGTGGGACTTGGGAAGTTTGGGTAAAGTTAGGGTTTGAGTTTGAAATTGTGAAAAAGGGGTTTTTTTATTTGGGCTCCATATGTGTATGTGAGATCTTGAAAATGGGTTATTTGTGTATAATGGTTGAAATTTGGCCTTGGGTGCAATATAAAAAAAAAGAGAAAAAATGCCCTAACTGAATTAAGGAAATTATTTGTATAATTATGAAATTGATGTGAAATATGAAATTGGTTTGGGAACTGTGAAATCAAAGGAAATTGTGATTAAATGGTGTAGTTGGATTGATAAATCACTTACCTATGGAAAAGTTAATAAATTACCTGTTTGAGAGATTTATTTCTCTGTTTAGAAATAACTATTTTGGGCTATCAGTGGAGGATAGCCATGATTATTGTAGAAACTGCATGATTATTAGGTGAATTAAGACTAATTAAACGGATCATGTCAATGAATATGACGGTTGGATATAAATATTGAGTATGTGATGTAATTGGCCATTGTCTATGACAACGTGTTTAAATATATTGCATATGTATCTTTGTTTGGGAGGAGATAGGGGATGGACTCCATTGATAATTAAGTTGGCCGGAGTGTTTAGGGTGAAGGTTCCGAAACCTTATATATATATTTGGGTGTCGGTTCCCTTGAACGTAGTTCCGTAAAATGGCAAGATATGGAAGTGTATGAATGATGTTTATGATTGAAGTGTTGATAAATGAGTTGTTGTCTCATTTTGAATTGTTTAAACGATAATGAACTATGTCAATGAATTGAATTGGGTAAATAATTGGAATTGAATTGAAACATGGGTGTCAATGTTGATTGATTATGGAAAATGTGTAAGATGGCTTATAAGTGTTAAACATTTATCGAATACTGATATTTTAGTTAATTCTCATATACTGTTTAGCATATCTCTATTGGGCTTTGGCTCGCCCTACTTGGGACACCATCTTTTTAGTATAGGAGACATGCCGTCTCCAAGGTCTTAGCTTGGGTGGTTTAGGAGTTGAAGACTCTCTTTTGGTTATTTTGTTTTGATGTTACATGTATATTCAAGCCAATGGCTTTCTATGTATAGAGCTGGGACTCCCTTTTGTTGTAACCAAGTTAATACTTGGAAAGATATAAGCCCGTAGGGCACTTACTTTGTTATTTTTAGTTAGAATTACATGTAATATCTTTGTAAAGCAGACTCTGATGAATGAAAAGTTAATATTTCTCATATGCTTATGGATCTTGTGAATGGTTGACTTATACCATATTTTGAGGGCGTAACAACAAGAAGGATCCCAGGGAGGGAAAACTTGACCCAAACTGGGAAGGGCCTTATAAAATCATTTCGGTTGTTGGCAATGGGGCATATCGGCTTGAAGACGCTAATGGCAAGGAGTTGCCGAGACCCTGGAACACTTGTAATTCGAAGTTTTTTTTATCATTAGTCTTTTGTTTTTGAAGTTTATGTCATAATTTTATTAGCAAGTAATAATAAAATGCTAGTTTGATTTTATGAATTTGAAATTAGTATGATATGGTGACCGATCCTATGGCGATGTTTTGAATGAAACATGATGAGTAACTTAGACTTATTATATAGCAAAGTTGAATTATACTTGCATATGATAGAGTTGAACTAAGTTGACGATGTTTCGATTGAAACATGATGAGTAACTTAGACTTATTATATAGCAAAGTTGAATTATACTTGCATATGATAGAGTTAAACTAAGTTGACGATGTTTCCAATTGAAACATGATGAGTAATTTAGACTTATTATATGGCGAGTGAATTATACTTGCATATGATAGAGTTGAACTGAGTTGAATAAAATCGGACTTGCCATGTTGGCGAAATTGAACTCGGTTTGCTTTAGTTAGATTAACAAAGAAACCACGGCTAGTCTTTGTTTTGAATCTAACTTGAATGAACCATAGACGCATGCTTAATGTGAACTTAAGTGAAACTTAGATTCACATTAGGGGACAGGGACCAAGAATGATAAATAAGCTTCAGAGCTTGACACCTGTTGTAATTTCAGAACAATTTACAAAGTTGAAGTTAGCAGTGGGCTTGATACTTGTTGAAATTTTAGAAAGCGAATTCTACTCCTTAGCAAGTAATGCTGAATGGGATATCAGGAATTTACTACCCGAGATAACCAACCAAGTTGTCAGGCTTGAAAGGATTGGAAGGGTGAAGTCTTGGTAGAAGGTAGCATGTACATATAAAGAAGCAACACTTGTAAAAAAATGTTGAAATATTTTTAAAGTATTGACCAAGGAAAACAGTAATGGTTTTTATCTGAGGAGATAACTAACCGAGGTACTTTAGCCCAAAGTAATTACACAATTAAAGTGTACTTGGAAGAAAATGCAAAGATATTCTATGTATGGAGAAACGTATAAGCAGTAAGCATGCAAGAGAAGCATTCAACACTCAGAGAAAAAGAAGCATGCATTCATAGAAGAAATTTGTTTGAGTCAAGACAAAGAGGAACTTGGCTTTGCATAGAAGACCACTTGTTCAATTACAAAAATGGCACTTCGGCCGAACAAACAAGGAAAAAAAAACTACTGCAACTAAAAGTTCAAAAGGAAAAAACTACTCCTAAGTGCATGAGTCTCCAACATTTTCCTCAAACTGTCATTCCTCGGCAATTGGAGTTGTTTTAGCCTCGGCAGCCAGCTGGGCAGACTTTTCAACTTGGATCTTAGCATCTATCTCCTAAAGTGTTTGGTCCAAACTCTTTTCGGCAGTCTGGACCTTGGCTTCAGAAGTTGTCTTCATGGGAGAGGTACTCTTGGCGACCTCGTCCTCCTCATCTTGAGTCAAGTCAAGGACTTGTTCATTTAGAGTAGGGGACTTGGCCCCATTAGTAACCTCCTCCTCTCTTTCAGCATCATCGGACTTGGCCTCCTCCTCATTGACCTCGTCATCTGACCCTTTGGGAGGCAGAGGGAAAGGCACTTGGAGTTTGTTGATGTCTCGGAGGTCGGAATCCATTGGGATGGAAAGCCTATTCAGCGCAGCCATCCAGCTGAGATAAAAACCTCGGTTACAGGCCTGGTTGATTTGCTCCTTGTAAGCATCAAGCACGGCAGCTTGGCCTTCGGCATAGGCCTTTTCATCAGCTTCCTTGACTTTGGCCATTTTGGTGGCCAAGGCCTTTCGGAGCTCGGCTCTGGTTTCCGCAGTTTTTGCCTCGGCATCCTTGATTTCGAACCTGAGTACCTCGACCACTGCTTTAGCAGCCTCAGCCTTTTCCTCAGCTTGGTCTTGTGCACGTTTGGCTGCTTTGGCCTAGTCCAGCAGAACTTTCATCTTGGCCTCGACATTGTTCAAAGAGGCAAGAAAGCCAGTAGCATCATGTGTTTTCTTTATCAACTCTTTCTTCACCTCATCGGCTTTCGTTGTGAAGGAGTGAGCATGTCGGATAGTCTGAAAAGGAAGACATGAACAAGTTAGTAAAATTTCTAAGTATGAGAACTTAAAGTAAAGAACCAAAGAGTACAAGTGTTGAGGACTTACAAGAACGGAATGCTGCATTATCAAAGCAAAATTTTCATATTCACAGATCTCGGCCATACGATTTAGCTCAGTAAGCAGAAGAACAGCGGTGGAGATAACGGCGCCAACCTTGATGCTGTCGATGACAATATCGCTAGCTGTCATCGGTCGATCCCCGACCATAATTGTTAGGGCCCAAGGGTCATCATCTTTGAAAACACCAGATCCAGTCGCCTCTTCAGACCTCAACTTCTTTGATTGCCGCTTTTCAGATGGATCAGCCTCAACAGACCTTTTTTCAGCAGTAGTCATGTCTTTCTCGATCTTAGCTAGTTTTGAGATCGACACTGTATCTTCAGACTCAATTCGGGTGGCAGAGGCTTTTACCTTAGCCCTCTTCACCCTTTTGGTTTTGTTTTGGGTTGGGATTGAGATAGGGAAGAAGATGTGACTATGATGACTCCTGGAAAGTCAGCCAGGAGGTCTTCAACAACGGTTGCTTTGCGGCCCATCTCATCGGCCGTGGCAATGACGGTGACTCTAGTACCGAAATGGATTGCAGGAAGTGCAATATAAGGGTTTGCTTGATCGTAAGATAATGCCTCTGATTCTCGGCATTTTCTGCTACGAGTTCTGCCGGTTGGTATGTTTGGTGGAGATTGACGTCGGCGTCTGTGCTCTGATGGCGAGATCAACTGTGGGGAAAAAGTAGAAGGCCACACTACTGGGTTAGAAAAGGAAGCCTAATCAGCTCTTAGTGAAGAGGTAACTACAGGAATTGAGGCAGACGGTGGAGTTTGACTTCTCTGAGGCACGTCGGGCAAAGCCGACTTGTATGTGGGTATGTAATTCAACAGAAAAGGGGCCTTGCGTCTCTGAATAGGGAGATCCAAAGCTTCTTTAGATCTCGGCTGGGGATGTATGATTGCCGAAGTCCCTTCGCTGGCTGAGGAAGAACTGCAGAAAACAAGAAGCAAACATTAGTAGAGATAAATGAGTTGGCAAGCCTTAACCAAAATGGAATTACATTAGGATGACTAAGTCTTACCCTTATCCTCTCTAAACACTATTCGGCACGAAGGAAAGAGATAGAGATCGTCATCAGGAGCGAACTCCCAGTTGCCTGAGATGATCAAGTAGTCATCTTTAGTGCCCTTATTGGAGTCAGGGAGGTCGGCTATGAGTATGAAAGTGGTGGATCTAGGCTTGAGGTAGTATATGTGGCCCTTGTCAGACTTGAGGCCACACATGGTATAGCAAAATTGGACGTCGACCAGTGTAATCCTAGCATTTTCTCGGCGTGCTAGTTCGATTATTCTGTTGATAACCCTGCATAGGGTTAAGCTTGTAGTATTGGAGGATTTTCCTAAAAAGGATATCTAGGGGAAGCCGAAGTCCACACTCAAGAAAAGCAACTACAGAGGAGGGCATGGAATTCATATTTGGCATAATAGAATCCTCCTTGCTGGCTAACCTAATTTGGACGTCGGCAGGGATAGAGAACTCTCTCCTAAAGTACTCAAGTTTTTCTGGGGTGTCTACCCTCCACCTAAACATACACATGGCGTCGGCTTAAATGAAGAGTGGTGCAAGATTTCAGAAAGGAATGAGTGGTATGGGTTTAAAGACCTCAGCTAAAACCTAAACAAACCTTTGGAGCTAGGGTTTTGTCGATCTAAGGGGAATTTGTCTCAGTTTTTCCTAAGTATTTGGTTTCTGGGCAAATCCCAAACCTAAGAACTAAGCACGAAAACAGAGTTGCAAGGACAAGATCTGGAAATAAGAAAGAAAAACAAAAAAAAAGAACATGATTCAGAATCGAGAAAGCAACAAGAATTCAAGAAACACTGAGTAGGTGTCTGCAGATGTGCAAAAGTCAAGAGCAGTGGCAAATTGTTAAAACACTACATACGTGTGTGCAAGAACCACAAAGATTGTGTATAGACACAAGGATAAATTGAACAGCACAAATCACAAACAAGCATGTTTGACATTTCAATGATGAGATTTAAAGCACAGTGAAGATTCAAGTAGCCAAAAATGATTTGATGATAACTAGAATATGAGAATAGACGAAGAACAAAAAGCAGTTAATGGCGATATATGGGGCATGTAACCAGACACAATGAAATACCATATGTCTAACTATAGTACAAGTTTTTCAAAAGTATGAACAAAGGTACGAATAGAAATCAGGGACTTACTGATTAGAGCCAAAGAAAGTGACACCGGAGTGAGGTATGACGAAGTCAGACGATTCGAACGATCAAAGTCAAATGATGGGAGATGTGCCGGTAGTGACGGAAGAGGCAGTTACAGAACTCCGAAGGTATGAAAATGGCGATTTAGGAAATCTTTGAGAGAGAAACTCTGAAAGTCGAGGGAAATCGATTTTGCAAAGGTGAAGAGATGAAGAGAGAGAGGAAAGAGTTTTGTCAAAATAGAAAAGGCGACAAAATGAAATGAATAGGCCTTGGACGACGTGTCTACCAAGTGGCATGAGACAAATCGACGTGACTTAATGATGCGTGACTGGTACGAGCCAGTAGGGGCGTGACACGTAGAGGAAACGGTTGAAGAAATTGTGCATAACAACTCATGCATAGTTAAAACTCTTGGAATTCTTGAAGTACTGAGGCTATGACCTCGGCTAGAGGAGTGATCTCGATTGAGATATTTAAAGAATTAGGTTCTTGGTTCTTAATCCTTAATAAAGTAGCTAGCTGATTCCTAGTCACTTGAAACTGATGAGTCATGATCTTGGTTGAAGAAAAGAATGAGTTTTTCAGCCGACATGCTGTATAAACAAACAATATAAGTTCTATCACGTCAGGTTGCCGAGGTAATAGAACCTAGGAGCAGTTGTAGGGAAGTAATTTATAAATGACCGCACGTGACTAAAGGTGACGCCGACATGTTAGCCAAGGTGCCACGTGGCTTGATTATGTTGCCGAAATGATCTCAGCTAGGCCGAGGTTATCTGCAAAGATATCGGAATCCGAGATAAGCGAATAAGAGACAAGAATCCTAGATGAAAGAGGGCTCTAGCTTGGATAAAGATAAAGCTCTTAGGGAGTTTATGCCTATCTAGTTAAGAGTTCAAGATAAGCATTGAGCCTGAGTCCACTGGAGTGAAGCTTTTAAAGGAATTAGGTCATTGTTAGTTATAAAAGCAGGGCACCCCCATGGGTCTCAGGTAGGTGTGATATACTGTGAGGAGTAAGTTCTTTCTAGTAAGTTTAAGCACTATTTGCTATCTTTGAGAGATATTGATTACTGACTTGATCGTCGGAGTGCCTCCAGGTGGACAAACCACTGCCAGATTCTCATCTTCTTGTGGAGGTTGTTCGAGCTTAATCTATTCTACATGTACTCTCCAGCTGAGTTTCCCATTTGGTTGTGTGGTCAAAAATCAACACCCATAAGTATTTAAAAACTACTCTTTCTTGTTAGTGCCAGATACTTATGTTCTTATAAGTTTGGTTTTTACTTTTCCAAGAGCATTCTTGTGGATAATTTATAATATAGAAGTTTTATTTTTTCCTATATTGAAAAGTTTTATAATGCTTATGTAAAAGTTTGGTGTTTTTTTTTTTTTTTTTTTTTTTTTGTATTTATAATGTTTATATAAGTTTGGGGGGTTTTTTTTTCCTATATTTGAGAATTTTTTTTTGTATTGAAAAGTTTTTGAAATAATTTAGTTTTTTTATTATTTATTATTTGGGTTTACCTTGAGGATAATTTTGGAAAAATAATGTATAATGAGAGTAAAATAAAATTTTAAATAAATAAATAAGGTGTATTTAAAAACTGAAAGTACTAAATGATTTTTTGAGTGTAAATAGAATCCCCCGCAAAGAACGACTCTTTTGTTTTTTTTTAACTCTAGTGTGACTTCATAGTCTACAAAGACTCAAAAATAAAATAAAGTTGTGTAGATTTATAGATTTAAAATAAAAAGATCTCTATCATAATCACATAAATAAAATAATTTTAAAACATTATAATCACAAAGTAAAATAATTCAAATTTACAACATAACGGTTGGAAAATGGCTTTGGAAAAAATCTTATTTTTTACTAATTTTAAGCATTAATTAAGGTGGGACCCAAGCGTTATTTTTAACGTTTCTAATTGGGTTTGTGCTTAATGCCACATAGTGAATAATATCGTATATTTGGTTGCTCAAAACTATTTCCGGATGAATGAGAATTCAATGCGCATTTTCGGGTTCGTGAAAATAGCTTTAGGTGAGTTTCCTACACCTTTGTGAAATGTGCTTATCCCATATCGAAAAAACTTAAGGATTTATTTGGGTTTATATACTCTAACTTGGGATACTTGGGATGGCTCCAAGGGGTACCGAAATTTGTGGAAAGGTGAGGTTATGGGTAAAGTGAGCTAGACCCATTGGACACAAAACAAAAACCACCATACGCCTTGGCCGTCGATCGATCATTTGGGCTTGGAGTCTTGAGTCGTTAATATGAGGTTGGGTTGGGCTTATGCGGCCCAATAGTTAATCTTTGGGGCCAAAAACATTTGAATTTTATTTATTTATTTTTATTTTTGTTTTCAAAAATCAAAATAAATTAGTCCAGATTTTTCCTTCACCCAAACAGATCCTAACAGCTTTTCTACATTGAATTCCACCCGAACAGGTTCATACCTGTTGAAATTCAAAACTGAAAAACATTTGAATTTTATTTATTTATTTTTATTTTTGGCTTCAAAAATCAAAATAAATTGGTCTAGATTTTTTTTTCACCCAAACAAATCCCAAACACATTTTATACCTGTTGAATTCCACTCGAACAAGTTCATACCTATTGAAATTCAAAACGAACAGATATGTTTTGTCCAAACAAGTTTTGTACTTGTTAAATCTGTCCGAACAGGTTTTCTACCTGTTCGAAAAAGCCACATTTCCTTCTATAAATAGCCTATGACCTGCAATTCATTGGTATCGAAATTTTTCAAAAAACTCTTCATTTTCTTCTTCTGTTCGTTTTCCTATGCTCCTGTATCTATTTACCATTTAGTTTCTAGGAAAATAAATAGAAAGAGTTACACCACTATTTGGTTCGCAAGACTTGATTTTGTAGTGCTGTAAATCAAGTAGTAGTCGTTGCATCCTGGGAAGTAGATGCCATTAAAACTCGAAACACCGGAGTAAGGGCGAAATATACTTTAAGAAGATTGTGTCCAACACAAGCCTCGACGTTTAAAGTTTCAGTAAGCTTTAATTCATAATTTAATTTTTAAAATTATTTTCTGGATTATTTATTTTTATTTTATTTATTCATTTAATTTACATACGCATACCATTAGGAATAACACATCCCCCACATGAATGGAATTTACGATAACGGACATGCAACAAGATGCAAATGATATGCACGAAAATACTTTGAAAGCTGGACTCATACGCTTCGCGAATCCGGCTATTTTGACAACTCATGATCATGCAAGATGATGCAATAACCAATAAGAGATGCAATAAGAAATAACAAGAGAACAATGTATGAATGAGCTTCAAGCTTAAAACCAAAACAGGCTTCATGTAAAAAAAAACAAAAATGCACTCTAACAATGCCAAATCGTGAGACGAGGAAAGAAAACACCGCTTAGGGTCTCGTTTCACACGTCTTGAGAAATTGAGGAATAAAAACTGCTGGGGTCGCATTTCACGCATCCCAAGATTAAAAAAAAATGCCACTCAGGGTCGCATTTCACGCATCCTGAGATATTTTAATCATGCTGAAGTCATGAGAAGAGGCTAAAAAACTACTCAGGGTCGCGTCGCACGCGTCTTGAGATAAATTCCAAACACGCTGAAATCGTATGAGGAAGGAAACACTCAAACCACGCTGAAATCGTGAGAAGAGGCCTTGAGAAAACCGCTCAGGATCGCATTCCATGGTTCCTGAGATAAATTCCAAACATGCTAAAATCGTGTGAGGAAAAGAACACTCTAACCACGCTGAAATCATGAGAAAAGGTCCTGAGAAAACTGCTCAAGGTCGTGTTCCAGTCCTGAGATAAATTCCAGACACGCTGAAATCGTGTGAGAAAAAGAACACTTTAACCACGCTGAAATCGTGAGAAGAGGACTTGAGAAAACCGCTCAGGGTCGCGTTCCACACGTCCTGAGATAAATTTCAAACACACTGAAATTGTGTGAGGAAAGAAACACTCTAACCACACTGAAATCGTGAGAAAAGGTCCAGAGATGATGTGACAGATGCAAAGAGCATGATGAGATTGTGTGATAGATGCACAAAAGGTGATGTAATTATGCAGTGGATGATACTTAGGAAATACAGTAAACAAACAAAATGGCACTTTAAAAAGTACCTCATGGGGCGAGTGGCGATGCACCGCTCTACTCTGATGGGAATCTCCCTCTTGTGTTCTTTGAACTCTTACCTTCAACTCACAGCTCAAAGGCCCTCAAATAGTGACAAGGGGAACCTCTACATGTAGAAGCCATGGATACCACTTTTCTTCCTGATCATATTCACAACTTTCCCTATTCTCCAACGGGGTGACAGACTAGGTTGGTTCAGTATCCAAAATTGAGGCACATATATGCTATCTCAATCTATGGGGCTGCCATGCAGATTTCAAACCGGGGATACATCCCTGGGTATTCAAACCAGACTTTAGTCTTGGAAATTCCAAACCTTTGCATTCTAGGCCTCGACCATTCAAACTCTAGTTTCTACTGTCGCAATTGATCTCTTAGAAACTCAGTACAAACGCAGTCGGGATGCCTTTGGCAGAGAGAGTACTTTTGATTGCCATTCTAGTTTGAAGCAGGCTTGAGTTTGAGGTCGAGGTACACTTATACTTTGAAGAAATGACAAGGCCTGAAAAGGTGCCTCCAGAATGCAATATCGGAATTTTCTGAAGTTAAAACACACTAAGATGCTCCAAATTTTCCCTTTTTATTTTGCTTTGCAATCCGAAACCTATATAGCTTCAAATAGATCCTTGTTCTATTGCCCCGTCTGTTGATTGAGGTTGGACCCTGTAGTTTATGAAAGAAGAAATTATATTTCGTACATCCTGTTGGGAATGGCACGGCACTGTAAGCACAAAACAATTTATTTTTCAAATTGAAACCAAAAATGAATTCTTAACCGGGGTATTGAGCTGACGACTGACCACAGTACACCAGGACTCAACAAAGAACAAAGTAAAACAACCTAAACACATCTATGTACACTCAAAACAACTCAAAACAAGAATCAAACAAACAAAAATAACAAACAAAACACTTGGATGTTTTTCACCGGTGGGAGACCTCTCGGTTCACGGGGAGCTCACTACTTCTCCAGGTATTGTTTCCCACCCTTTCTATTAATGATCCTCACATTGCTTTGGCACTCAATCTCTTTTTCTCTTAAAAGCCCTTTCCTCACTTTTTCTCTCAACGCACATCTCTCTATTCTTTAATCTCTCTTATTTTTTGTCCCTTCCAGTTGTGGTTGCTGGATAAGCTAAAAGCTCTGGACCCTTTCGCTCACAACTAATAAGTTTCTCTCACAAAGGGGTCGTGGTGTAGCTGGACATGCAGCAGATCTACAACTGACATCAGTTGACAATGCCCTTGGCCAGTTTGGACGTGATCAAACTCGTCTAGATGAGGGAGTAGAATACCCTACTCCATTTCCAGTTCGCGCTTCGCTCTTGGCTCGATACTTCACTACTTGGAGGATGAGAGAACCTTTGGCCCTTGCTGTTAGTTTTAGTTGTGCCTTTTCTGGCAAGTGCATTAAGAATGGAGAAAAGACAGAAAATCTGACTCGACCGTGCCCCTTGTTCATTATTTTGACCATTTTTTTTATTTTTAGTTTTCTATTAAATTTTGACTAATATGGGAGTTAGATTAACATGCTTGTTCGATTTTCTGATTTTGAAATCATGTAAGTCAAGCTATGAGCATTGAAAATTTTCCTTTTTTGGGTCCAAGAAATGGTCCGATTTTGGAACAATGGGATAATTTCCGAGAGAATTAGTCAACTTCACTAAAAATCCTCAAAACTAGTTTTGCAAATGGCCACTGCTCGACTAGCGTGGAATTAATTCTTGAGACGTACAACCTCAGATCTGAACTTGATTTGTCTTGTAGCTGAATCTTCTAACAGAATAGGACAACCGAATTTGAACGAAGATGGGCCAATTAGACATAGATAGGATAGCTAAGTTAAACAAGCCAATGAACACGGATGAGACAAGCAGGCTGAAAAAGGTTACAGCCGAACTTCAGAATGAAGTTGCCTACGTATCCCAAAGATGGGAATCAGGCCTTACGTAGTTCCTGGTTAAGGTGCACTCAGGTATTAACACTCTCTTTTTGTGCGTTAACTTTTGCCAAAACCGTCCTTTAGAGTTTTCAACCTTGCGAGCTCTATTGTTCTTTTCTTTTCATTTTTCTCTTTTTTTTTTTTCTTCTTCTTTCTTCTCTTTTTTTTTTTTCTTTGTTTTCAATTTTTCATTGCCTAGGTCACCCTTCTGGGTTTTTGATCCAGTGAGCCTCTCAATGATAGAAAAGTTGAACTTGTCTATGTTGATTGGCCGTAGGATCTCCAAGCCATCTGGATCCACGAGAATGGTTGTTGTCCCTGACTAAATAGTCTTGATGATGTAAAAGCCCATCCAATTGGGTCTGAATTTTCCCCTAGTATTGCTAGATAGGAACTTGATTGTCTTTCAGCAAAAATTTTCTTCTCTTATATTTTGGGATTTGGCTTTCTTGCCAATCTCCATTGGCTTGAGAAATGACTCATTATAGACACCCCATTTTTGACCAACCTTAAGACTTAGACGTCATCGTTTGTGCGCGTGATGATTATGCATGTTTGTGCTCGTTTTGAGTGCCCGAAGATCTCGGCCGTGCTCCTTGTCTTTGAGCACCTAAACCCACTGTGTTTTGGCATGGTTTTTGGACCATGCCTTGGTGCCTTTGCCTGGAGGGAGAGACAGGCCTGTAGGCCACTTTTTGTAGCTGTAGGCTACTTTCCCCTCTTGTAGGCCACTTGCAGTGGCGATGAGGCTAGTTCGAGAGCTTTAATTTGAGTGTCTTGTCTTGGCGCCTCTTAGCTCTCTTCTTTTTGGTTTATTTTTGGACCATACTGTAGACACCCCATTTTTGACCGCCCTCAAGACTTGGGCATTACTGATAGTTTGCTCGGTGTTGAGAGATGTGCAGGGCACAGGTTCAATTCCTTCGGCAAGAAGAGAGGCAAATCTTCCCAAACACTTTGTTTAAGGGTTTGGAGTTGAAGAAAAGAGGAAAGGAGAGGAGAAAACTGGTTTGGGAGAAGATTGGCAAAGATCCGGGTAGAAGGGAATCGAGCAGCTCTCGCTAAATCGGGCTTATTCAATTCAATACTTGGAGTTAAGCTATGAGGCCACCATCGTTGGAAAGAAGACTTCCGGGGCTTCACTTTGTACTCAAGAATCTCCCAGAGCCAAGTCCGGGTGGAGGAGATATGTTGGGTTGAAGCAGGGGATCATCCCGGTTGGATCGAGTCTGCGCGACTTTACGGAAAAGGGCATAACTTTTTGCACAGGAGGAATTTTGATGCAAGGTTTGCTCCATTGGAAAGATAACTTCCGGGGCTTCGATTTGCATACCCACCGGCCATGTTTTGACCAAGGAATCATATGTCGGCACTCTATTTAGCCGACCGGCAGAAAAGAGTGCCGACCGGCACTTTATTTTGGCTGAAAATCAAATTGGCTGGCGGGTTGAACCCTTTGCACCCCCAAGCACTGGTGCATGCCATTTGTGCCGGTGAGTGCACGTGCATACATGTGCCTATTTTGCACCCTTATGAGCCCTTTGACCCCCTCTCTCCTCTAGGAGCTTGAACCCTTGGCATGGTCACCAACACCGCATCAAAAACAGCTACCCCATTTACCAGTGTGTCCGGAAGTAGCTCACAGAAAACCAAATATCCACCTCGAGTCAAGAGGGTTTTCACCCCACTTCATATGCCTTTGTCAAAGGCTCTAGAGGTCCTAATCCGGAAAGGACATCTGAAACCATTGGAACACCGGCCTTTACCTGATCCTCTCCTCCAAAGCATAGCGGGACTAAATCGTGCGTACCATCAACAAACCGGTCATGAGACCGATGCTGCTTTCTGCGCCATGATGTACAAGATTTGTTTGACAACAACGTCATCACCGCATTTCGATGAAGGTCCATCACCCTTTGGATCGATGAACTTTGGGGATAATGCGAATATGTGATCGGGGATGAACCACTGCGGGCGGCTTTTCGGTTTACTCGGATCTGGCGTATGGCATGCCTTTATTTTGAGCATTTTGAATGCTAGTTTTATACTTTCGACTTGGGTATTGGGTCATCTTGTCGTTTTGTGTTGGGTCGATCTTTTTATCTTGAGTCGATCGGGTCTGTCTTGTTGTATCGAGTCGATCTGTTTAAATCGGTCGGGTGATTTGGGTGTTACCTCGGACATCACTTGCTTGTTTCGTCTGTCTTTTCATTTTGTTTTGAGTCTGTTTACGCGAGGGCAGTTGTGCCATGATCTGAATAAACAAAGATGATTTTCACGCTCTCGCATTTGTTTACGCCGTGTGCAGTTGTGCGAAGTTCTAAATGAGATGGCGATGTTGACTAGAAGCTGTCTTTTACGTGCCTTGAAGTCATTGTAATGACCTAAGTTTTCAAAACTTTTTCTAACACCGCGGTGAAAACAAAGAGGAGGAATTCCTCGAATTTGCAAAACTTTGATCGAATTGAGAGAAAGAGAGGCGTGCTAAGCCCTTAATGAATGAAATCATGCTTGTTAGTGTAAATCTTGAGAAGGACCCTAGCTTTGATCCAGATTGGTCCTACATGTCTTGGTATGTGACGACTCGTCGCTTTCTTAAAACTTTCAAAATTGTTTTGCAGTCCTGCGAAGACATGTGTAGAATCGCTCTTGAGATTGTGCGACTTAGGATCGCTCTCGGCCTCGAGACTCAACCCTTTGCTTTCAAACCTTGAACTTGGATTCAAAGCGTTCAGCGGTTAACTACAATGTGAGGCCTGTGTGGCGATTCAAAGCGACCCTCGAACAAGAGGCAAGAAAGTCAAATCAAGAAGATCGGATGTCGTCAAGAGAGGCTTGGGAAGCTAGATCGAAGCCCCCCTTTGAACTAGGGGCAAAAATATCCGATGTGCTCAAGAGAAGATGGATCATACGCAAATCGATACATGACCACTCTTTTGGATCTGAGATGGCTTCAATCTCGAAAACCATTTGGCATGGACTTGTTACACTTTTTACCCTTTGAGAGGCTCGCTGGGCCGAAAACCCGGAAGGGCGACCCAGGCAAAAGTTAGAGCAAGAGAAAAATAAAAATAAAAAAAAAAAAAAATGCAAAAAATGAAAAAATGAAAAGGAATGAAAAGAATAGAAAAAAAAGAAAAAAAAGAAGAAAAAGAAGCTCGCAAGGTCGAAAACCCGCATCGGGCGCCTTGGCAAAAGTTAGAGCCTAAAAGAAAAAGAAAAAAAAAAAGAAGAAAAAAAATGAAAAAGAATTGAAAAGGAAAGAAAAAGAAGCTCGCAAGGTCGAAAACCTGCAATAGGCGCCTTGGCAAAAGTTAGAGCATAAAAAGGAGAGGTTAAATACCCGAGTGTACCTTAACCCCGAACTACGTAAGGCTTGATTCCCATGTTTGGGATACGTAGGCAACTTCATCCTGAAGTCCAGCCATAAACACTTCTAAATTGATTGTGTCCATGTGATGGTTTTGATCATCGTTGCCTTCTCTGTATCCGAAAGTCTGGTCGTGTTCATCGCTCAGAGGACTGACTACAATGTGCTGCGGCATCATCCAAACAAGGGGCAACTTTCCGTTGCCATTCAATACGCCGCAATGTCACTTCAAACAAGGGGCAACTCTCTGTTGCCATGCAGTGTCCTTCAGACAAGGGGCAATTTTCCATTGCTATGGGTCCGAGGTTGTGCATCTCAAGACTAGGTTCCGTGCTTGTTGAGCATTGGCCGTTTGCAAAAATAATTTTTGAGAATTTTTACTGAGGTTGACTAATTCTCTCGAAAATTATTCCATCTTTTCCAAAACTGGACCATTTTCTTGGACCCGAAAAAAGAAAATTTTCAGTGCTCATAGCCTGACTTGCATGATTTCAAATCAAAAATCGAATAAGCATGTTAATCTAACTTTCATGTTGGTCAAAACTGTTTTAAAATCAAAAAATGGTCAAAATGATGAACTAGGGGCACAGTTGAGTCGGGCTTCCTGTCTTTTCCCCATCATCAACATACTTGCCAAGAAGGGCACTCCTCGTGCCAAAAGAGGGCACTGGCGAAGACAATAACAAAGGGCGAAAGCTCTCTCGTCCTCCAAGCGGCAGGGTATTAAGTCAAGTCGGAAGCCGCAATTGGAATGGATCAAGATGTTCCACTTCCTCATCTCGACAGATCTAACCACGTCAAAACTCCCCAGCAGGGCATCATCAACCGATGTTAACTGCGGATTTGCTACACACCCAGTTGTGGCACAACCCCTCTGTGGGAAAGTTCACTGTTGTAAGCAGAAGAAGAGAATCTAGCAGAATGCTAGGGGCAAGAACCCGTAATTTCCTGTTTATCCATCAACCGCTCTTGGGAAGGGATAAAAAATTGAGAGATTGAAGAATAGAGAGATGTGCGTTGAGAGAAAAAAGTGAGAAAAGGGCTTTTTCGGAAAAAAAAGCGAGCTTGAGGGCGAGTGATGTGAGGATCACAAATGAGAAAGAATTGGGAAATACTACCGGTGAAACAGGCTCCTGTGCGTTTGAGTGTCGTGTCCTTTTGTTTGTCTCGATTCTCGTTTTGAGTCGTCTCGAGTGTCACTCGATGTGTCTAGGTTATGTGTCTTTTATTTCCGTGTTGAGTCGTGGTGCGCTGTGTCCAGTCGTAGACTCAATGCCCAGTTGAGAACTCAATTTCAATTTCAAAATCAAATCATCTTGTGCTCAGAGTGCCGTGCCATTCTCCACATTTGTACAAAATAGATTCGTTCTTTCATAAAACTGCAGGGTTCACCCCCGATAAGTGTGAACAGTAGAACCAGGACCTATCTGAAGCTATATAGGTTCCGGACTGCAAAATAAAAGCAAAAGAGGAAAACGTCGGGTATCTGAGTTTGTTTCAACTTCAGTAAGTTCCGAGACTACATCCCATGTGTACCTCTTCAGGCCTTGCCAGTGCTCCGAAGTATGAGTGTACCTCTACTTCAAGCTCAAGATCAAGTCTACTTCAAGCCAGAATAGTGTATCAATTACACCTCATTCCCTTCGTGTATCAATCACACGTCATTCACTCAATGTATCTAACACACTTTATTTGCTTTAGTGTATCAATCACACTCCATTCACTTTGTGTATCTATCACACACAGTTATTTGCTCCACTTAGTGTATCTAACACACTTCATTTCATTAGGTATCAATTACACACTTTATTGCATTTAGTGTATCTATCACACACATACTCATTTAGTGTATCAATCACACACTTCAATTCATTGATTGTATCAATCACACACTTCATTGCATTTAGTGTATCAATCACACACTTCATTGCATCTAGTGTATCAATCACACACTTTATTGCATTTAGTGTATCAATCACACACTTCATTCACATTCAAGATATCAATCATACTCTGCTCACTAAGTGCATCTATCCCACTTCGTGTTCACATTTAGTATATCCATCATACTCCTGCTCACTAAGTGCATCTATCACACTTTGTGTTCACCTTTTGTATCCATCACACACCCTTAGTATATCAATCATACTTGTTCACTAAGTGCATCTATCACACTTCGTGTTCACCTTTAGTATATCAATCATACTTGTTCACTAAGTGCATCTATCACACTTCGTGTTCACCCTTAGTATATCAATCATACTCCTGTTCACTAAGTACATCTATCACACTTCGTGTTCACCTTTAGTATATCAATCATACTTGTTCATTAAGTGCATCTATCACACTTCGTGTTCACCCTTAGTATATCAATCATACTTGTTCACTAAGTGCATCTATCACACTTCGTGTTCACCCTTAGTATATCAATCATACTCCTGTTCACTAAGTGCATCTATCACACTTCGTGTTCACCCTTAGTATATCAATCATACTCCTGTTCATTAAGTGCATCTATCCCACTTCGTGTTCACCCTCAGTATATCAATCATACTCCTGTTCATTAAGTGCATCTATCACACTTCGTGTTCACCCTCAGTATATCAATCATACTCCTGTTCACTAAGTGCATCTATCACACTTCGTGTTCACTTTTAGTATATCAATCATACTCCTGTTCACTAAGTGCATCTATCACACTTCGTGTTCACATTTAGTATATCCATCATACTTGTTCACTAAGTGCATCTATCACACTTCGTGTTCACCTCTAGTATATCAATCATACTTGTTCACTAAGTGCATCTATCACACTTTGTGTTCACTTTTAGTATATCAATCATACTCCTGTTCACTCAGTGCATCTATCACACTTTGTGTTCACTTTTAGTGTATCAATCACACTGCTCACTCGGCATCTATCACACTCGTGTTCGTTTTAGTGTATCAATCACACACCTGCTCACCACACTCTCGCTTTGTGTATCAATTACACACGCTCTCTTTGTGTATCAATCACACACGCTCGCTTTGTGCTTTGTGTATCAATCACACACTTTTGCTTTATGTATCAATCACACACTCGCTTTGTGTATCAATCACACACTTTCGCTTTGTGTATCTACCACACACATTCACTTTTGTATCTATCACATACTCCTTTGTGTATCTACCACACACATTCACTTTTTGTATCTATCACATGCCCCCTTTGTGTATCCATCACACACATTCGCTTAGTGTATCTACCACATATTTGCTTAGTGTATCCATCACACTCGTTTTGCTTTGTGTATCTGTCACACTTTGCTTCACTTAGTGTATCAACCACACTTTAGTCATATAGTCTATCCATCACACTCTCTTCACTTTGGTGTATCCATCACACGTGTTTGTCCACTTAGTGTATCTATCACACTTCGTTCACTTTTGTGTATCTAACGCACATGTTCGTGAGAATCGCATAATTCTCTTACATCCTTTCTGCATTGTAGTGTAGTCTGGTGTATGCTAGCTTAAAAATGTTGCATGTGTGCTTCGTTACAGCATCCTTTACATGATCATAAGTTATGCACTTGCATTGTGCATCACTTTGCATCCGCCGCCTAACTCTGTTGGTTTGATTCCTTGCAAAGGGATACGTGGCGACTTCTTGAGCACAACCATTTATTTATCGATATTTTGATTGTTTGTCCAAGTCTTCGGCCTTGTCAAAAATGGGTCTCGGGGCTTTGACATTCACTCCCGTCATTGTTATGACTTTCGAGTTCTGTCAAAGAGGGGCAACTGTAGACACCCCATTTTTGACCGCCCTCAAGACTTGGGCATTACTGATAGTTTGCTCGGTGTTGAGAGATGTGCAGGGCACAGGTTCAATTCCTTCGGCAAGAAGAGAGGCAAATCTTCCCAAACACTTTGTTTAAGGGTTTGGAGTTGAAGAAAAGAGGAAAGGAGAGGAGAAAACTGGTTTGGGAGAAGATTGGCAAAGATCCGGGTAGAAGGGAATCGAGCAGCTCTCGCTAAATCGGGCTTATTCAATTCAATACTTGGAGTTAAGCTATGAGGCCACCATCGTTGGAAAGAAGACTTCCGGGGCTTCACTTTGTACTCAAGAATCTCCCAGAGCCAAGTCCGGGTGGAGGAGATATGTTGGGTTGAAGCAGGGGATCATCCCGGTTGGATCGAGTCTGCGCGACTTTACGGAAAAGGGCATAACTTTTTGCACAGGAGGAATTTTGATGCAAGGTTTGCTCCATTGGAAAGATAACTTCCGGGGCTTCGATTTGCATACCCACCGGCCATGTTTTGACCAAGGAATCATATGTCGGCACTCTATTTAGCCGACTGGCAGAAAAAGTGCCGACCGGCACTTTATTTTGGTGAAAATCAAATTGGCTGGCGGGTTGAACCCTTTGCACCCCCAAGCTCGGTGCATGCGGTACTGCCGGTGGAGTGCCAGAACTCGACCCGTGCATACATGTGCCTATTTTGCACCCTTATGAGCCCTTTGACCCCCTCTCTCCTCTAGGAGCTTGAACCCTTGGCCAAGCTTCTTGGAGAAGCTTGGCCAGCTGTATTAGCTTCTCCAAGAAGCCTTGCACCTCCCTTTGAACCCCTTGACCCTTTCCTTAACTTAGCCTCTAAGTTTAGTGCTTATACTTGCCTATATAAGCACCTCTCCTCTCCCTTGAGCAAGGGTTGGAGCTTTGAAACAAAAAAACCAGCAGATATATATGTATATCTGATATATACATATATATCCCACCCCCTCTCTCCATATCTCTTCCATACAACTTCCAAAGTCCATAGTTCTTGGGCCATTCCTTCATCAACCCATAGCACAACTCATACACACTCCATACCAACGACTTGGGGGACATTTGCAGAGCTTAGGAGCACCAAAACTTGGTCCAAGAGGTGCTGGTTTGTTGGTCTACAAGGGTAAGTCTTCATCTTCCCCTTTCTAGCCTTTTCTTGCTTCATATCTTAGCCCTAGTTGCAAGCACTTTTGGGCTCCGACCCAAACTTCAAATAGTCTTGTTTTTGGGTCCTCTTCATGTTTGATTGAGGACCCCTTGCCATTTGGTGGCTGCATCTAGCACCTATCTCAATACCCCCTTGTATGCCATGATCTTTGCATGCTATTTTTGACTAATGTATAATCTGTTTCAGAGCATGATGTAAGCTAAGAGTAGGCTTATTTTGAGCCCTTCTTCAACATTGTTGAAGGGCTCAACATTGTTTGGATAATCCTTATGCTACTTGCTTTGAAATCCATGTGATTTACCGTAATCTTGCATGCTTTCTTAGCCTATCTTGCTTCTGTTTTTGTGGCTGGTCATACACTGAAAATGTGCTTATTTTGTCATGTATAAGATCTGTTTTTGGTTATTTAGGCCATCCATGACATGCCTTATATAGTCACTTTGCATTTTGGCTTGCTAGCCTTAGGTGTGTGAGTGTGTAGCATGCATTGCTTCCATTATTTTAGGGGTTTGGAACTACCCAACATGTTATTTCAGACCTTAATCCATGCTCACATATTCATATTTGTCATCTCTTTCATGCTTTAAAGGTGTGTCCTTTTATGCCTCGAAATATCCCTCATGTATGCTTGTGTGTTTAGAGCTTTTGGGATGCCATGTGTGTGAGTTTTGGGTGTGTTTTGCATGCTGAAAATCTGTCATTTTGGGTTGCTTGATATGTGCCATGTTTGGTCATGAATAGGGGAAGGTTGAATACACCACTTTATGCCTTTGCCTTAGGCCTTTTGGCTTGTATGCTTACATGGTTGTTTGTCTACATCTTTTGGTCCATTTTGCCACTTTGTTTGGGGAGGTTTGAGGGCTGCACTTTTGTGCTCTAGTCCACCATTGCATGCTTGTCTTATGCTTATTACGTGTTTGGTTCATTAAGTGTTGTGATATGATGGTCACATTGCTTAGGTTGTCTACACTTGCATTACATTTGTATCTTGCATGTCTAAGCATCATACACTTGTCATGTTAGGTTGCATTGCATTTAGTATGCCTTGCATCTTAGTCCCATATTGCATCATTTGCTTTATGTTGCATATATGCATTTCATTACTTGGTTTGGGGTGTCAAACCAAGTGTGGAAAGTGAGGGGTGTTTGCACTTCAAGTGGCAAAACACACCTCCATTCCCAAGTCACCAAGGCCTTTGACTAGAGCATGATAAGGTCTTGGTTTCATGTGTTTGTTTGCATGCATTTTTACATTGAAAATGCAACCTTGGTCCTTAGGCTATCATGCACCAAGGTGCACAATTGATAGCCCTAGAACCAAGTGCCATGCTTCCTTGAGTTCTACACATGATAGGGAGCATTGGCCATGCACAAATATGTCCAAAAGTCCAATGCCATGCACCTTTCGTCTGCCGCCGCTGTCAATTTCTGCAGAACTATTTAGCCGACCGCGAAAATAGTGCCGACCAAGCCTTCAGATTCGGCCGATAGATTGTTTTGCGGTGGCCATCTGGCAAGCCGGTGGTAATTTCTTCCGGTGATGTTCGAGGTACTCGGGGTGCATCCCAAGACTTTGGCAATTTTCCAGAGAAGTAAGACAAAGAAAAAAGCAGGCGGGCATAAGTGATTCGGGCAAAGCGGACATCGAGCATGCATCATTCGCGCATCCCGAGGCGAGGGGCTGTGGCCCCCATTTATTTCACATTTATTTTTTAAGTAATTAGAATTCTGTAATAATTTATTCATTCATTATCTTGGACTGTATTATTATTTTGGTGCCTCCGAGTGAGGCGAATTTGTAATAAGTGTGTGTGAGTGGGTGTATGTCTTCCAACCCCGCTTTCTTTCTATCCCTTTTATTTACCTGCCTATGATTGTAGATTAGGGCATGTTTAATTTAGCACACCTTATGCAATGCATGCGTGCATCCATGCATTTGTTAACATGCATCAGGCTCGGTACATCATACAAACCGCATTGTACTTCAATTCCAAATTGAATACATGTTATTTGTAACATTTCACATGCCATGTTTAGGATAGCCGAGCCTGCCTAGATTACATCTTTGCATGTGTTGCATTAGACATTTCAGTATGCTTAGGTCCATGCATGGATTTCTAATAAGCTTCTGTTTTGGCTTGGAGTACTAGGTGAGCTTTTATGCTTTAGCATATCACATGCGTGTGAATGTTGCCATGATAGCATGCTTACCATGAGGCTAAGTGCTTATATGATATAACTGCATGAATGCCTGTGGATGGAGGTTGAATTACCTAAATTGGGACAACATATTAAAACTGTGAGTTTTAAAGCCCACTAGATAGTGGCAAAACCGTCTTTTCTAAAAGCCCGCTTGAGAGTGGCAAAACCTGCATTTTAGCCTACTTATGAGTAGCAAGTCATTTTCAATACAAACTTACAATGTTTTGTTCCAACTTAGGCGATTTGGTCTATACTTGTTTCTTTGTCGCATAACATAGTAAATCTAGGCCAATAACCTAATAAGAACACGTAATGTTTTCAAAAGAGGATATCATGGTTAGTAGAGGCGGTCTTGGACCGGCGAAAGGGTGCTCATAGTGACCTTCCCGATCGTACCCAAGCTCCCGAGCCAAGACAACTTTGGTGATGACGGACACGTGGCCTTGACCGAGTCGTGGTTTCCTAAATTCCCCATTTTAAAAATATTTAGGTGGCGACTCAGAATCCGCAAAGATCCATGTTTGGCACTACTTTTCGAAAAATCTGTTTTCCTTAAAATGATTTGCCAGAGGTGGACTCTTTGGTTCAGATTTAGAACCGCAACAAACTTAAAGAGTCCGAGCTGTAGCGAGGTCCCCCCCGGGCTTGTTACACATACCTTGTTACCCCTTCGCTAGAGGGAGAGAAGGGCCTGTCGGCCACTTTTGGCATCTGTAGGCCACTTTTCCCTCTTGTAGGCCACTTGCAGTGGCCGGTAGGCAAGTGGAAGTGGCCTATGGCCATTTTTCTATTTTTGCAGATATTTTTGGTGCCAGCTGTGCCAGTTGTTGGCCACTAAATGCATCCTCCCTACACGTGTAGGGAGGGATTCAAGCAAGTTCCTTCTTGCATTTCTATAAAAGGAGAGGTGTCTCCCCCTTCCAAGGGGTTCAAAATTTTTAGAAGCAAAATTCACTCTCTCTCTCCAGAATTCTCTTTCTGTCTATATTTTTGTGCTTGAAAGTGGAAGTTCTTGGTGCATTTGCAAAGGGACTCTTGATTAAACACCTCTACCTTGAGGCTAAGGTGCTTGGAAGTCTTATTTGAGCTCTTAAGGGCTGATTTTGCCTCAGAAGTTGCTGGTTTTGTAGTTGTGCTTCAAGGGTGAGTAATTTCCTCTTTTAAGCTTATTTTTGTACACAAGCTTAGCCACCTTTGCATGCTATTTTAGGCCTAGCTTTCAACTATAAAAACCTTTTTTTTTAAGTGTTAAAAATGGTTGTTTGAGGCCTTGTTTGAGTTGGGGGTGGTTTACCCCCTTTTGTGGCTTATTTTGCTTTGCTTTGAGCTATCCTTTAAAGCCTTTGAGATCACCTTTGTTTGTCTTTTTCACCACTAAATTCCAGAGGAATTTCAGTGGTAGAAAGTGTGTTTTGGGATCCAAAATAGGAGGGGGTGGTCCCCCCTCCTCGTGTCATGTTAGCATGTATTGATGGCATACCAAATGAGCATGTGTTTCTACTTCTTTGTGGCTTTGTTCAAGCATATTTTTGTGACTTTTTAGACCTGCCATAACTCTATGTTTGGCTTGTTTGATAATTGGTTGCATGCTCTTTATACTTGTAGTGTAATCTCACTCATTAGCCTCGCATGCTTAGTGTTTTGGCCTATTGTTCTAGCTTGTTTTAGCTACATTTCAAGATGCTTTTGGCCATGATTTAGCATGCTTAAACTCTCTTCCAAGTGGTCTTGGTCATGTATGGCTTGCTTTGTATAGCTATGGCATAGTTGGCTTCACTAGTCTTGAGTTTTAAGGCCCTTAGCATGCTATATTTGTGATGTTTGTGTGATATGGCATCATTTGATATGTAATTTCAGAGCTTAAACTTCTATCATACTCTCATGTTTATCACTCTTTCATTGTGTATAAGAGTTGTGCCCTTATGCCTTGTTTGTGAGCCATCAAATGAGCATATTTTTTTTGGCATCTATGCTGCGAGTCTAGCATGTTTTCGCTACTATTTTGACCTGCCTTAGGTCTATTTTGAATGGTTAAGGTCATTTGAGCATTGCTTAATATGGTTGTAGTGTAAAGGGCCTTGACTAGCTTTGAGTTTTGGGGCCTTTAATATGTTGTGCATGTGATGTTTGTGTGATATGGCACCATATTGCATGTAATTTCAGTGTATTTAGTGTAGTCACACTCTCGTACACTTCACTTCTTCATAGCTCTTGAGAGTTGTACCTTATGCTTTGTTTGTGAGCCAATGCACGAGCATGCATTTCTTGCCTTTCATGCTATCATTTCAACTCATTTCGGCCATTGTTTTGGCATGCATGAGGTCTATTTAGGGCTGGATTAGTCCTTTGAGCATTGTGTTGCATGGTTCTAGCTTTATGCTCCTTGCTAGCTTCAATGCTTTCGACTCTGAGCATGTCTTGCACGCATCATTTTCATGATTTAATGTTGTTTAGCATGCTATCTCAGTGTTGAAATATGTGCCATTGCATTCCATGCTTCACTCTTTCATTCGCTTTGAAAGTGGTCTTAAGCCCTTGTTGGTTTGAACATGGAATTGAGGCCCATGCCTAATGGTTTTAGCCTTCTCTTAAGGGCTTCTACTAACCAAAAGCATGAGGCTTCTTTCATGCTCAAGGTTTTTGTGGCTTGGTCCCTCTTTCCAATTAGAGGACTCTCACTTTTGGGCTTAACCAGTTAAAGGATTAATCGGTAATCTAAAACGAGTAAACAAAATTGAATCAAAGTGAAACATGCCAAGATAACATGTTTGTGGTGCATTGCATGTGTTTGGATCGGACGTTAATCCAAACACAAGAAATGAGAGACGTTTCATACTTGAAGTGATGAAACGTGTCTCATTTCTTAGTCACCGACACCCTTGATCGTGCATGATAGGGTGGAGGTTCATTAAGTCTTACTTGTGCATTCATTGACTTGTACAAACTTGGCTTCTCCGCCATCGTGCATTGTCACGCTCAGTTGGTGGCCCAAGAGTTGAGTACCACACTCCTTTGAGCTTGAGAAATGATAATGAGGGTAGTTGTACACACACACCCTGCAAATGCCTTGCTTTGCCCCTTTTGTACTCTGTTTGCAGCAAAATTGGAGTGTGCAGGAGCAAGTGGCCTACAGCCTCCATGAGTGGCCGACAGCTCTCAAGCTCTGAGGTGGTCCAAAGTTATTCTGGTTCTGGAGCAAAAACAACCTGGAGATTGGTTTGGTGTTCAGGAATCAAGGCGAATACTAATAGAGGCAACCGGTGGCAAGGTGACGGATTTTCGGGAGGAAGCCGATCAAGCATGCATGCATCCCCTCGCCCCGAGGCCTTTTAACTGTTTTGCTTAGATGGTTAATTTGTTGGTTCTGTACTTAAATAGTTAATGTGCTTAGCTAATCGGTTTGTGTTGTAATAATTAGTTAACTAAGAATAGTTAATTAGTTTTGTTTAGTTTAGTTTGATTAGCATTAGCTTAGATTAGCTTAGCTTATTCATTCGGACCCTCCGTCGAGAGGGCAAATGTTGTAATAAGTGTACGTGTGTATGTGAATGTCTTCCAACCCCACGTATTTCTCCCTTTTATTTATCCGCTTTCAGTGGTTAGATTAGGGCATATTTCAATTAGCATACCTTATGTTTGTATGTTTGCATCATTCATTTTGTCTTGCATGCACCGGGCTCGGCACATCATTCAAATTTCATTGTATTTCAATACATATTTGAATATGTGTTTAACGGCATGTTATCAAAGTGTTGCATTCATATGCCATCTTAGGTAGCTGAGCCTATCTCATTGCATTTTGCATGTATTTCATTAGGTATCTAACATAGTTTGGATCATGCATATTTCTAACTAGCTTTTGTTTTGGCTTGACGTATTCTGTAAGTGTTTATGCTTTAGCATCCTTGCATGAGTGTAAGTGTGGCCACGTCAGAATGCTTGCCATGAGGCTATTTGCTTAAGTGATTAACTGCATGAATGCCTGTGGATGAAGGCTTGATTGCTTGAATTGGAACAATTCATCAAAATGTGAATTTTAAGCCCACTTGGAGTGGCAAATCATCATGTTTTAAGCCCACTTGAAGGTGGAAAATCCGCGCTTTAGCCTACTTGCGAGTAGCACTTTCAAACCATTTCCAAAACAAACATGAGATGTTTTGTTCCAAATTGAGTGATCTAGTCTATAATTGTATATTGTGCTCATCACATAGTAAGCTAGCTAATAAACCGGAATAAGAACTCATGTGTTTTCAAAACAAGATATCATGTTAGTACAGGCCGATCTTTGATCGAGCGGCGAGTGCTCATTTCTGGACCTTCCCCTATCGTACCCAAGTTCCCGAGCGAATGCAACTTTGGTGATGACAGACACGTGGCCTTAGGCACGAGTCAGGGTTTTCTAAATTTTCCAAAAACAAAATATTTAGGTGGCGACTCTACAATCTGGCAAAGCAGTCCATGTTTGGCACTTTTTGATTAAAAATCGATTTTCCAAAACGATTTGCCAAATTTGGACTCTTTGGTGATTTATCAGTCTTACATTGCACTTTGTGAGATTAGATTCAGAATCGTGACAGGAGTCCGAACTATAGTAGCATGAACCAATTCACGCCTTTTCCGAAAATGGGGGCGTGCGGAGGGAGTTCGGGCGGTCTACACTCATCTTTTGAATCTTCGAGCACATCTGACCTTTTTTGCCCCTAGTTCAAGGGCTGCTTCTTATCTAGCTATGCAAACTTCCTTTGGTGACATCTGACCTTCTTGCCCCTAGTTCAAGGGTTGCTTCCAAGTCGGCCACACAAGCCTCGTATTGTGATTGATTGTTGAACATTCTAAATCAAAGTTCAAGGTTTGAAAGCAAAGGGGTTGAGCCTCAAGGCCGAAAGTGATTCTATGCTATATAATCTCAAGACCAATTCCAGGCATGTTTTCATGGGACCACGCAAAACATTTTTGAAATCTTTTAATAGAGCGACTAGTTACTCGTGCTCTTTTGAAAACAATGTAAAACCAATCTGGATCAAGCTAGGATCCTTTGCAGTACTCACATTAACAGACATGATCTCATTCATTAAGGGCTTAGTAGATCTCTCTTCCTCTTAATTGATCAAATTTTGCAAATCCCGAGGAATTCCTCCCTCTTTGTTTTCACCACAATTTTGGAAAAGTTTTGAAAAAAAACTTTGGTCAATGGAATGATTTGAAGGCATAGAGAAGTGGTTGAAAATTACTGTCATTTCATTCAAAACTTCTGGCGCAACTTGCTCAATGGAAATAGACTCAAAAGAAATAGTGAAAAGGACAAACACAAAAACAAGATAGTGATGTCCGAGTTAACACCCCCGAAATCACCTAGCCCTAACACAACAAGATTGACTCAAAACAACAAGACTGACTCAAACCATGCCCAGAGTAAAATGAGTGCCATCATAAAATGGTTCATCCTCGATCACATAGTCACATTATCCCCCAAGTTCATCGATCCAGTGCCGATAGACTTTATAGGACCTGGTGCAGTGATGACCTTGTTGTTAATTAGATCTAGAACTTCATGGCGAAGATGAAAACAATTGTCAGTGTCATGGCTGGTTTGTTGATGGAAGGCACAGTCCTTGGTAGCTTTATACCTGGTTGGAAGGGGATCAGGGGGATGCCGAAGATCAAGGGGTTTGAGATGGCCCTGCCCTATGAGGATTTGAAGAGCTTTGGACAAGTTCATAAAAAGGGGATTGAAGGTGCAATTTCCAGTCCTACGAGGATTGACAGAGGGGTCGGAAGGTATTGATTGGATTTGGAGGAGACCTCTTACAGGTGTAGGATTGGAGCCGAAAGGGGTGTTTCTGGTAAGGCATCCCTTTTCATGGTTTAGCCCTAAATTCAATATGCCCCCAACCCGAGTGGCAAAACTATCATCTACAGTTTTTCCAACAACTGCAAGCACTTGCTGCTTGTTCAGCCCTTTAACCTTCAAAATCTCGATAGCCCACTGAAGATGTGCATAAGGATCAATACTTGCCCTGACCTTGTTCTTGCCACTTGCCTCCACTTTTCCAAGGGATTGGGTCACGATCTGGCCGAAACCTATTTGTTGCGATGCTATCACCCAGACTTGAGATAGCTTCGAGTTGACCTTTCCCAAGATCGGGGAGCTTTTTGATGTGACATTTCTGGTATGTGATATGGTCGATGATGGAGCCAAAATTCCAAAGGCTAAATCTGCCACAATTCTCTGCAAATCTTCAATCATGCTCATTAGCTCAGAAGTAGTGGGTTCATGGATTTGAGATGCTTGGGGTTCAAGTGCATCCATCATGCACAAGTCTGTGTTTTCTAGAATGAACACCTCAGGCTTGGGTAAACGGGCCGGGGTGAGGTACATGCTGGGGTCGTAGGTGGATGACAATGTATGGATTAGGTTAAGGTGTGGAGATATTGAGTTAGTGATAGTATGAGGTCTTTTGGATGGAGCTATGATCTCTTCGTCAATAAGATCTTAAATCTTATGATGGAGGTAGATGCAGCGGTTTGTATCATGACTAGGTTGTTAATGATAGGCACAGTATTTAGCCAGGTCATATCTTGGTGGAAGAGGATTTAGAAGCGGTTAGGGTTCTAGGAGCTCTAAGTACCCTTTTTCTAGCAGCGTTGTCAAGGCTTGAGAGATACTTATGTAAAAAGGATGGAAATTTCAGGCTTGGGGTCGAGTTGTAGTGGTTGGTTTTTGTCCATTATCAGGGAAAGGGTTTTTGATAGGATTAGTGACAGTATTTACTTCTGAGCATTTCATAACTGTGCTACTATTGGAACTACGAACAACATTCTTCCTTATAGGCTTATTACCCTCCACAGTGATCCCTTGCCTGATGGCATCCTCGATTTGAACCCCAATTTCATGAAGGTCCTTAAAGTTGAATAGTGGGAGGACTATCATTTTCTGCAATAGCCTTTTGTGCAGATTTCTAACAATTATACGAACTTGCTCTTTCTCTAGAGGACTATTTTCCATCATAGCCGCCTTTGCCGTCCATCGAATAACAAACTCTGAAAAACCCTCCTTCAGTTCCTGACGCGTTCCCTCAAGATCACGAGTTGTGATCTCAATCTGCATATTACAGGAATATTGGGCAGCGAAGGATTCGGTCAACTCCTGCCAGCTCTGTGTCATAGAGTCTTCCAATTTAGCATACCAGATGGCAGCTATTCTAGACATGGTTCGACTGAATAGTGACAACTTATGTACTCGAGTCAAACCCATTGGTCGTAGAATATCAGAAAACAGATGCAAATGCATCATTGGATCTCCAGAGCCATCGAAGCAGTTAATATACAGCATCTTGAACTGCTCCGGTAAGGTAACTACTGATTCAGTGTGCCCATCCTCGATGTCTGGAATAGGGTTGACCCCCTGTGCCTTTTTGAACAGCTTTCCCAACTTTTTAACTTTGAGCGCGGTTGGATCAACTTCAAATTTGGACGGTGCCTCGATTTGATACACCGGGGCTCTGAAAGTTTGATACACCAGCTATATGCATTCACTGTGATAGTGAAATAGCAATAGAACGAGCACAAAATCACATGTATAACGGTAAGTCTCGACACATTCATCGAAGACATAATATCGTTAAGCATTTGCTCTCACATGGAATAATTTCCATAGAATATATAAAGTCAAGGGAGAATATTGCGGATCCATTGATTAAAGGGCTAGCCAGAGAGCAAGTGTATCATTTATCGAAGAGAATGGGATGAAAGTCTACTACTTAAAAGTCACCATAATGGCAACCCAACCTAGTTGAGTGGAGATCCCAAGATCTAAGTTCAAAGGGACAACCGAATTATGGATGACTTCATGTATCACTAAGGAGGTTTTCTCTTACCTATTTCTATGATAAGAAGAGTGATACCTGTAGTGTTAGTAGGATAAGCTTTGTTTTTAATGATTCTTATAGCTTGGACATCCAAGTGGGGTATAGAAAAATACTCTTAATAAGAAGTCACCTATATAAGTGTGAGCTGGGCCGATTTTGTGAGAATTGAGAAGGCTAAATTCTCTACAGCACTCACGAATTACCAGGTGTTGTTCAGGGCCAAAGTGAACACAACTGTGAGAACCAAACTACTATGTTTGGGGATACACTATGTGTAGTCTATTGTCTTGACTTACACAAACAGTTGAACAGTTCAAGGCATCACGTTTACTGGTGAGCCAGTAAGTTCGATAGGTTTTCACTAGGAAAGGTTCAAAGCCAAAAACTACCTATCTCGATGTGGTGTATTTTCTTAATGTACTCTTTCTTTGTCTACATCTTATTGCATATCCATTATCATGAATTCCATTTGTGTGGGGGATTATTGGAAAATGGCTTTGGAAAAAACCTTATTTTTTGCTAACTTTAAGCATTTAATTAAGGTGGGACCCAAGCGTTATTTTAACGTTTCTACTTGGGTTCATTCTTAATGCCGCGCGTATCGTGTATTTGGTTGCTGAAAATCATTTCCGAATGAATGAGAACTCAACGTGCATTTTTGAGTTCGTAGAAATAGCTTTAGGTGGGTTTCTTACACATTTGTGAAATGTGCTAGTCCCACATTGGAAAAGCTTAAGGATTTATTTGGGTTTATATACTCTACCTTGGGATACTTGGGATAGGCCCCAATGGGTACCCAAGTTTGTGGAAGGATAGGGTTATGCGTAAAGTGGGCTAGGCCCATTAGACCCAAAACAAAAACCACACACGCGCGTCGCCGTCGTCCGTCTGTCCGGTCGGTTGGGCAGGTTGGGTTAGGATGGGCTTAGGCGTAGGTGCGTGGTATGAGGTTAGATTGAACTTTTCCAACCCAATAGTTATCTTTTTGGGCCAAAAAAATTTGAATTTTATTTATTTATTTTTATTTTTGGTTTCAAAAATCAAAATAAATTAGTCCTGATTTTTCTTTCTCCCAGATAGATCCAGAATAAGTTTTCTACCTGTTGAATTCCACTCAAACAGGTTCATACTTGTTAAAATTCAAAACCGAATAGATTTGTTTTGTCCAAACAGTTTTCTACCTGTTCGGAAAAGCCACCTTTCCTCCTATAAATAGTTTGCCATCTTGCAATTCATTGGCATTGAAATTTTCCAAAAACTCTTCATTTTCTTCTTTTGTTCGTCCTCCTATGCTCCTGTATTTGTTTACCATTTAGTTTCTAGGAAAAGAAAGAGAAAGAGTTACAACATTGTTTGGTTTGCAAGACTTGATTTTGTAGTGCTGCAAATCAAGTAATAGTCGTTGCATCCTGAGAAGTAGAGGCTATTAAAACTCGAAGCACCAGAGCGAGAGCGAAATCTACTTTAAGAAGATTGTGTCTAACACAAGCCTCAACATTTAAAGTTTTTGTAAGCTTTAATTCAGAATTTAATTTTTAAAATTATTTTTTGGATTATTTATTTTTATTTTATTATTTATTTTATTTATACAGTTAATTTACACACACCACTAGGAATAACAATCTTAAAGTAGATTTTTGTTTTTTTTTAATTTGTGTGTTAGACAGATGAATATTTTGTTTCGGGAAATTAAACAGTAATCATATACTGTTTAATTTCTTAAATAGTAATAATATACTGTTTAATAATTTCTTTGATAACATAGTAATTTTAACTATATAATATATTTAAATATATGTAAATATATTATGAAAATGTTCCAACATTTTAAATGGCTTGTTTTGAAAAGTCACAATTTTAACTAAAAAATCACTATAAAAAAATTAATTCTCATCTTTATTTTTTCACATATCTTTTTATAAAATATTAAAAAATACTAAAAAGTCAAATTCTCAACACAATTTATAATTTTTAGATTTTGAAATATCTTGATAAAATATGATAGATCTGAAATTTGAAATAATAATATAAAAGTAATTATTAAAAATATTTTTGGTACTAAATATTACAGTTTTACAAACATCATAATAAAATAATTTCTTTTTATTTTATTCTATCTTTATGTTAATTTCATGATCTATTTATAATAACTAACTTCAATATTTTTATAAAAATTTAATCTTAAATTCCATCATTTGAGATAATATCTACTTGCAGAGGAATTGTCCTTTCGATTGATTAATTGACTAGTAAGTGTGCGTTTGACACAAAAGAAATAAATAAATAAAAATTAATTAAAAAACTAATTTTTAATTATTTTTTTTATTTTTAGTGAACTTTAATTAAAAAATAACTACAAAGTAAATCCTTTAGTACCTAATAGGTGAGAACGCACTAATTTTTTTCTCTAATTAAAAAATAAAATAAAATCCACCAAAGAAAAGAAAAAAAAAATCATTATTTTTAGTTAACCGAAAAGTTTGAATTTATGTTGCTTTTGTCTTTAGTTAATTTTTTTTTTTTAATTTAATGTTTTTTATACCTTTTAAATAATTGTATATTAGAAAGACCTGAAAAGAATTTTTTTTGTTGACAAAAATGGAGTTGATAAAACTCAAATTTACATAAAAGACAGTTGAAATGTGAATTTAAGATTGAATTGGTAGGTTTTATCATGATAAATTATGAAGAATTAGAAATAATAATGATGAAAATAGTTACTTGTATTTGAAATATTTGATACTAAAGATTATAATTATAGTGATCCCGGTTTTACCTTGACCTTCATTGTGTTCTGGACTTGGGTTCCATAGTTGAATATTGTATTTATGACTTGCCTTTCTCCTTTGACTCCTTGTATTTGAGTTTTAGAACTTGTTGAGAGCGTTTGGAACAGGTTGGTTGTTAATTTGGTTAGATTGTTGTTGCCCAGATTTTGACCTCTTCACTCGAGCGAGGCTTCTTGCGCTCCAGCGAGCCTTTTGTAATTTGCTTTTTCGCTCGAGCGCGATTTCTTGCACTTGAGCGAGAACTAGGAGTTCTCAGGTTTCCTTCCGAACACAACTTTTCTGAAGAGGGTGAAGTTCTTTACTCGAGCGAGCTTTGTGTTAATTGTTCCTTCGCTCGAGCGAGGCTTCTTGCTCTCAGGCATGCGTGTGTGTCTATGACAGACCTGAATCTTTGCATTTTGTGCTCGAACGACGCTTCTTGCGCTTGAGTGAGGTCACTTGTTATGCCTGGTCACTAGAGCAACAACTCCTTCGCTCAAGAGAAGACAACATATATTAGTTCACAGCAGAGATATTTTACACCATTTTTTATCTTATTTTTCCCTAAAAACCCTAATCTGGCACTTCCTCTCTCTAAAACTCTCTCTCTCTCTACAAATACTCCATAATCTAAGGTCTTTTTACCCTACTTCCTTTGTTAAAAAGATAGAGTATTGCGTGGGCGTCCATTTGATCCGAAAAGGTGTGGAGTTGGTCATCTTCAAAGTTTCTCCTTCTTCCTCTTGAGCTTCTACACTTGAGGTAGAGATATTCTACTATTTAATATGAGTTTTAACCTAGGTGTTTGTCATTTTGTATAAATAGTGGTATTTGGGAAGGTTTGGGTGAAGTTAGGGTTTGGATTTGAATTTGTGAAAGAGGGGTTTTCTATATTTGACCCCATATATGTATGTGTGGTCTAGATTATGATGTTATGTAAGAATAAGTGGTGAGATTGAGTCTTGGGATTGATATTGGAAAAATGGGGAGATTTTCCCTAATGTAAGTTAAAAATTATTTGTATAAATAATGAAATTGATACGAGAAATATAAAATTGGAAGGATGTATAAATGAATGGTGTAGTTGGATTTGATAAGTCACTCACCTATTGAAAAATTAGCAATTTATCTGTTTGATAGATTTGTTTATCTGTTTAGAAATATCTATTTTGGGCTATCGGTGGAGGATAGCTATGATTGTTGTAGAAATTGCATGAAGACTAAACAAATTAAAACTAGTCATATGAATTATGCCATTGAATATGACGGTTTGATTAAATTGTTGAATATGTAAATTTTGGTAGTCATTGTATATGATACGCTTTTAAATACATTGTATATGTATCATTGTTTGAGAGGAGATAGGGGATGGACTCCATTGTTTGGGAGGAGATAAGGGATGGACTCCATTGAAAATTAAGTTGGCCGGAGTGTCCAGGGTGAAAGTCCCGAAATCTTATATATATACGGGTGCCGGTTCCCTCGGATGTGAATTCGTAAAATGGCAAGAAAATGGAAGTATTTGAGTAATGGTTGTTATTGAAGTGTTAATGAATGAGTTGTAGTCTTGCTTTGAATTGATTAGATAACAAAGAACTATATCAATGAATTGATTTGGATAAATAAATAGAAACGGACTGAGATATAGATGTCGATATTGATTTGTCATGGAAAATGTGTAAGTTGGTTTGCAAGTATCAAACATTTATCTGATGCTGATATCTTAGTTAATTCTCATATATTGTTTTAGCATATCTCTACTGGGCTTTGGCTCACCCTACTTGGGAAACCATTTTCAGGTACTGGTGACATGCCACCTCCAAGGGCATAGCTTGAGAGGACGGGGCTGAAGGCTCTATTTTGTTACCTATATGTTTATATGTTTTCTTCTTAAGCCGAGGGCTTTAATTGTAAAGAGCTTATGACTCTCACTTTTGTTGTAACCAAGATACGTCTTGGAAAGATGTAAGCCCGTAGGGAATTTATTTTGTTGTTATTAGTGTTACATGCTGTAGTTTTTGAATGAATATTTATGAAAGTGTAATGCATGTAATCTCTTCTGTAATATAAACTCTGATGAATGAAAGTAATACATTTCATATTATGCTTATGAATCTCTTGGGTTGATTTATACCATATTTTGGGGGCATTACAATAGTTGTACAACAATAATTATAAAAAAATTAAAAAGGAAAATTCTACTTTGTCATACTTATGTGAACAAATATCATGAGATGATATTTAATTGGAAAAATATGGCAAAAAGTTATGATTTCTAGTCCTTGGGAGACATGTTCGTGCTTACGTCAGGCAGCAGGGGGCAGAACTGATACGACACGATGGGAACGCGATTGGTACGCTCCAATCTAATAATGATCTTGATTGAGAAGTGCGATCTCAGTTGAGATATTGATCTTAGTAGAGATGTTGATCTCAATTGAGAAGTGTGATCTCGGTTAAGATGACGATCTTGGTTGAGATGTTGATCTTGATTGAGATATTGATCTCGGTTGAGATGTTGAATTTGGATGGGGGCAGAGCTTGTTTATTCTTGGATTCTGATGAGTTGATACTAAGATCTTGATGTTCTTGAACTAGTGAGTCATGATCTCTACTAGTAGTATGATCTCTGTCGAGATGTTGGACTTGAATGAGATAGAACATGATGGTTCTTGGTGATTGGTTTGTGATTCTTGGTTCTTGACAAGTGGACATTTGAGTCCTTGTTTCTATATGCCGACGAGTCATGATCTCGGTCGGAAGAGTATCTCTGGCATGTTGGAAGATGAAACGATATACGTTCCATCACCTCAGGTTGTCGAGGTAATAGAACCTAGGGGGCAGTTGTGGAGAAGTATTTTGAGATGACGCCACGTGGCTAAGGTGACGCCGAGGTGTCAGCCGAGGTGCCACGTGGGCAGATCATGTTTGCCGAGATGTTTAGGGCACTGCCGAGGTATTCTGTGGGGATACCAGAATCCGAAATATTTGGATAGAGGACTAGAGTCCTAGGTGACATCAAGCTACTTATTTGGATAAAGATGTGACTCTTGAGGAAGTTTATCTTAATCTGAATAGTGTGAATTATGATAGATATTATCCTTGTAAAGGACAGAGTCCTGTGAAGCAAGACTTCTAGAAGAAGTTGGATACTGATCATTATAAAAGTAAGGTATCCCTTAGGTCTAAGGTATGCTTTGATGCTTTTATTTGTGATGCTTTTATGCTTTCATTATTGAAGTTTAAGTACTTGCATTGATATCTGTGAGAGATAAGATTTACTAACTTGATTGTTGGAGTGTTCTCGGGTGAACGAACCACCGTGGTATTCTCATCTTCTTGTTAGCAGGTGTTCGGGCTTAATCTATTCTATCGGTATTCCCCAGCTGAGTTTCCCTTTTTGGTTGTGTGGTCGGAAATCAACACCCACAACGTGTATGTGTATATATATATGGAATATAAGTTGATAGGAGAATAATATACAATTCTGCAATTTTTTCCTAATAAATATAACTATATTACTGAAACGGTACATGTTAGAAAATTAAAATATTCGATGGCAATATAGCATTACAGATTGACAATGTATGAATACAGTATATATCAATTTATATATATATATATATATATTTGTATATGTAGACATTGACATATATAAGATATCACAAAAGTAATATGTGAAATCTTTTGTAACAATATAATATAGGTAACAATGAGAAGTTAATTATTCATAATTAAATAATTCACCATAATATAGATGTTTAGTGATACATTTTTGTGTGTACGCACAATTTTTTAATTATATTATTAAATTCATATAAGAATTGAAAGGAAATTGTGAATAATTTGTGTAAATTAGAGATTAGTGAAGAAAGATTTAAAACAATAGAAGTTTATAATAGTGTTTGGTTTGGTTTGTTCTTTCAAACTTTTGTTTTGAATTTTTTTTTTTCTTTTTTTTCTTTTTTTTTTTTTTTTTTGTCTTTGACACTTTTTTTTAAATAACCCTTTCATTTTCTTTTTAGATTAACTTAATTTAATAATTTTTATTTTTTAATTTACTTTTAAATTTAGATTCACATAATCTAAATACACTTGAAAAATAATTTATTGTGTATTCTTTTTGGAAAAAAATTATTAATATTAAATAATAATAATAATAATAACAAAAATATATATAATAATAATAAAAATAATACATGTTTGAATTTATAATTTTTTCTTGCTAATATTCTATTTAGATTATTAGATATTAGATTTTCATTAAAACTATAATTTAAATATAAAATATGAAGAAATTTTAGTATCTTTAATCACAAAAACTGAGAAAATATAAAAACCAAAAACTGAAAAACAGATTTAAAAAATAAAACAAATGAAAATGGTTCTTGTTTAGAATTTTAACATCATACCTTGGTTATTAAAGTACAATGTAAAATTATAGTTCATAAAATATAATTTAAACAAAAGGAAAGTATATAAAGATAACTTGTAAATTTTTGAGATGTAGCACAAATTTCTATTTTAAAAACGCATGCGCTTTCCTCTGTTTAGATTTGAACGAATGCATACAATTTTAAGATTCAACAAAAATTGTTTATAGTGATTTGATCCATGATGGAGAATTATAAATATTATGTATATCAGTATAGAAGCAGACACAGGAAATAAAAAAGAGTAATTATTTTTTATTTTTCAATCATCATCAATGTAAAAAATAAGAAGATTGTTTATTTATTTATTTATTTATTTATTTATTTATTTATAGATAAGAAGGGAGACGGTTTGTTTATATTTATATATGACTCTTGAAAATAGATATATAATTTTTGAGGGTTCAATTCCAAAAATAAAGAGATAGTTAGTTTATATAAAACTCTTCATAATTTAGAAAATATAGTATATTTGAGAGGGTAAAATTAGAATTTAAAAAAAGTAAAAAAACATGTAAGTTCTTCACATTTTAATAGTAGTAGATATTAGTATAAAAGAGATAATAATATATTTTTTTCCTATCTATATTACTAAAGAATAATTGATGAAAAAGAAACGTGTTAGGTGAAGTAAAACCTTAAAGGGTGAATTACAAATAGGGTAAATTACACTTTGCACCATATATCTTTAGTTACTTTCCTATTTTGGCCCTTATAGTTTATTTTTTTCCCACTTTGACCCTAAGTTTTCCTAGTTTGCTCCTAATGCTAATTTTTGTTTAAAAATAAACAAAAATTGACATATCAACAGTCACGTGACATAAAAATATTTATTACATATCACTCACATATCTAAGTAACATAAACTTATAATATAATAATAAAATTTTCATATGACAATTATTATGGCATTTTCTGTCTAATTTTGAAACAAAAATTAATTTTAGGAGTAAACTGGAAAAAAGTTAAACTATAAAGAGTCGAAGTGAGAAAAAAAAATAAATTTTAAGGGCTAAAGTGGAAAAGTGGTCAAACATAAAAGGGGCAAAGTGTAATTTATCCTTATAAATACACCCATTGATGTTCGCTTAATGTCACGCTCCCAAAATAATACAATAAAGATAACTCATATGCGGAATAAATATGAGAAACAACATACTTTCATATATCAGAGTTCACTGTTTAACAACCAGTTAAATGCCATGTAAGCTTATATGTTTCCAAGTCATTGCTTGGTTGCACAAATTGAGTCTCGCTCATTATATCTTAAGCCATTGGCTTTACAAATAATAAACATACACACATAAGGCATAATTAAGAAGCTCTTGCTTCCCAAAACTCCATCCACGCTATTGCCTTGGACGAAGCATCTCACCTGTACCTGAAAATGGTATTCCCATATAGGGTAAGCCAACAGCCTAGTGGAAATAATCTAACACAATTTATGAGGTTTAGCAAAGGTATAAATACCACGTATATAAACAATACCGATCCTGAAACGTCCACAAGACCTGTATATCCATATGCCACTAAGACCAACCTTATTCCATTTTCTTTTAATTTCATTTCCAATTCATATATGCTACTCAATTCATGAGTTGAATTCGTTATCTTTCAACAATCAAAATGAGACTACAACTCAATGATTTTCCAATTATGCAAAACTCACATAAACACTTTAAACCTGCCATTTTACGGATATTTCATCCGAAGGAATCGGCACCCATTTATATATAAAATTCTGGGTCTTTCACCCAAGACACTCCGGCCAACTTGCTTTAAATGGAGTCTATCCCTTTTCTCCTCCCAAATAAATATACATATGCAATGTATTTATAAACATAATCATATATGGAGTACATCCCCTTTCTCCTCCCAATAAACATACATATACAATGTATCTATAACATGGTCATATTCAATGACACCAATAATGGATTAGCATTAAATTGCCTAATCTTCATGTAATTTCTACAACAATCATAGCTATCCTCCACCGATAGCCCAATGCAATTATTTCTAAAGAGATGTTCAATATCAAAATAAATAGTTTAGTCAAAACTTCCGTAAGTGAGATAATACATATCCAATATCACCATTTATAATCACAACCTTCCAATTTCACGTTTTCAATGTTAATCTCAATTGTTTATGCAAAATAATAATTTAATCAAAATTATGGCAGAATCCCCCTTTCACCAAATATCAACCCAAACACCAAAATCAACTATTTTGGCACAACATGATCTTATATTCAAGCCTCATACTCGTTTACCTCATATTCATCAAAACCCCTCTTTTCATTTCACACCCAAATCCTAGATTTGTCCAAACCACAACCAAATCTCATCATCTATACACAATAGCAAATAACTAAGCTAAAAACCATATTAGAGTGTAGAAAATCCCTACCTCAAGTTTTGAAGAAAATCTGAGATGAAACCCCAAAATCTACGGTGTCGAAACTCGATCTCCACTGCACACAATGAAGCCCTCGAGGTGATAACCAACTTCGGTGAAGAACTTAGGCCTAAATCCCAATGGATTTGGAGAAATCAAAGAGAGAAGATGACTTCTAGAGAGAGAAGCTCTAGACTTGGAAATTTGGAGAGTTTTAGAGAGAGAAGAGGCTGCAAAAAGTGATCTGAAACCCTAATTTACGGACTTATATAACAAGGTCACTCGAGCATGAAATACACTTTCCCGTAAGCAATTTCAAATACATTTTGCATTTTTGCTTTCGGTGAGCTAACCCAGCAGCTCGACCCCCGAAGTTGACCGGGTCAAAATCAGGATCGTTGCAACCTCCCCCCTTAAAGAATTTCGTCCCTGAAATTTCAAATCAAACTACCCAAACAAAGGGGTTTCTAGTGATCAAAACCACGCTATTTCGTTTTTAAATCACAATATTAACTCTCAACCAATTTTTTTTTTTTTTTTCTTTGCCATTTCCACTATGGTTATCTCATCAACAACAACCGTCCACATCAACCTAAACATGAAGCAAAGAAATGACAATCCATAACTACTTCATGCTTAACATAACAACATACATAACAACATGTGGTCAACAATTTTAATACATTTCCCTCAAACACTGGGGAATATTACAAGGACAACAACTTAAGCATTTTCAAACAAATCCAGATACTTAGAGCGGACTTCTGCCTCCCGTTCCCACGTCGTTTCTTCAACCCCATGGTGTCTCCATAACACCTTTACCAACGGTATAATTTTTCCCCGTAGCACTTGCTCCCGGGTATCTAATACTTGAACTGGTCGTTCTTCGTAAGAGGCATGTTCATCTACCTCCAAGTCAACCCAATCAAGAACATGAGAAGGGTCGGGTTCATACTTCCTAAGCATAGATACATGAAATATGTTTTGAACTCTGAAAATTGTGACAGTAAAGCTAACCGGTATGCCACTTCCCAAATTCGCTCTAAGATCTCAAAAGGCCCAATGAACTTTGGAGATAATTTGCTATTCTTAACAAATCTCATCAAACCCCGCCTTGGTGAGATTTTTAGAAACACATGGTCACCATCTTCAAATGATAAAGGTCATCTCCTCTTATTGGCATAACTCTTTTGTCGGCTTTGGGCCGTAGCTAACCTCTTCCGAATGAGAACAACTTTCTCGGTTGTCTCTCTAACAATTTCCGGACCCAGTAATGATGCATCACGGACTTCGGCCCAACAAACCAGTGATCTACAAGGTCGGCCATATAAGGCCTCAAATGGTGCCATCCCAATACTAGCTTGGTAACTATTGTTGTAAGCAAACTCAATCAATGGTAAGTGTCTTTCCCAAGGCCCTTTAAAATCAAGGACACAAGCTTTAAGCATGTCCTCCAAAATCTGAATGGTACGTTCCAACTGTCCATTGGTTTGAGGATGATAAACGGTGCTAAGAGTCAACTTAGTTCCCAACGCCTCTTGAAGGCTTTGCCATAACCGGGTAGTAAAATGAGGATTCCTATCCGACACAATAGTCATAGGGACTCCATGAAGTCGAACTATCTCTCTAATGTACAACTCTGCCAAGCGTTCAACCGAGTCGCTGGTGCACATCGAAATGAAATGGGTAGACTTAGTCAACCTATCAACAATCACACAAACGACGTCATTGCCTTGTTGTGTTCTAGGAAGCCCAACTACAAAATCCTTGGTAACACACTCCCATTTTCACTCGGTTATTGGTAAAGGTTGTAACAAATCTGCTGGTCTCTAATGTTCGGCCTTCACTCATTGACAAGTAAGGCACTTTGATACAAACACAGCCACATCCTTTTTCATACCTCTCCACCAAAACTGGCGACTAAGATCATAATACATCTTTGTGCCTCCCGGATGCACTGCAAGGCGCGAATGATGAAACTCTCGGAGTACTTCCTCTCAGCAAGACTCTAGTACAAACAAACGGTCACGGTATCTCACACTTTGGTCGGGATACACAGTCAAACCTCTTTCTACCTTCCCATTGGAAATCTTTTCTTGGAATGACTCCACCTCAAGGTCACCCTTTTGCGCTTCCAACACTCGGTTCACAAGTGTAGGTTGTGCAACTACTGAAAACAAAGCTGCAGACTCAACAGACTCACCCAGATGCAAGTCAAACTCATTAAGAGTACCCAACATTTCCCATTCTCGGATGGTGATAGAAGCTACACTGCTAACTGGCTTTCTACTCAAAGCATCGGCCACAACATTGGCCTTCCCGAGATGATAATGCAACTCAAAATCGTAATCCTCTATGAATTTCATCCACCTCCTCTGTCTCAAATTCAAGTCTTTATGTGTAAACAGATATTTCAGACTCTTGTGATCAGAGAACATTTCAAATTTCTCACCATACAGATAGTGCCTCCAGATCTTCAAGGAAAATATCACTGCTGCTAACTCTAAGTCATGGATGGAATAATTTCTCTTATGTGTTTTCAATTGCTGTGAGCCATAGGCTACTACTTTACCCTCTTGCATCAATACACAACCTAGACCTTCTCGTGAAGCATCGCAATAAACTGAATCACCCAAACCCCTCTCCGGTATAATCAATACTGGAGCAGTGGTAAGTCTAATCTTAAGCTCTTGGAACGACTTCTCACAAGTCTCACTCTACACAAATTTGATTTCTTTCCTCGTCAACTTAGTCAAAGGTGAAGCTAGTCTACAGAAATCTTTCACAAACTGATGGTAATACCCGTCCAATCCCAATAAACTACGAATCTCGAAAGCATTCTTAGATTGTGCCCAATCTTGCACTGCCTCTATCTTGGATGAATCTACAGTCACCCCTTTTCTTGATACTACATGCCCTAGGAATTTAACCTCTTCCAGCCAAAAGTCACATTTCTCAAACTTAGCATACAGCTTATGGGCTCTAAGTAACTCAAGTACTACTCGTAAATGTTCCTCATGTTTTCCTCAGAAGGTGAATAAATCAAAATGTTGTCCACAAAGACAACCACAAAACGATCTAAGAATTCACGGAAGATCCGATTCATTAAATCCATAAACACAGTTGGAGCATTAGTTAGCCCAAAAGGCATTACAAGAAACTCATAATGGCCATACTGCGTACGGAATGCCGTCTTCGGGATATCCTCCTTCCTTATTCTCAACTGATGATAACCTGATTTCAGGTCTATCTTAGAGAAACAACAAGACCCCTTCAATTGATCAAATAGATCATCTATACGAGGCATTGTGTACTTATTCTTAATAATAACCCGGTTCAACTTTCGATAATCAATACAAAGCCGTAATGATCCATCTTTCTTTTTAACAAAGAGAGTCGGCGCTCCCCAAGGTGAAGTACTAAGGCGAATAAAACCCTTATCTAATAATTCCTGGAGTTGAATCTTCAACTCACTCAATTCAGCAGGTGCAAATCTATATGGAGCCATAGAAACCGGTGCCGTGCCAGACACTAAATCAATAGAGAACTCGATCTCTTGGTGAGACGGTAAACTGACAAGATCCTCGGGAAAAACATTCGAGTATTCACAAACTACCTTCGGCAATTCAACTCAAATTTCATCACACTCACTACTTAAAAAGCTAGCAAAGAGACAACTAAGTTCACTCCGCTCATGCGGATCATATACCAGTGATAAGACTCTATCCACCCAGTCCCCCAAGTAATAAAAGCAATCGCCACTCAAAGTATATACAGTAACTTTCTGATGGTAGCAATCTATAACAACCCGGTATGACGATAACCAGTCCATACCCAATATGACATCAAAACTAAGCATGTCAACCAATACAAATGCAAGAGGTAATCAATGACCAACAACCTCGATGTTACAACCCCGACATCCCTGTCTCAAAACGGTCTAATCACCAACAGGTGACTCTACACAAATAGGAGATGCTAACTATGCCAACTCCAAACCCAAAACTGATGCAAACGCATACGAAATAAAAGAATGGGATGCACCCGTATCAATTAACACATTAGCAACTGAATTGCAAAACAAAAAGGTACTTATCATTACAGAAGGATCAAGTACAAGATCTAGCCCTACAACTGTATACATACGTCCAGTAGGCCTTTGCTCAACCTGCTCACCCCTCGGAGTATAAGCTTGATACACAGACTGAGCCGAAGAGACTCCCTGATTTGCCGTTGAAGCTTGTGCTGGCTGGTGACTCTGTGTCTGTCTTGAACCAGACGCATCAGGTGTACCACCTAACTGTGGGCAAAACCTCTTCAGGTGCCCCGCCTGCCCGTACTAATAACAAGTGAGCGGCTGGCCTTTTCCCTGACTCTGGCTCTGAAAACGAGCCGAAGATGATACTTCTCGCTGTCCTCCTCCTCTTTGAGGACAAGCTGGAGACTTGTGGCCCAACCGACCACACTTAAAGCAAGTAAAATCTCCCTGCCTACCTCTTCCAGAACCTGAACTCGGTATTGGAAAAGTGGACCTCGACTGAGTTCCCCAGGACTGTTGAGGGTAGGAACCCCTCTGCCTCTTACTATCTCCCTGACTATCGTAACTCCTCCTGGAGTCCCTCATCCTTTCATCTTCTGCTTGCATAACAGTTTCAAGGTGGGCTACAGACTGCACAAGGCGCCCATAATCTCTAATCATGGAACCGGCCACTCGAAACAAGAGTCCGGTCCTCAATTTCTTCTCAAACTCCAGACAGCGGCGTTCCTCAGTCGCCATTAACTCCGGTACAAACCTGGATAGACTAGTAAAGGTGGCCTCAAACTCCGCCACTGGTGTATTCAGCTGCTTGAGCTGACAGAACTGATCCATCAACTTCTCCCTAACAGTGGGAGGCAAAAACTTCTCCTAAAAGGCGTCAACAAATGCTTCCCAAGTCCCTCTAATGCGCCCCCGCGCATACTTCCACCACTGCCCCGCATCCCTCTTTAATTGGAAAGACACCAAGGTCACTTTCCACTAATCATCCTCGATGCCAAGCATCTCAAATGTCTTCGCTAACTGTTCAAGCCACTCATCAGCCTTCAGTGGCTCCTTAGAGTCACCCAAAAACTCATCCGGATTCGACCGGAAGAACTCACTCTTCAGAAAAGACGGCCCTGCTTCAGCTACATGGGCCTGGACTTGATTCTCAGCCTTGAGAATGTCCATGGATTCCCTCAATGCTCCTGTCATCTCGTGGGCTAAAGCGCCCATAGCCTGCTAACCTATTGGCTCGGCCACGTTGGCCTGACCAACTCCCTCCTTCTGTGCCGAAATTTCATTCGGTATAGGCATCTCCTGCCTCCAAGGCCTACCACGCCTACCACCACGTCCTCGTCCTGACATCCTAATAAAGGTAACAAAGGATTAGCACATTCACAAATGTGTCGAAGCTATTTCACTCGCGTTCTAATATATTGGACAACTATAATTCACTCCACATAAGTATATAATCACATAAGCACTTACGAATTTCATTTTCGGATAATGACCTTCCCGTGGCGTTACTAGAGTTCTAGTTAGAAATGGCAGTGATCAAGTGTCTTTCCAACAGGCCTCCCAAAAACCCATAGATTCGATCAACATCTTAGAAACTAAATTCAATACCCATATAGTCACATAAGTATGTTATTATATAAGCACATAACATCATACATAAGTCTCTAACAAGTGAGACAAACCCATTATGGTGCTAACCACTTCCCACATACCCAAAGTATTCAAACCCGATACGCTATGTACCAAGTTGTCATGCCTCAAAAATAATACAACAAAGATAACTCATATGCGAAATAAATATGAGAAACAACATACTTTCATATATCAGAGTTCACTGTTTAACAACCAATTAAATGTCATGTAGGCTTACATGTTTTCAAGTCATTGCTTGGTTACACAAATTGAGTCTCGTTCACTACATCTTAAGCCCTTGGCTTTACAAATAACAAACATACACACATAAGGCATAATTAAGAAGCTCTTGCTTCCCAAAACTCCATCAATGCCGTTGCCTTGGAGGAAGCATCTCACCTGTACCTGAAAATGGAATTCCCATATAGGGTGAGCCAACAGTCCAATGGAAATAATCTAACACAATTTATGAGGTTTAGCAAAGGTATAAATACCACGTACATAAATAATACCGATCCTGAAATATCCACAAGACTTGCATATCCATATGCCACTAAGACCAACCTTATTCCATTTTCCTTTAATTTCATTTCCAGTTCATATATGCTACTCAATTCATGAGTTAAATTCGTTATCTTTCAACAATCAAAATGAGACTACAACTCAATGATTTTCCAATTATGCACAACTCACATAAACACTTTAAACCTGCCATTTTACGAATATTTTGTCCAAATGAATCGGTACCCATTTATATATAAAATTTCGGGTCTTTCACCCAGGACACTCTGACCAACTTGCTTTAAATGGAGTCCATCCCCTTTTCTCCTCCCAAATAAATATACATATGCAATATATTTATAAACATAATCACATATGGAGTACATCCCCTTTCTCCTCCCAATAAACAAACATATACAATGTATCTATAACATGATCATATTCAATGACAGCAACAATGGATTAGCATTAAATCGCCTAATCTTCATGTAATTTCTACAACAATCATAGCTATCCTCCACCGATAGCCCAATGCAATTATTTCTAAAGAGATGCTCAATATCAAAATAAATAGTTTATTTAAAACTTCCGTAGGTGAGATAATACATATCCAATATCACTATTTATAATCACAACCTTCCAATTTCACGTTTTCAATGTTAATCTCCAATTATTTATGCAAAATAATAATTTAATCAAAGTTAGGGCAGAATGCCCCTTTCACCAAATATTAACCTAAACACCAAAATCAACTATTTTGGCACAACATGATCTTATATTTAGGCCTCATACTCGTTTACCTATCTTCATGAAAAGCCCCTTTTTTCATTTCATACCCAAATCCTAGATTTGTCCAAACCACAACCAAATCTCATCATCTATACACAATAGCAAATAACAAAGCTAAAAACCATATTAGAGTGTAGAAAATCCCTACCTCAAGTTTTGAAAAAAATCTGAAATGAAACCCTAAAATCTACGGTATCGAAACTCGATCTCTACCGCACACAATGAAGCCCTCGAGGTGACAACCAACTTTGCTGAAAAACTTAGGCCTAAATCCCAATGGATTTGGAGAAATCAAAGAGAAGATGACTTGTAGAGAGAGAAGCTCTAAACCTAAAAATTTGGAGAGTTTTAGAGAGAGAGTGGGCTGGAAAAAGTGATCTGAAACCTTAATTTACGGACTGATATAACAAGGTCACTCGAGCGTGAAATACACTTTCTCGTAAGCAATTTCGAATGCATTTTGTATTTTGCTTTTCGAGTTAGTTGTCTTGATTCGACCTCAAAGTTGACCGGGTTAAAATCGATCTCTATATTTAAAATACGGATTGTTCCATATTATTTGAAAAATTACAAATATCCCTTATTAGAAATTTTTTATTTAACAGAATTAATTGAAAAAATAAAATTTCTAACTACTATGCTATACAATAAAAAAATTATCTCAATTATATAAAATTATCTTAATTATATGATTCAAATATATAACTATCGATATTTAATTATTTTTTGCATAAATATTTTACTTAATGAATCCTAAAAAGTGAACAGTATAGATAAAAAATTGATTTTAAAATGAATTTATAAAATTCAAATATTTTTTTAAACAACAATGATACATCCCTCAAAATCAATGAGATCTAATGACCCAAAAAAAAAAAAAAAAATCACAATCACAATGAAACCGACATCTCATTGGAACTATTAAAGCTCCTTTATTAAAATTGCAAAATATTTTTGTTTTTAAAATTAAGTTGACAATTTAAAATTAAAAAAAAAAAAAACCACATTTAGGGGTTGTTTGGGATGTCTTAAATAAATACACTTTTTGTCTTTTTGGCCTAAAAAGTTGAGGGAAAAAATATAGAGTTTTGGGTTAACTTTTTGACTTTTTATAAAAAAAAAAAATGTGTATTAAAAAATTCTATAAATTAGTGTATAGAAGAAAATTAGAATTAAAAGTTGTGCAGCTGTAATTTTTGACTTTTGATAAATAGTGATAACTTTTTAACTTTTTAAGTAATTTTTTAACTTTTTTTACACTTCCCAAACTTGGCCTTAAATTCTATCGCCCACATCATTTCTCTTAAAACAATGATTTAGACTACTAAAAAATACACCACTAATAACACTAATGCATTAAAAATGACAAAACAAAAAATAAATAAATAAAGCATAGAAAGTGAATGGGACCACTATCACATCATTAGTACTCCTTCTAATATTTTTTTTTTTTTTTAGTATCCCAAACATTTTTCTTTCTCTTATAACATTCCTGGTACAAATAATACATTCCATCGACATCATCTCTCTTAGACGTCAAGTCAAGTGTCGGCCCTAGTTGGAAAAGATGTGGGGGCAGAGAACGACTCTTTTGTTTTTTGTTTTGTTTTTTTGACTCTAGTGTCACTTCATAGTCTACGAAGACTCAAAAATAAAATAAAGTGGTGTGTAGATTTATAAATTTAAGGGTAAATTACAAACACTCCCTCGAGGTTTGGTGAAAATACAGATTTTCCTCTGAGGTTTGAGAAATTACATCCCATCCCCTGAGGTTTATATTTCCATAACAAATTGCCCCCTGAGGTTTTTATTTTCATACAGATTCCCCCCTAATTTTTCCTAATTTGTTATGAAAATTTGACTCTCAGGGGGCAATTTGTAATTTCTCAAACCTCAGGGGGGAATCTGTATTTTTATCAAACTTCGAGGGGGTGTTTGTAATTTGCCCTAAATTTAAAATAAAAAGATCTCCATAATAATCACATAAATAAAATAATTTTACAACCAAAAAAATCTTAATTATAATCACAAAGTAAAATAATTCAAATTTGCAACCTAACAAGTTAAATGGCTTATTTTGGAAACTCACAATTTTAACTAAAAAATTATTATAAAAAATTAATTCTCATTTTTATTTTTTTTATATCTTTTTATAAAATATTAAAAAATACTAAGAGCTCATTTGGGAAAGAGGGTTTTGGGTTTTTTAGCTAAAATTGTCACAAAAAATAAAATAAAATTTTTAGTTTAATAAAACAAAACATCACACCAACCTATAATCATTACATTCTTTCTTTAAAAAAAAGTCAAAAAATTCAAAAAAAAACTTTCAAAAAAAACTTTTTAACTCTAAGTTAAAATAGTCAAAAAAAAAAAAAACCAAAACATCTAAAAGCCAACCCATTTTTCAAACGAACTCTAAAAAGTCAAATTCTCAACACAATTTATAATTTTAAGATTTTGAAATATCTTTATAAAATATGATAGATCTAAAATTTGAAATAATAATATATTAAAAATATTTTTGGTACTAAACATTATAGTTTTACAAACATCATAATAGAATAATTTTCTTTTTATTTTACTCTATCTTTATGTTAATTTCACGATCTATTTATAATAACTAACTTTTATATTTTTATAAAAAATCTTAAATTCCGTCATTTGAGATAATATCTACTAGTAGAGGAATTGTCTTTTCGCTTGATTAATTGATAAGTGTGTGTTTGACACAAATATATATATATATATTTATATTTTTTTATTTTTTTATTTTTAGTGAACTTTAATTAAAAAATAACAATAAAACAAATCCTTTAATATCTAATAGGTGAGAACGCACTAATTTTTTTCTCTAATTTAATAAATAAATAAATAAATCCACTAAAGAAAAAGAAACAAAGAAAATCATTATTTTTAGTTAACCAAAAAATTTGAATATATGTTTCTTTTGTCTTTAGTTAATTTTTTTTATACTTTTTAAATAATTATATATTAGAAAGACCTGAAAAGAATTTTTTTTGTTGACAAAAATGAAAGACTTGATCTCTATATATGTTTAAAGATAAAACTCAAATTCACATAAAACACAGTTGAAATGTGAATTTAAGATTGAATTGGTAGGTTCTATCATGATAGATTATGAAGAATTAGAAATAATAATGATGAAAATAGTTACTCAAATTTGAAATATTTGATACTAAAGATTATAGTTGTACAACAACAATTATAAAAAAATTTAAAAAAATTCTACTTTATCATATTTCTCAAATTTCATCATTTCAAATATACTTATTCGTACAAATATCATGAGATAATATTTAATTCTAGATCAGAGTTGGCAAAATTAACATAAAACTATGAATCCTTCCAATTGTACTAGTTTAAAACCCATTTAAATTGATCCAAATTCATATATAAATTGTAAATGTGTTCTATCTTACAAACTTATTTAAACTTGGATTTAAATGAATTGAATAATAGTTACCATTGAATTTAAATAAAAAAAATAAATATTAAAGTAAAAATCTCCCACCACCACCACCGAGAACATCAATATTACCCCCCAAAAAACTAAAGATTGTATAAAACTAAATCAATAGTCTACCTTTATTGTAGTTAAGACTCACATTCTAATAATTTTAAATTTATATCATATAGTTAAGTTTGTTTTGACAATAACTTTTAAAGAAAGTATTTAGATGTGTGAGATGCATACTATATGTACTTGCGTAAGTTCATTATAGTTACCATGTAGTTAAATTTATTGTAGATATGATATGCACGTGCACACTTAAAAATTATCCTTACTTAAAATAACTAAAATAATAAATATTACTATAAAAAAATTAACTAAATTAGGCTCATTTTGGGAAGCTGGTAAAAAGCCAGCTTCCAACTTTTTACCAATTTTGAGTCACATCACCTCTCACAAAACTTTCCCACAAAACAACAAAACAGTCACATCACCTCTCACAAAACTTTCTCACAAAAAGACAAAATAAGCTAAAAAAGTCAAAAAATTAATTTTTTACCAACTTCCCAAAACACCAATTAGTCACTTCTCAAAATAACCCTCACTTTCGGAATAAAATTTGAGATAAATCTTCACTATCGATAGAATTTTTGCCACCAGAAAGCCCCTTTTGACTCATTCAAACCCACTGTTTGGATCAATAGTCCTTTCGAATAGACATTCAATGCATATTAACAAAATATTCATGGCATGGAGCCAGTTCACACACTGTTAAAGGGAAAATTAAATTTTGCTAGACAAATACACTGTCCATGGAGCTGATGATCTGTACTATATATATTCACCACCACCATCCCACAACTACTACAACCCTTTAAGAAACTCATATGCAGAATCATCACTTCATGGCTACGCCAATTTTGATCCTTATTATTCTACTGGTCCTGTTATTCCCATCCTTTTCATTTTCAACACCATACATATATAGCATGAGTGAAGGCTCATCTCTCTCAGTGGAGAAGCCAGACAATGTTTTGATTTCACCAAACGGTGTATTCTCGGCAGGCTTCTATTCTGTCGGCTTCAATGCTTACTGCTTTGCTATTTGGTACCGTGAACCATTGTATGATGGGAGTCACACCACAGTCTGGATGGCCAACCGAGACCAACCCATTAATGGAAGACTATCCAAGTTCACCCTCCTTAAAAATGGCAATCTCATCTTGACAGATGCCGGCCAACTCAACGTTTGGGCTACCAACACCGAGTCAATCTCTTCAGTACAATTGCTATTGAATGACATTGGTAACCTTTTTCTTCTTACTTCGGAGGGTTTAATTCTTTGGCAAAGTTTTCAGTCACCAACCGATACCCTTCTTCCCTACCAACCACTCACCAGAAACACAAAGCTTGTGTCATCTCGAAGCCAAACCAATTATTCTTCTGGTTTCTACAAGCTCTTTTTCGACGACGAAAACGTCCTCAGTCTTGCCTATGATGGCCCTGAAGCATCCAGCATATATTGGCCGGACCCATGGCTAAAGAGCTGGGAGGCCGGAAGGTCTAGTTACAATAATAGCAGAATTGCTGTATTCAACTCCTCAGGCCATTTCAAATCAACCGATGATTTTCAATTCACAGCTGCAGATTCTGGAATTGGGATTCAAAGAAGATTAACCATGGATCACGATGGCAACATTCGAATGTACAGTCTAGACGAGAAAAACAAAATTTGGAACGTGACTTGGCAAGCCAAATCTCAACCGTGCAAGATCCATGGTATCTGCGGACCCAACAGTTTGTGTACTTATGTTCCCCATGAGAAATCTGGTAGGAGATGCTCTTGTGCACCAGGGTACAAGATTAAAAATGAGACAAACCAATCTCTCGGATGTGAGCCAGATTTCAGTCTTTCTTGCAATGAGAGTGAGATTGGTTTCCTCCATCTTCCTCATGTTGAATTCTATGGCTATGATGATAATAAGATCTGTGAAAATTATACCTACAAGAGGTGTGCGAATGAATGCTTGCAAAGCTGCAACTGCTATGCATTTCAATACAAATTCAACTTGGGTAGTGGTTTTTACAATTGCTATCACAAGACACTATTGTTCAATGGACAACGTTCACCAAGTTTTGATGGTCACACGTACATAAAATTGCCGAATGCCTCAATCCCATTTTATGAAAATCGTGTTCAAGGATTCAACTCAAATTGCTCTCACCCACTTAGTTTGCAGCTTGATAGAAGTTACAAGAAACCCAAAGAAAATGGGACATTGCAGTTCATGGTTTGGTTTGCCAGTGTTATTGGGGGAGTTGAGTTTATTTGTATTTGTTTTGTGATGGCCAAGAATTTTTTTTAAAAAATAGAGGCCGTGTATAATTTAGTTGAACAAATTTTTAGATTTGATTGTTGTGTAAATTCTGTGTGAAAATAGTTTGGTTTTGTATTTTTTTAAAATAGTTCCCGATGTCAAAAAATTATGAAATGTTTATATGTTGTTCTCCTATGAGTCTAGCACGTTGGATAAAAATTTTAGAATTTAATGATGAGTATTTATTTTATGACAATTCATAGACTGATTAGTGTTTAGTTTAATTTATATCAGAATTTGAAATTGATTTTTGAATGTTTAGATCATGATTTGAATAAATTTGTTGGGTCTATTTTGATGTATAATTGGACTGTGTTGGACATATGGGTGAGACACATGATTTAGATTCAATTTAATTTGAGTTTGTTTAATGATTCATGTTTAACTGTTTTGTCCTTTTTAATTGTGTAATTAGTAGTGACCAAATTGGGAGTTGTGATTAATTATTATATATGATTAGAATATATATTTACAAGTTGTTATTATTTATTATATAGGGGTTATAATAAATATTTCATAATTGATTTTATGGCGTGTATCATATGGTGAAAAATTATATATTTTTTAAGGAATGAAACGGGTATATATTTAATAGTGAGCAAAATATTATATTTTGTAAAGTATAAAAATATTATATTTTATAATGAGAAAAATTATATCATTTTATAAATTCTGTTTTATAATTTTAAGATATTATTATAAAATTAATGGGAGATTTACCAATAAATCCCATATTTGAAACTTATGTACCAATTGATCCCATCTTTATTCTAGTAAACCATTTAGTCCCAAAAATTTGTGTGGGACATAAATACCCCGCATGTGACCGTTGTTGGAGCTGGGTTGGGGCTCCACGTGATACACTGCGTGTTGGTCACAGTTGTCCAAATCGCTATAAGGGCTTTTTAGTTTTGGGCTCCGTTGGTGTGTTTAGGGGTTAGGATAAGGCCCACATCCACACAACCCGTTCAAGGTTTACCCGTTGTGGAACTTTATATGTATTGAATCGTTGTGGGTTGTAATTGTTTGTTGTGTGGAACCCTAGTTGCGACGAGTTTACGGTGTGGCGATCGGACGGTGTTACGTTGGAAGAAGTTGCCGTTAAAGGAACCCTGAGTCGATTAATTCGTCGACGGTGCCGTGACGTAGTTTTTTCGTGGACGGGATGGGTATGTTTCGTACCTTTTGATGTTGGTGTGGTTTGTTGTGTTTATTTGTTTTTCCTGTCGCATTCGTTCGTTATGTGTAGTAGTGGTTCTGAGTCGATTAAGTATGATGTTTGTGGGTATGTGTATATTAGTTGTTTTCATGCGTGGTGTGTTGTTGGGGTTTTTAGGTTGTGAGTTTGACTGGTTGTGGTACGTCGGTGTTTAGTGTGGCCCGTCGTTTATTTTTTTGTGATGTTTGGGATTTGTATTGCTTTGTGTGTTTGTTGTGTTCTGGGTTGTGGTCGTGTTTATGGGGGTAAGTGGTTGACGAAATCGATTGAGGGGGACATGTTTTGTTGGGGACCACACCTTTTGTTGGGTTTTGGGAGTGTGTGTTTTTCTTGACTGTGTGTTGTTTGTTTTTTTTGGTTTATTTGTGGGCCAAGGATGTGTTGTTGTGTTTTGTGTGAAAGGGACTAGGGTTGCGTTAGAATCTGGTGTGGTATTGCTTAGTAGGGGCACATGGGACCACGGAACTGTATGTGTGTGTGTGGCTTTGTATCCGGTTTGTGGGTTTATGGTTTAAGATTGTGGTTTTGTACGGATGTGTGGGGTTGTGGTTAAATTATGTGTCCGTTTTGGGTTTTTGGGGGTGTTTGGTTTTTTGACTGTGTTATGTTGAATTTTTTTTGTTTTTTATGTGTGGCAAGGATGTTTTGCTGTGCTTTGTGTGAGAGGGACTAGGTTGAAGTTAGAATTTGTTGTGTTGTTGTTTAGTGGGGGCACACAGTGTCACGGACATGTAGGTGCGTGTGTGTCTTTGTTTGTGTTGTTGTATTCTTGTTTATGTAATGGTGTTAGTGAGGGAAGTCGATTATTGGTGTGTGTGGGTGTGTGGTTGCCGCATGATGTCGTATGGTGTGATAGAATGAGGTCAGTCCTTGAATGGGGATGTTTGTTTTTTTTTTTTTTGTAATGGGGTCAGTGGTGGTTTTTGGTGGGGGGGTGGGTGTATGAAATTATTTAATCGACGGAGTACTTGTATTTGTTGTTGAATTGGTTCATTTCTGGTGTTGCAGATAGAAATGCCGTGCGTAGTCCGTGGACTCGATCGTGTGAGAAGAGAAGGGTTGAGGCTGCATCTGGGTCGAAACCACACAAAGTTGGTGTGAAAATGGAGGGACGCATCCTGTTTAAACAAACGAAAGTGGTCCATAATACGGTGGGACAGAATGTGAGTAAAGTTAAGTTTTCCCCACAACGGGTGGCACACACAAGGATTAATTACAGGTCAAACGTTGCTGGTATAATCAAACTGGTTAGTTCTGTGAAACTGACGGAGGCACATATGAACCAGTTGAAGAGGACCCCCTTTTGGATTATGATCGAGGCGATCCACGTCAACAAGTTGAACCACGAATTGAAAGTGTGATGATCGATTGCTAAAATTATAAAAACATACGATGTCGTGAAAATCGTTTCACATTGGTGGGGCTAGTTTGAAATTTGCTAGTAGTGATGTGAGACTGATTTTTGGTTTGCAATGTGGGAAAAGGCGTTGGATTTATCCCCCGTCAACGACCAGTGTGAGACTTCATTCAGCGCAGATGTCGTGACACCTCGAGGTTAACATCGAAACTTGTGAAAAGTTTGTTCTATGAAGCTGTTAAAGGGCGGACCAAGCAAGATGAGGAAGATGTGGCCAAGCTTTTGGGATTGTACATGTGTGGGAAACTGTTTTTTTCTAATTAGGTGAGACAATCGGTTGGGCATTTGTTCGATATATGAACGACTTGGACACTGATCCGGATGTCTGTTGAATCGATCGCGCGATAGTGACAAAGACTAATGGGTCTGTGAAGGAGTTTCATCAAATGCCGTGGAAAGTGACAGTGTGTGGTTGCGTTCTTTGGTATGCATTTGTGTCAGGAAATTAATCGTTGTGACAAGCATGGGTGTTTGACTTATTATGTTGCTAATTTTTTTCCTTTCTTTCTTGTCATGTGTAGTATTGGTTATGTGAACACTCGTCAATAATTGAGCCACAAACGGAGAACATGTTTCCCAGGTTCATGAAATGGGACATTGGGAAGTTGCTGATCAAAGGTCAAGGGGTTGATCTGTCAGGACCAGTTAAGTTTCAGGTATGTGTGTTGGATGTGGTTGTTATTTTATGAACGTGTTTGTTGTTGTTTTTTGTAATTTGTGGTAGTAATATGTTTGTCAATGTAGGTTAAAGTAGACCGACTGAGGTCGTTTGAATATGAACGTGAAATGATGGGTGCGGATGTTGTCGAGTTTGGAGATGTTAAGGCGAGCGTGGTTGGTATCTTTGGGGGTGATGATCGTTCGTGGAAGAATGTGGAATTAATGATACACACATGTGCGATCTGTCGTAAGGATGACTGGATTTTGGATTTGATGATGTCGTGAGTGCGTTCTTGGGAAGGGCGAAATCGTTCTCCGGTTGGGAGGAATGAGGCAAGCGTGTTGCGTGGTGCCACATTTGTGAATGACAATGAGGGTGAAATTGATGGGGAGTTGATTTAATATGGCAATCGCAATCGCTAATTTGGAATTGGAGAATAAAAAAAAGATGAAAAGATTGCGTTGCTTGAGGAGAAGTTGATGGGTTGAAAAGGAAGCTGGAGGTTCAAGCTGTAAACATTGTGGGGGGGTTTGAGTGTGTGTTGGGAATTAAAAATAACGAGGTGGATAGGTTAAAGAAAGAGAATATAGAGTTGCGGAGGAGTTTGTCGGTCTTTGGAGGATCATTTCGATCGTGGCGATGCATGTTGTGACGAGCTTTTGAAGTGGAGGTGCGTCGTGACGAATGCGGAGGTAGTGACGATGGGGTTAGGATCGGAGGTGAAACTGTGTGTAACGTGTCGCCGATTAGGACTGGTATGGGGGGTGCGTATGTGTGTAATGAGGATGTGGGGCCGGGTAAAGGTTTTGGTGTTAGCGATTCGGATGGTGAGCAACATGGGTTAACCGCTGGTGGAATTTTCAAAGTTGACTTGTGTGATATGGATGATGGGTTACCTGTTTCTGTGGGGCAAACGTCGTTTGTACGTAACATTAAAAACAAAGTTAGGCAGGAGAAAAAATTGCCGGATTTCGAGTATCCCATGTTAAATGGGCGTAGTAAGAAGTCAGACGCTGGCGCGGACGTCGTGATTCGAAGTGCTGATTTTGGTAGCAGTGGAGTAATTGTTGATGTGGACGCTGTGGTCGTGAAGGGCAGTAAGTGGTCTGGCTTTGATATAAACAATAGGTTGGGGGTGTGGAAGATGATGACGATGGAGGAGAAGTGCAAAATCAAGCAAGAATATGATAGGCATGGTGATCGGTACGTATGTTTTTGTTTTTATTATGTTATTACTTGTTAGCCTGATTTGTTTTTTTGTGGGAGTTGATAGTTCTTTGGTGTTTGTAGAAACATCATTTGGGAAGATAGTGTTCTTTGGTGTGGTGGTGGACTTCTTGATGTGAAAAACCTCATACTGACGAGTAGCCTTCGTGGAAATGTGAGGAGTTGTTTGTATTTGTATGAAATGTTTTTTTTTTACGTTTGGGGTTTGATTTTTTGTCGGATAATGTCGTAGGTTGGGTGGATTGTGTTTTATTGGGTTACGTTTGTTGGCGGTGATTGTGGGTATGTTGAAACTGGCGAACATGTGAGGATGTATGGGGTGAGTTGGCGGACAAGTCGTATTTTTTAGCGATGTGTGTTTGGTGAGTTATCTTGTTATGTCTTGATGATATCGGGTTTGTGTGTGCGTGTGGTTATCTCATGTGTTGTTGCTTTTGCAGGACATGGTGAAAAGTGAGGACGTCCGGGCTAGGGAGAAGTTTGTTCGAGCGAATGTTTCTGCTGCGACCGATTGTAGATTCATACACTTTCCCATGTGTCATGACGGACATTGGACACTTGTAGTGTATGATACGGAAGATGGGACACGAAACATTACAATCCTATGAGGCAACGTGGAGAGCGAGGATGATCGCATCACAATGTAGCTACTTTCTTGCATGCGTTTTGATTTCATTTTGTGTAGTTTATGGTGTGATAGTAGGATTTTTTAAGGTCGGACTTATGAATATAGTGTGGCTTTGATGTGTGAGTTGTTGCAGAAAGACCGAGTGACTAATGTGATGAAACAGACTTTGCGTGAATTCGGGTTGGATGAGCAAAGCATACGTACGAATTTCAGCAACTCGCTTGAAGCCGTGACAAAGTGTCCGCATAGTAAACACAGGCGTAAGTATGTTGCATGAACCATATTTGTGGAGTCTTGTATTGTTTGAGGTTGTTTGTAGTGTCGCTGGCTTATGAGATGTAAGTATTTGTGTTCTGCGGGCTTGATTGTGGGGTGATTGTGTGTGCTATTATGCTTGATATGTGCACCGGTGGCGTGGAACGTTGCATGGAAGTAATTGCATCATACTACGTGCAAATATGGTGAAGGCATTTGTCAATGATCCAAAACGTGGTCTGAAGGAATGAAGTCATGGTGAATTGGTCGTAGAAAAACGTTGTAATTAATTTGCTGGTAACCGACGAATGGTATTTGAAACACTGTTTTGGGGTTTTTATTTTTTTTTTTTGGGCTGGACAGCCGTATGGTAAATTTTGGAGTGTTTGTTTTTGAAATGTAATTAGAATGGTGATGCAGTAATTATGTTTACCTTCGAAACGTATGGTTAAATTTGTCAATTGATATTGTTTTGTTCCAGGATGGTAAGTGTTGATTTGGCTAGTTGGTTGGTGTGTGTGGTTGTGGATTATAACGGTCAGAAGTGGTTGTTAGTTTTGTATGGGGTGGGTGTGTGTTGTTGTGTGATGAGGACGCTGTGTTGTTAACAAACTAGGCTGTGTGGTTAAAGTCGTAGACTTGGAATATGTGAGTGTGCCATGTTTACAGTTTGAATATGTTAACAACTTACACGTAATACTGTAAAAATGTTATTAAATGTTGGGAAAATTTAGGAAAGGAAAAAGTAACTAATTGACAATACAGTAATGGTTGTGCAGTATGATTTGGTGAAACGGTACGTAGGAGCCATGTGTAATTAAGAAAGTGTTGGTGGCATACACAGATTGAAGTGGAATTAAGGAAATGACAACCCATGTGTGACAAAATAAATGTAATAAGATCAGAAGTTATTAATTGTAAAAACAAATGAATTGTTCACACGTTACTAATAAGCTGGAATCTATGAAATGGTTACTGTAACCTTGAATGTCAAACTCATGTAGGTTATGGCTGCGGCATACCCACTTATTTAGATGAAAACAATTGCAATGAAGATAAAAAGTGAAATATTGGGGATAGTTGTGTGTTCAGAAACTAAATTGGTTCCTTGCACGTTGTCCGATTGTGGTGACCCATGCGTTGACACCGGCCGCATCGAATTTGTTGCGTTTCTTCACCTTGTGAAAGTATTCTTTTTTAGGCTGCAGTGGTCGTTTACCGATGGTGGTTGTATGACAAAATCGTCAGGATTGAATGCTGGTTTCTCCACAGTAGGAATGGGTTGTATGTTTTGTTGATAGGAGTTGCGGTAAGTACTGACGTGGTAAAATTCTGCAACCAGTTCGTACAGGTCGAGGCCGCTATTTCGAATAGCAACCACTGCATGGGAGCATGGAAATCCATTTATTTGCCACTTGAAACAGGAACATGTACGATTGGCAACGTCAACCATGACGGATGGGAAAGAGTGGACCTCGAACACTGTGTCAGTTGACTGGCTGACAATCCATGCTCTACCTTTGTTGTATGCTTCAACCAAACGAGCTTCCATTTTTGGGCAAATAACATCGGGCCATGCTTGTGACTTTATTTTGCGTTTTGACATTTGGCGCATAATCTTAACTCGAATACTGTCAACCAATTGAGTTATCGGTAGGTGTCGTGCTTCACGTATCCATGAGTTAAATGATTCAACGGCGTTGGAACTCATCTCACCATACCGTGACCCTCTGGTTTTGGAAAAGTATGAGATTAATGAGGATGTAGGCAAATGGGAAGGAAATGTTAAAAACCTGAAAATGGCAAAAGGAATGATTAGAATACGTACCGGAAGTAAGCATTTGCCCAATATTGAAGGGGTAAGTCTTTTAAGAACGATGGAACAACCTTACGGCCACATTTGGTGAATTCATCAACGCATTGGGTGAATGAGGCCACCGATAGGTGCGTAAGCAAGCCCGAATTTTGTCAACATTCCATTTCGGTATGAGGTGTTTACATAGCGCAATTTATGTTGCAAGTTACGTTGTAAATGTTGTAGGCGAAGCGTGGTCATGGGAAATATGTTGGGTATTGATTCCAACAAGCCTGCATGTCGATCAGATACGAACGTGAGGGTCCGGTCACTATTGACAACATTTGCAAGATGTCCCAAGAACCATGCCCAGTTTGCGGTGTTCTCTGAATCGACAATCGCGATGGCTACGGGGAAAAGACCTATGAAGTGATGTTGTGAGATTAGTTTGCAATTGTGTGGGTGGTATGTTTGTCAGAACAATTAAAATGTGATTGACTGAATGTGAATGGGAACATTGTGCCATGAATAAAAACTGAAACTACAATTGTAGAAAGAAATTGGTTTGTGAGAACAGTGTGATAGTACCTTGATTGCCATCCTTTGAAGTAGCAGCTAGCAAATGTCCCTTGAATTTTCCCTTCAGAAAAGTTCCATCCAAGAACAGTAATGGACGGCAATGGTTGAATCCATCAATACATGCCTTGAATGATATGAAAAACCTTAGGAAACGGTTGTTGAGTTCGTCACAGTCAATGTGTACATAACTTCCTGGGTTGGTCTCATTTACAACGACCTTTGTACCACCGCATATGGTCGAACGAAATGGAGTGCGCACCAAACATCTCCCCCCGTGCTTTCTCGACACCTAGCCATGCAACCCGGTAGCTAACCTCCAAGCCATAATCTTTCTTGAGGTCATAAACTACATCTGTGGGACGCGTAAGTGGCTTGTCACGTACCCGTTCAGAAATAATATCGGACACCAAATCTGAACCGGCCCTGGGGTTTTTCGGGGTCCGAACCGCTACACCACATGTGTGCTCCCTAGTCCATTTTCGAAGGTAAAAAAATCCGTTAGCATGCATAACGCGTGCGTGTACCGACCACATGCATCCCTTCGATTCCCTCATGCATCTGGCGGTGATTAAATGCAGAATCGTTATTGACATATTTAAAACGGAAACCACATTCGGACATATTTGTGAAGAACATTCGGAAATCATCCTCCTCCTTCAAAACTTTGGCCAATGCATTGAATCCGTTAGCCGGTCTTGTGACGTAAACACCTTGTCAACATGAGGATGATGAATTCAATAAATCCTCTTCGCGTCCGACGTCCAGGCTAAGAAGCACATCGAGCGGCTCACAAGATGCTGCCTGTAATTGGATGTTTGCATTGTCGCCGACTTGTGGACGACGTACTTCAATTAGTACATCAACGCAGTGCAATTGAAAAGACCGTGCGAGACACACCATGTTCGCCACATCGAGATCGTTCTGCAATATGAAATTGTTGTAACCGGGAATCTTGAAGTAAAAACATGATTCGGCAGGTGTGATCCCTTCGAACTTGTCACACACACCACGGACGATGTCGTCGAATATGAATGGAACTTGTAAGTTAATAGCGACATTGACATTACCGTAACAACATATTAGCATAATTCCGTTGTCCATCCTCCTGCGAATGTGACAAATGATTGATGAGGTGGGAGGGAACAGTAGATGAAAATGTAAAACCAGTACAAAGCGTTGCAAGACACACAGACCAAAATATGACTCCCCCACTGTAATGTGGAACACATGTACCTGCGTCAATCAGACAATTTTGGAATGAGGGTTAACAACGAAAGGAATCAATGACAACATTCATACGTCACACCAGCGGAAACGACGACTCACCCGACACACAGTGGTACGTGTAAAACTAAGATCGGCTAACACTCACACATATTACACCGCCATGGAAGACGACTCCCCCGACACACAGCCAGAATAGAAAATCGAACTCGGCCAAAACCAATAACCAGCCCACGCAGGTTACGGGGGAAAAAAAAAACCACAGACAGACCAAAGTGGAACGAGGGTTAACACCGAAAAGGAATCAATGACAACATTCATACTTCACACCGCCGTCAACGACGACTGCCCCGACACACAGTGGCAATTGGAAACTAAGATCGGCTAACACTCACACATGTTACAGCGCCATGGAAGACGACTCCCCCGACACACAATCAGAATATAAAACCGAACTCGGCCAAATCCAATAACCAGCCCACACAGGTGACGGGGGGAAAAAAAACCACATACATACCACAGTGGAACAAACGTGTGAACAATATGAAAGCAGAACGAAGAAGAAGACAAATACACATACCAGATTAAAAATGGCGTACACACTGCAATTCTCTGAAACCAATGTCACACAGCCGTCAGAACAGACTTCAAAAAATACGGAAACCCTACCTCCAACAGTTTCTGAATGTGTAATCAGAATGGGCTGCACGAAGGGCAAACATTTCCAAAACAAAACCTGACCCCACAACGACACCAACACATTGACCAAGGGCACATCCGTCCAAAAAGTAATACCAAAATAAGGAAAAATAATAAAAAGGACCAATTCAACCCACCAACAGGACTAAATAGTATAAAAGAAAACAAGTGGGACTATTTGGTATAACAGATTGTGAAGTGGGATTTATTGGTAAATAATCCAAAATTAATTGTATCAATTGATGATTAAAGAATACATTAATTTTAATGGGTGACAGCGCGTGATGGGCTGCCCCCAACCCTCATTTTTCCATTCTTTTCGGCTAGATTCTCTTCTGGAAGCAGAGAGTTGTTTCAACACACGCGCACGCGTGCGCGCGCGCGCACTCTCTCTCTCTCTCTTCCTTCCTTTATTGATGCTCAATCTTTGAGCTTCAAATGAGAGTTCTTAGAATAAGATTTTATAAAAAATTTGTAAATGAAAGTTGGAGAGCTCGTCGTGATCTTTACAATGGTATTTTCGGATTCATGATTGAGGGATGTTTTCATTTTCAGATTTGTTTTTCTTCATATTTGAGGTAGGAACTTTATTCATATTTTTACATTAAAGCTATGTTATGTTTATTTTGAGAAAATGTGTTATTATAAGAGGTATTGCATATATATTTATTTATTTATTTTCAGATTTTGTTTGGTAATTTTTTGGAAGAAAAATTATGTTGAAATGCTGAGAAAATTGGTATTGTGATGTTGATTTGGGAAGATCTCATTGTGTTGAAATTTTGTTGCTAAAAATTTAAAAATTTAATTTTAATAGTTGTATGATTTGTATTTACATCATATTATGATTAAATGATTTATTTTGAGAAACATAAAGTTGAAATAAATTTTTTTTTTTTTTATCTTTGATTTGGAATTTATTTTTGAGAAAAATAAATTAATGATGATGAATATTGAGTAAATGCCTAAGTTGGGATTATAGAGTTGTTTTGAGATTAAAAACTCTAAAAGTGTTATATTCATGATATTTTATGGAAGGGATATGTTGATAATTTAGTTGTGTTCATTTTTGCGAAGATGAAAATGTGAGACGTAGACTTTTGAACTTACAACCTTGAAAATGTTACTATTGGGCATATTTAATAATTCTTATGTAAATATCATGTTGATTTATTAATTTTAGAAAGGTTGTGAAATTGATGATTATAGGGATTTAAGAAAAATTGAATAGGCATGAAATGTGGATGTATTTGAGAGATGAGACATATGAAGTTATGTTTGGTGTTATTAATTTCGAAGATAGTGAACTTAATGTATTTATTAATTTGATGAATTAAATTAGTTTGGTTAAAATTAAAATCCTTCATAATTAAAGGGCTGTTATTGGGTTTAATTCCTAACTTTTAATATTATGAAATTAAAAGTGATGAAGTTGACCATATATAAGATTTGGGGGATATAAGCAAGAGTAAGTTGATATGGTATGGTATTTGGTCCCTAATCTCACTAGTTGAGTTATATTATCTTAATATTACCTCAAATTCATATATGAGATATTTGAATGGTTTGGTAGTCTTTGATAAGAAAAGAAAAGAAAAGAATGTGATTTTAGCTTGTTGGGAGCAAATAGATGAATTGGATTAAAATAAGAATGAGTTTTCAAAAAATTTATTTTATTTATTATTTTTCCTTAATTTAATTTGATGGGGTCGATGTTGATAATTAGAAAGTGAACACTCATGTTATATTTTATAATTATAGTCTTGAGAAAATTTTGATATAATTGATTAAATGTTAAAATATTCATTTATGCTTAATGAGAATTATGATTGAACTTGAAGATCTCGAAATTTCACTTGCATGAGAGAAATGAGAATTTGATTCTATTTATTGTTTGGAATGGGGATGAATTTTGAAAAGATTGTAATGACATTTCATTGATAAAGTATGTGAGTTAGAAATCGATGTAAACTTGAACCCACTTTGGTGTCATATGTTATTCCTATTGATGAACCTATTTCTTAGAAGTTTGGTTTTGATAACTGGTAGGGGATTGCCATGTTGGTATTTAAATAAGGAGATTTTTGGAAATGTAAGAAAATGTTTGACTTTAGAAGTTTGTTTTATATAAGGAATATTATTGAATTGTCTTGAAAAGACTAAGTTGGAAGTTGTTGATTTACATGTGATAAATACATGAACATTAGCATTGTTATATTGTCTCTTGGGATTGTATCATGATATTACATTGATAGGGATATAGAAATTGATCACAATGGAGAATTGCGTGGAGGAAATTGGAAATAGAATCATATGAAGGATTGTACATTTTGCATTATCATTTTATCGAACCACTATTGAAATTGATTTTTAATCTTGCATTGGAAGGTTATGGTTTTAAAAGAGATATTGTTTTGTGAAACAAGATCTATTGTTTTGTTTTTGGTAAATACGTTGGTAAGTCCGGATAGGGGGTGTAGTTGGTATTGGTTAAGTTGGCCTGAGTGTCCATGGTGAAAGACCAAAAACCCGCGTGGATAGGTGTCAAGCCTTCTGGTTAATACCGGTAAAAATGATAATTTGGTAGTACTTGTATAGTCTACTAGCAGACACCAGCCTAGGGATTACCTGAGTCGTATTTACCACCTTGGAATTTTATTGAAATTGTTGGATTAATGTGTTTTGATTGGCATTGTGCATAAGATTTTCAAATGATGAAAAAAATATTCTGAGCATGACATGGCATATACATTCATCTCATAAGACTATATAAAATTTATTTGATGCTTTGTTAGATGTCATTATGATTTTTTTGATTATTTGATTCAATTGACAATGAGGTAATTGAATGAATTAAAAAGGATGTCCTATTGCCATTGAAGCATGTTTATTTATTTAAGTTAACTAGTTGTGGTTAATTAAATAAATGGGATTTAAGAGATGATGTAATAGAATCGTATAGTTTTTGACATAGTATAATTTCAAGTATATGTATGATTATCTTTGTACCCGCATATCTCTTAATGTTTTAATATGAGATTGTTTGGTGAGCTAGTGGTTGCTCACCCCCTGCCTGTACATGTGTACAGGGAATGCTTTTCGGATTTAAAGATCAAACAATGGATCTTACCATTTCATAAGTGCAGTGTAGTAATGGGTTGTACTACTACTTTTTATTTAGGTTGCGAGCTATTTTTTTTTTGTAAAGAGTAGTGATCTCTTTTTTATTGTATGCCTCTGGGCATTTCTTTGATTTGTATGTAAATGTCATTGTTGTGGAATGAGAGGAAACATGTATATTTAATTATTCATCATTTCATCCAAGGATGAATTGACATTTGCAAATGGATTTAATTAATGAATATTGGTAATGTTATCTGAGTAATAAAATACGGGGCACGACATGTTTGGTATTGTACTTATTGTATAGGAACTATCAAAATTCAAGTGCAAATACACAAAGGTACTTTTAAGTCGCGACTGGATTTAGAAAATTCACCTACGATGAGCTAAAGAAAGCAACGCGTAACTTTAGTGAAGAGATTGGAAGAGGAAGTAGTGGCGTGGTATATAAGGGTGTATTGTCTGATCATCGAGTTGTAGCAATCAAGAGGCTCAATGAAGCTAAACAAGAAGAAGATGAATTCTTGGCCGAGATAAGCACCATTGGAAGAGTTAACCATAGAACTTGATAGAGGTATGGAGATATTGCATGGACGGGAAACACTGGCTTTTGGTGTACAAGTACATGGAGTGCGGGTCCGTAGCAAAAAATCTTACTCCCAATGCCCTCGATTGGGAGAAAAGGTTTCATATCGTAGTAGGCTCCGCAAAAGTTCTATCTTATTTGCACAATGAGTGCTTGGAGTGGGTTCTCCACTGTGATGTAAAGCCTCAGAATATTCTCTTGGACTCCAATTACCAGCCAAAGGTTGCAGATTTCGATCTCTCAAAGCTATTGAACAGAGGTGATGGACATCACTCAGGCTTCTCTAGAGTAAGAGGAACAAGAGGTTACATGGCTCCTGAGTGGATTTTCAATTTTCAAATCACATCTAAAGTTGATGTTTACAGCTACGGAGTGGTGGTATTGGAGATGGTCACCGAAAAAAGCCCGATGATAAGTTTTCGCACCTCTGACAATTCAAGAGAGATGGAACAAAGGGACCTAGTTAAGTGGGTGAGAAAGAAGGTGAATGAAAATGTTTCGAAGGAATTGTGGCTTGAAGAGATCATAGATCCAATGATGAATGATAGATATGATGCAAGTAAGATGGAAATATTAGTTGAAGTGGCATTACTTTGTGCGAACAAAGACAAAGATTCAAGACCAACTACGAGCCAAGTAGTAGAGAGGCTTCTATGCCATGAGGCAGGTAATTATTAGCAAAATAAAAGGCCTCATCAAAATAAATAAATAATATAAAGATTATTAGCAAAAGCCAAATTAAAATTTCTCTAAATGTAGCAAGCAATAATAATACTCCCCCCCTCCCCCCTTTCTCTTCCCCCAAAAACATGGCAATAGAGAAAGCTACTTTAGTTGCCTACTTTTTGGGTTGTGTGTGGTTGTCTTATTGTCTTTTATGGTTCTAGATCTTTTGTACCGAAAATTATGTCATCCCATTCCAATCTATTTATAGCCGTTAAATCATACTCTTCTCAATTATCATGTTAAAAAGTTACTAATAAATGAGCGATTTTGTTGATTTAGGAATGTTAGAAAATATAAACATTTCTACAAGGCTCCTCTAAAGACCTCTTTGTATATAAGAAAAATGCTAAAAACAACTTTGAAGGCCGTTGCTAGTGTTGAAAAATAGATATAAAGAGTTTTAAAATGTGTAAAGAATGAATAAAAATAAGTAAAAGTGTTTGGAATATGTAAAATATGTTTTAGGATTATAAATATTTTGGTATTATATGATTCTTATTGCAGTCATATATATATAGAATTTTCCAACACATTAAAATATACGTATTTTTTAATTTTAAAAAGTTAAAATTATCATCCATTAGCATAATTGAAGAAATATAAATATTAAAGACTTACAAATTCATCCACAATGATGTCTCATCAAAATTCACTTTATATGATTGAATGTGAGTAAAATTAATATCTATCATATTATATCATTATAAGTTAAATTTAAAAAAATTTCACTTAGAGGTCTCAAATATTCAACCAAATATCTTACCATAATGGGCATTGTTTTAGCTATCCTCATTGCACAAAAGATTCTCTACTCTGTTATGTTTGCCTTCACTCATTGCGTACATACAGAATTTAATATAACATGATGTGACAATTTGATAAAAATCTATATATATATATATTAAGAAAAATGAAGTTTTTAATGAGAGTCTTTCTGAAGGTAACAACTCTCATGTTGCTTTTTTAATAGAATTTTATTTTTTAAATAACTTAAAAATCTTTTATTGGTTAGCTTTTATTGAATCATTTAAAAAAAAATAGTAATTAAGCCATTTATTTTGTGATGATCGGTTTTGCTATACGTCTCTTCATTTTCATTTTCATTTTCATTGTTGTGTGTCCGGACATCTCTTCTCAAATTCTCATCCTTGTTTACTTCGGGTTGGCTTTTCTTTTGTTTCAGAGGCTTCGCGGCCAAGTCTGGAGTGTTCGGGAGCGAACCGGAAGTTAAATTTCTTTGGGCCAGGCCAGACGTGAGGATAGGGCGCCGACGCAGAGGATGGGGCCGCATGTCAGGGGATGAGGCCGTACGTACGGGGAGAGGCGAGTTGAGAAGGTTGCACACTACTGAAAAGGCAAGTGCGGATTGAATGGCAGGGAAGGCCACCGCACGTGCGGAGATGAAGGCCACACGTGCAGGAGAGGTGCTTCGCACGTGAGGGGATGGGCGCCACACGTGCGGCAAACTGGGTAGTTCTAGGGCTCTGTTTTTTTCTCTCTTTTAGGGCTGAGTGTATCTCATTTCTTTCACATTCCTCTCTCTCTAAAAACACTTTTACTCCCTCTTTTTTCTAGAAAACCTCATCAAACACTAAAACTCTTTGGTTCTTGCAACCATTGGGTCTAAATCCATCATCATCTCTCTTTCAAGCTTTGGAGACCTAAGCCAGAACATCCCTTGTGTGGTGGACGTCGAAAATTTCTACACCATTTGATCCTAGGGTTTCATCAATCTCTTCATCAAACTTAAGGTAGAGATTTCTTGAGTTATATATACATGTTTTGCTATACTGATATTGATTTAAAAGTTTTCTTGAAGTTCATATATATGTTGATTTTTGTTTTGAAATCTAAAATGTAGAGAGTTTTAAAGGTGGGTTTGAGTCTCAACCCTTTTGTCAATCCTAGAGGGTTATCCTTTTCATTAAACTTAAGGAAGATGATTTTGGTAGGGTTCCACCAAGGAAATGAGAAATGTTTGGTTTTTGATAAAAAAAAAAAAAACCCTAGAAATTGGGAATTTTGGGAAAGTATGAAAATGCCTATGGATTTCTCTCTTTTCTTGTGTTAAAAGAATGAATGAGTGTAGGTTTCATGGTGTGGTTTGCAAAATGGCAATCTCATTGATATATGAGAATGGGAAAATTTGTTTTAAAAACTATTGGCAAATGCATGAACCAGTATAATTGTAAGATGATAATTATTGAGTACCATGGATTGTGAGAATTGCAACTTTAGAAATGGATGTTTGAAAAATTACATATAGCCTTGATGAGACTAAAATGCTAAAAATTGTGTTTGATGAGAAGTTCTTGCTAGGTGTTGATAGCATCGGTTGAGCATATGGTTATTTGTGAAATGGCATTGGAAAGAAGAGATATGGAGAAATGTTATGAGATATTAATCATTGCATCATATACTCATTCTATTCATTATCATTTTACACATCTTGAATTAAGTTGGAAACGTTACATTGGGAAAAGAATGTTTTGAATGAGAACTATTGAAATGTTTGGGGTAAATACGTCGGTAAGTCGGGATAGGGAATGTAGATGGAAATGATAAGTTGGCCTGAGTGTCCGGGGTGAAAGGCCAAAAACACGCACGGAGGAGGTACCACTTCTCTTCCGGTTAGCAACTGGTAAAGTGGGGTTACTGGTAGTGTTTGTTGAGCCTACTTGCAGACACCAACCTAGGGATTACATGATTCGTATTTACTGCCCCTATTGATTAAAATTGGAGATTTCAAAATTATTGAGATTTTAAACTAATGTTGAAATGTGATGATTTTTAAGAAGAGCATGTGTATGAAATTTCCTTTAAACTGGCATTGCATGGCATCGCATTTAATATTGGAAAGTCTAGCATAACTGTATATACTTTGTAAGGATTCCCTACTGGGCTTTATGCTCACCCCTATGGGGTTTTGGTGTTGGTAAAGATGTGGTGATTCCGCCAAGTTGAGGGTGTGGATAATTTGTGAAGAGTAAATAGCTCTATTTTGTTGTGATTTAGTTGCTAGCCAAGGGCTATTCTTGTATAGGCCCGAGAGGCCACTTTTGTGTAATCAGGCTTAAGCCTTGGAAGTTGTAGCCCATGAGGGCATTTTATTTATTTTGAAAATTGACGCTTTACATGCTATAGATTCATGTATTCAACATCTTTGAATGTATAATTCGCAAGTGGAACTTTTGTATAAAACTGGTGATTAATGATGCAAAAGTTGAAGGTTTCGTTATACTTATATAGTGAATGTTAGTTAAAGTATTTCATCTTGATGGATTATTTTTGGGACGTTACAACTTGGTATCAGAGCTACTGGGTTTGAATACTTGGGGCTCGTGGGAAGTGGTTGTTTTACCACAATTGGTTCATTTCACATGATTAGGAAATGTTTTGCTTTTCGTGATTATGTGATAGCATTCCTATGTGACTATATGGGTATGGGATTGGACTTTTGGGATGTTATTTGCGCTTATTAGATTCCTTGAGGTCTTATTAGAAGGTTACTTGATCAATACTCGTTCTACTAAGAATTCTTGATTTTTTATGGGACAAATCTCATCACCAAAGGATAATTCATATGTGTTTATGTGATTAAGTGCTTATGTGGAGTGAATTGAATTATTTGTGTAATAGAATATACATGATTGTTATAGTTTAACGTGTGAGGCAAGTTGCGAGAACATTTGGAATTATGTGCTAAGTTGTTTATCTTGTTCCTTAATTAGGATGTCAAGAAAGGTTCAAACTCGTGGTGGTAGAGATGGAAGGCGTGGTCGGGGTCGCTGGGGTGTGCATGGGGTGCTGGTCCATGAGGTTCCGGTGTAAGAAGAGGGTTTAGGCCAAGCTAGTATGGCCGAGCAAGTGGGGCAAGCTGAGATGCCGGGGCAAGCAGGCCAAGCCGCAATGGGGGCCCTAGCCCGGGAAATGGCGGGGGCATTGAGGGAGTCCATGAATATACTTAAGGTAGAGACCCAAGCTAAAGAGAACGTCGTGGAGACGAGGGTGAGCTTCCTCACGTGGGAGTTTTTGCGAGCCAAGCCAGATGAGTTCCATGGTGGCCCCAAGCCTAAGAAAGCAGATGAATGGCTCGAACAAACAGTAAAGACATTCGAGATTAAATTTCGTGTAGTTAAAAAATAAGCATTCATGATATTTTATTATATAAATTTTAACTTTATTTTGTATCCACTACTTATAATTTTTAACAATTTTTGTATTCTAAAACTACTTAATTAAAAAAAATTCAATGGGTGACCTTTTTATTTCTTAATTTTATTTTGTGTCAATAACTTATAAATTTCAATAATTTTTGTATTTTGAAGCTACTAAATAAAAAAATAGCATCACTTTTCTTTTTAAAATCTTAAGTAGTTTTATTTTTACTTTTGTGTTATATGACAATATAATTATCATTTTAATTTTGTTTTGTGTCAATAACCTATAAATTTCAACAATTTTTGTATTCTGAAACTACTAAATAATAAAAAACATCTCACTTTTTTTTTTTTTTTTTCTTTCTAAAATCTTAGTTAGTTTTATTTTTACTTTGTGTTATATGAAAATATAATCATTCATTTTAATTTCATTTTATTTTGTGTCAATAACCTATAAATTTTGACAATTTTTGTATTCCGAAACTACCAAATAATAATAATAATAAATCTCACTTTCCTTCTTAAAATCTTCGTTAGTTTTATTTTTACTTTGTGTTATATGATAATATAATCATCATTTTAAATAATAAGGTTTTAAGCATAGAATGCGCATGACGTAAATGTTTCTCTAGCAATGGCACGTGTTATACATGTGAATATAAAATTCAACAATCTTAGAAAAAAAAAATTTATTATCTATGATTTTTGTCTAAATACAAAAAATATATTTATTTAAATTAAGTTGTAAAATTTTCATTATAAGTATGTAATGTGTTTATAATTTCAACACAACATAGTTGAATAATAATTTTGTTTATAAGAAATTAATCAAACTTTAATTGATATATTCACATATTAAATTCAATCTATTTAAAAATTACATGACATTCAACAACGTAATTGAAATTAACTATTAAATAATAATTAAGTAAACAATATGTATCTTGAGTTTTTGTTTTTCAAAGGGATCAAAAAGACCCTATCTACAATTGGTTTTCATTATAGATCTATATATATATAAAACGACTATCATGAGGTTAAAATAAAGTAGTTGATTGTATATTTATTAAGAAATTTGAGATCTATTCGCCTGAAACGCTCCTCTATGCAGAGGATGTAACGCCCTCAAAATAAATGCACAAATCAAACATTCATGATATCCAAAGACATAGGAAAATAAAATATCTACATCCATCAGAATATTCTTTATAAAAAGTATTACATGTTGACAACAAAAGTAAATGCCCTACGAGCTTACAAACTTTCCAAGTCAACACTTGGTTTCAACAAAAGAAAGTTCTGACTCTTAACATATTAAGCCTTTGGCTTGAATTACATGTAATACAAAAGATAACCACAAAAAGAAGCCTTCAGCTCCTAAACCTCCCAAGTTACATCCTTGGAGGTGGCATATCACCTGTACCTGAAAATGATGTCCCATATAGAGTGAGCCAAAGCCCAGCAGAGATATGCTAAACCAGATATGAGAAATAACTAAAACATTAGCATTCGATGGATGGTTAACACTTATAAACCAATTTACATTCTTTACAATGCCACCAATAAGTACACTTATGTTCCAATCCACTTCCCTTATTTATCCAATTCAATTCATAGACATGATCTATTATCTAACCAAACAATTTAAATGAAACTACAACTCATCTTATTAACATTTCCATTAGCCACAATTCAAAATGAGACTACAACTCATATAATCAATACTTCATATATTCAACACTTCAATTATTAACATCATTTAGATGTACATAAAGTTTCGGGACTTTTACCTTAGACACTCCGGCTAACTTAATTATCAATGGAGTCCATCCCCTGTCTCCTCCTAAATAGTGGAGTACATCCCCTATCTCCTCCCAAACAATAGAGTACATCCCTTATCTCCTCCCAAACAATATACATATAAAATGTATTTAAATACATAGTCATATACAATGACCCAACAATTCACATATTTAATGAGTTAATTCCACCGTCACATTCAATGACATAATCCAGTTGATTAGTTTTAGTTTTACCTAATCGTCATGCAGTGTTGTAGACGTCCCCGAACGTTTCGGGAAAAATCCCGTTTTGTTCATTTGGGCTTACTACAGTTTGGACTCAAATGTCACGGTTCTTAATCTGATCTCGCAAAGTGCAATGCAAGATTGATAAATCACCAAAGAGTCCAAATCCGGCAAATCATTTTGGAAAACTGATTTTTAAGAAAGAAGTGTCAAACATGGACTGCTTTGCCAGATACAGAGTCGCCACCTAAATATTTTATTTTTGGAGAAATTTAGGAAACCCTGACTCGTTGCCTAAGGCCACGTGTCCGTCATCACCAAAGTTGCCTCGGCTCGGGAACTTGGGTACGATTGGGGAAGGTCAGCTATGAGCACCCTCGCTCGTCCGATCAAAGATCGGCCACTACTAAACATGATATCTTGTTTTTGAAAACACATGCGTTCTTATTCTGGTTAATTGGCTAATCTTCACTACGTGATGCGCACAACAAAACAAGTATAGACTAGATCGCCTAACTTGGAACAAAGCATCGCATATCCGTTTGTTTGGAAATGATTTTGAATTTTGCTACTCGCAAGTAGGCTAAAACACGGATTTCGATGAATTATTCCAATTCAAGCAATCCAACCTTCACCCACAGGCATTCAGGCAGTTATATCACATAAGCAATTAGCCTCATGGTAAGCATGCTGTCATGTTAACACTTACACACATGCAAGATGCTAAAGCATAAACACTCACAGTGTACTCCGAGCCAAAACAAAAACTAGTTAGAAATCATGCATGATCCTAGTTTATGTTAAGATGGCTAATGCAACACATGCAAAATGCAACTAGAATATGCTCGGCTAATCTAAGAATGGCATGTGAAATGCGACAACTCGATACACGTATTCAAGTTGGAATTGAAATACTATGAAATTAGTATGATGCGCCGAGCCTGGTGCGTGCAATACGACTGAATGTATGCAAACATGCTGACATAGGTATGCTAATTGAAACATGACCTAAAACTAACCATTAAAAGCAGGTAAGTAAAAGGGAGAAAGACGTGGGGTTAGAAGACATTCACACACGCATGCACACTTATTACAAAATTCGCCCTCTCGACGGAGGGTTCGAATAAATAATACAAACCAAATAATTAATCAACTACCCTAGCTAATTAAATATTACAAAACCTTTAATTAATTAACAAATTAATTACAAAACAATCTAAGTATGAAATTAAAGAGGTCGCCGCAGCTCCACCTCGAAATGATTGGATGATGCATGTTCGATTCGCCTCGCTCGGAAACCCGTTGCCATGCCACATGTTGCCTCTGTTTGCACTGTTTTATGCCTCTGAAAGCTACACAAGTCCCAAGGATACTTCTAAACCACTCCCTGAGCACTACGGGATGTCACCGGCCAAGAGATAGGACCGCCGGCCATATGAAAATGGTTATCGGCCACTTACAAGGCTCTCGGCCATATTTTGGTAGCCGGCCGGCACTGAAGATGGCCGACCGGCCATAACTTCCTGCAGAATTCTGTTTTTGCTACAGCAGAGGACAGACAGTGCATGGCAAGGCATTTACAAGATAATATGTGCACAAGCACCCTCCCTATCATGCTATAAACTCAAGGGAGTATGGCTCTTGACCCTCGGACCACCAATCACGCATTTCAATGCATGATGGCCAAAGGTGCCAAGTGTGTAAATCAATGTGGAATGAATGCAACAAAACATATGAATGCCTAGAACTCTATCATGCTTGATCAAGAGCATCGGCAACCGAGGGTCGAGGCGCGTTTCGTCACTTCAAGTACGAAACGTCCCTCAACCCTCATGTTTGGTTTGACACCCCAACCCAAACACAATGCAATGCATGCAACCAAGTACAATGTAACATGGGAATGTAAGGCAATGTAACATGAGCATGCCAAGTGCAATGTGGTGCAACCTAACATGCAAACAGCATGGCAATGCAACAAGTATGAAATACTATAATGCAACCTAGATATGGAAACACACAAAGTGATAGGCATGCAACAATAACACTAATCATAAGGATGCAACAAAATGCAATGCGGTAAGCATACAACAATACACAAATGCATGATCCAAGGACTTACACTAAAGATGGATAGACCTCAGCCATACCAAAAACAGTAGCCAAAGGTGATGGAAGGGATAGAATGAAATGCACAATGAGCATGCACGTGCAATGGTCCAAGAGTTAAGACATAAGGTCACAACACTCAAACATGAGCGAGGGGTGACAATCATGGCAAAAGGGTGACACCATTAGCTCTGAAAATATGTTAAGAGTGATGCCAAATCAAACACACAACACAAACAAGGCATGCTAATGGACTTCGAGTTCAAAACTAGCCAAGGTATTTGAACTATGGCCATATCAACCAAGCCCCAAAGGACCAAGGTGGCCTAAAATAGTCCCAAGACAGGCCAAAACAAGGCTAGAACATGCATGGGATGAGGCCAAAACATGCTAGAAAGGCGAGCACAAAACAAGACGTATACAAGACCAAAAAGGGAAATTGCACTACACCTATTACAACCAAACATGGCACGACCTAGGCCAATAAAATAAGAGTTATGACATGTTAGAATGAGCCCAAAAACCCACTTAGATGGCATCCCAAAGGTCTAAGTATGATGGCATGCGCAATGACCTATTCTTAAGGCATGAAACAAAAACTACCGAAAGCATGGAATAGGTGATAAATGCAAGTTTGTGACCACACTACATGGACTGAAATGTGATTTCAAATGATGCCAAATCATGAGAATAGTCAAAACAATGCATGCTAGCAACTTGGTGCACAAAGCTTAACAAGCTAGGATGAACTAAGGCTATACAAGGCAATGCATATATGATCAAATCAACACCAAACAGAGCTTAAACATGGTAAAATATCAGGGAAAGCTCCTTGGAGTCGAGCCAAAACATGCAGGAATAGTGGTCCAAACACAAGATGCATGTTATGCAAACATGCAAGATTACTCTACAAGTATGGGAAGCATGCAAGATGCCATCAAACCAACATGGAATAGAGTTAAGGTAGGTCCTAAAAACTACCAAAAAGTGCTGAAATAGAACCAAGACATGCTAAGTAAACATGCTACTCTTATAAGCCAACAACACAAGCAAATAAGACACAAAGGGAGGGGGGTGTCCCTCCCCCTATTCAAGACCTCAAAACCACTTCTCCACCATTGAAAATCCTCTGGATTTTAGTGGTGGGAAGTTTAAAATAAGATGATCCCAAAGCTCGAAAGTAAAGGCACAAAATAAGGCCAAACAAGGCCTAAGAGGGGGTAGACAACCCCCAACCAAAAAGTGACCTTAAGCAACCATAACAAGCATACAAAATCAGAACTTTTTGTAGTTTTGAGTCAAGCTTAAAATAATATAGAAGTATATGTAAAAGCTTAAGCCAAAATGGGGTATCAAAAGCAAGTAGACTCACCCTTGAAGAACACTTCAAGAACACCAACTCCAGCACCCTTCTTGGATCAAAACTAACTCAAAAACTCTGAAATCAACCTTCTAGTGCCTCAGCAACCATGGATAGTGTAGTGCTAGGTGTTTGTGTGCAATTGTAAGAACAAAACACACACACAAATCTAGAGAGAGGGAGATATAGAGAGAGATATATCTAACTTCTATATCAGTTGGCTGAACCTGTGGAAAGGAAGGGGAGGCCCTCATCTTATAGAAATCCAATTTTGCAAAGCTTTTAAGAGAAGCTAAACAAGGCTCAAATCTCTCTATATACGTGTATGGAGGGCAGAGTTTGTGCTCACCAGCTGGCACAGCTGGCATGCACAATGCCTGAAAAAGGCAAAGAAAAGGCCTCGGCCAGAAACAGTGGCTGACCGACCAAAGCAATGGCCGAACGACCAACTAAAGTGCTGATTGGCCAACACTCTTAGCCGATAGCAAGAAAACAAGGTCGGTGGCCTCAGGCCATGGCCGGTGGGTTAAGGGGATGGCCAACAAGCCACTTCCTACCCTCAGGTGTAAAAACCACAAGTCCTTGGTCCACAACCAAGTACAAAACAGTCAAGTTGAGAGATCCTAAGGCAAGGCGCGTAGCCGAGACCTTCGGGAGCTCAAAACGAACACGAGCATAGATGATCATCGAGTGTTCAAATGATGACGTCCAAGTCTTAAGGACAGTAAAAAATGGGGTGTCTACAAGTGTCTACAACAATCAAGACTATCCTCCACCGATAGCCCAAAACAATTATTTCTAAACAGATAATAAAATTATCAAACAGATAAATTATCAACATGCTCTTAGGTGGGTGATTAATCAATTAGACTATACCATTCTATCTCATAATTTCCCAATTTCATGATTTTCAACTCAATTTCATATTTCCATATTTTCCCAAATTAATTATTCAAACTTAATTAGGGCATTTTCCCTCTTTTCTCGAACATCAACCTTAAGGTTCAATTTTATCAATCCTACAACAATAACCCCATTTTCCAAGGTCTCACATACACATAGGGCTCAACAATTGAAAACCCCTCTTTATATATTTCAAATCAAACCCTAACTTTCCAAAATTTCCAAAACTTTTCCATCTAATCAAAATGACTAAGATTTATGTTAAAACTCATAAGAAGGAGTAGTTTATCCCTACCTCAAAGTTAAGAGCCCAAAGGAGAAGAAGAGTGAAGCCCAAGATGCTCCCAATCCACAAATTTTCGGATCAATGAGAAGCCCAAGCCAAGCTCTAACTTTCTTACAAAGAGACTAGGGTAGAGGACTCCTAGAACAAGGTGTATTTGTAGAAAGAAGGTATGTTTAGAGAGAGAAGCAGTCGGATCTAGGGTTTGGATATAAAAGATGATGAAAAAGTAATGTATAACCCATTACTGCCAACTGATATACTCGAGGCTTGCTCGAGCGAAGGAGTAGTCGCTTGAGCGACAAGACACAAAAGAACCTCGCTCGAGCGCCAGAAGCGTCGCTCGAGTGAACAATGCGAAGCTTCAGGTCTGCAACCTAGAAGCACGCTCGAGCACAGGAGTTCTCACTCGAGCAAAGAAATCCAAAACATAGAGCTCTCTCGCTCGAGCGAAGAAACACAACCTTCAGGTCAAAAAGAGATGCAGACGCACGCTCGAGAGCAAGAGTTCTTGCTTGAGCCAAGAGACACACCACTCAAAGCTTGGTCGAGCGAAGGAACTAAAACACAAAGCTCGCTTGAGCGACAAAAGCCTCGCTCGAGCAAAGAAACCAAAATCTGGACAGCAACCATTTGTTCCAACACCCAACCAACCAGTTTCAAACCTGCCCAACACATCCCAAAACTTAAATACAAAGAATCAAAGGATGGAAGCGAGAATAAGACAACAACATACAACCACCAGACCCGAGTCAGGAATACAATACATGATGGGGAAAACTGGGATCGCTATAGAGGATATTTTACTGCAAAAAAGAAAGCTATTATTTAAAACCTACTTAATTATTATACTCACTAAATATATACAAATAAATAAATTTAAACCCATGAAGATCTCAAATAAAAAAATAAAAATGTAAGCAAAAATGTTATAGGGTTACATAATTAAGTTTAATTATATTTGGATTTAAATCCAACGTCCTCCTTATATATTACAACAAAATAACACACATAAATTAATATAATTAAAGAAAAAAAATATAATGACAAATAAATGAGATTGAACAAAAATTTCCTTCAAAGTCGTGAATGTATTCCAAATACTCTTCTTGATTGGTGAAATTTTTCTCAAAAAAATGTGTGAACTTCAATTGCATCGCAAAACATCACTTTTTATGTTGGTCTTTTAACCCTTCGTTGCCACTGCTATTTTTTTTTTCCCGATACATTATACATGTAAAATTAAAAAAAAAAAAATGAACAATAGATTTTGGAGCCACAATCACATCTGCTATATTATTATAATTTCAACAACTAATTTAGATTATGAAGGGGAAAAAAAAAAAAACACACACACACACACACACACACAATTGTTTTTTTTTTAATATAGGATGCCAAAAATCTTACATAATTGGTCAAATTATCTGTTTAATTTCTCTGCAAGATTCTTTCTCTTCTCTAATATTTTTGCCCAATTTCATATTGTCATGAAAGTTGCGTTTTGAGGTTTATAAGTTTAACTTTTTTGTGAAATATCTTTGGGTAAGATACAAATTAGATGAAGGAATTTGAAATAGAGTCAAACTGATTTTTTATCTCTAAAATATTTTGAAAATCTCTTATCCATTTTGAATTTGAATTTTGAAATGGATTAATATACTTTTCATTTGAAAGTCATAAATTAAGAAAAATATGTAACGCCCCGAAAATAATCCATCAAGATGAAATACTTTAACTAACATTCACTATATAAGTATAACGAAACCTTCATCTTTTGCATCATTAATCACCGGTTTTATACAAAAGTTCCACATGCGAATTATACATTCAAGGATGTTCAACACATGAATCTATAGCATGTAAAGCGTCAATTTTCAAAATAAATAAAATGCCCTCATGGGCTACAACTTCCAAGGCTTAAGCCTGGTTACACAAAAGTGGCCTCTCGGGCCCATACAAGAATAGCCCTTGGCTAGCAATTAAATCACAACAAAATAGAGCTATTTACTCTTCACAAATTATCCACACCCTCAACTTGGTGGAATCACCACATCTTTACCTGCACCAAAACCCCATAGGGGTGAGCATAAAGTCCAGTAGGGAATCCTTATAAAGTATATACAGTTATGCTAGACTTTCAAATATTAAATGCGATGCTATGCAATGCTAGTTGAAAGGAAATTTCATGCACATGCTCTTCTTAAAAATCATCACATTTCAACAATAGTTTAAAATCTCAATAATTTCGAAATCTCCAATTTAATCAATAGGGGCAGTAAATATGACTTATGTAATCCCTAGGTTGGTGTCTGCAAGTAGGCTCAACAAACACTACCAGTAGCCCCGCTTTACCGATTGCTAACCGGAAGGGAAGTGGTACCTCCTCCGTCGTTTTCGGGTCTTTCACCCTGCATACACTCAGGCCAAATTATTATTTCTATCTACATCCCCTATCCGGACTTACCGACGTATTTACCCCAAACATTTCAATAGTTCTCATTCAAAACATTCTTTTCCTAATGTAACGTTTCCAACTCAATTCAAGATGTGTAAAATGATAATGAATAGAATGAGTATATGATGCAATGATTAATATCTCATGACATTTCTCCACCTTCCAATGCCATTTCACAAATAACCATATGCTCAACCGATGCTATCAACACCTAGCAAGAACTTCTCATCAAACACAATTTTTAGCATTTTAGTCTCATCAAGGCTATATGTAATTTTTCAAACATCCATTTCTAAAGTTACAATTCTTATAATCCATGTTACTCAACAATTATCATCTCACAATTATACAGGTTCATGCATTTGACAATAGTTTTTAAAACAATTTTCCCCATTCTCATATATCAATAAGATTGCCATTTTGCAAACCACACCATGAAACCTACTATAGCGATCCCGTTTTTTTTTTCCCGTCATTTATTGTATTCCGGACTTGGGTTCCGTGGTTGTATGTCGTTGTCTATACCTTATTTCTATCCTTTACTCTTTGAATTTGAGTTTTAGAATGTCTTAGGCGTGTTTAGAACAGGTTGGTTGCTAATTGGTCTAGAACCTTGTTGCCCAAAATTTTGGTCTTCCGCTCGAGCGGGGTTTGCAATCATTCAGTACTTTGTGTGTCTGCAAAAATACTAGGGAAATGTTTTCCATGCTCGAGCGGTCTTTATTACGCTCGAGCGGCCTCTCTGGCGCTCGAGCGACTGTCTGAAGTCTATAAAATACTGGACGAGTGTATTCTACGCTCGAGCAGGTCTCATTGCCCTCGAACGAGTAGTGCCTTGCTATTCTGTCTTGGCGCTCGAGCGGCCTTTATTGCACTCGAGCGGGTCTATTTTATGTGTATGATGCTCGAGCTTCAAACTCTCCGCTCAAGCGGACAGTGCGTACATCAGATCACGAAAAGTGACTTTTTAAATCACTTTTTTTGTCCTTTCTCTCTCTAAAACTTTCCAAAACCCTAAGTTGAGAGCCTCTCTCTCTAAAATACCATCTCTCTTTACATTTTGACCTAGATCTAGTGATCTCATCACCCTCATTCCTTTGATAAAAAGATTGAGCTCTTCAAGATCTCCATTTTCATCCGAGTAGAAGTTGATTTCGTCATCTTTGGAGTTCATCTCTTGCTTGGCTCACCTTCTCTTCTTGAGGTAGGGATAATCTACTCATTACTATGAGCTTTAATATATATATTGGTCATCTTGTATAAATGGTTGGTTGAGATGAAGTTAGGGTTTTGGGATTGAAATAGTAAAAGAGGGGTTTTCTATTTTGGGGTTCTATATGCATGTGGGGTTTTGAAAGTGGAGTTATATGTGTATAATGGGGGAAAATTTGGCCTTGGGAGCAATATTTGAGAAAGGGGAAAAAAGCCATAATTTGAATTATATACATTATTTGTGTAAATGACGAAATCATTATGGAAATATGAAATTGGCTTGAGAATCATGAAATTGGAGAAAATTGTGATCAAATGGGGTATTTGGATTGATGAATCACTCACCTATGGAAAAAGTGATGAATTATCTATTAAGAAATTTATTTATCTGTTTAGATATATCTGTTTTGGGCTATCGGTGGAAGATAACCATGATTGTTGTAGACACTGCATGATGATTAGGTAAATTGAAACTAATCAATTAGATTATGTCGTTGAATATGACGGTTGGATATAAACATTGTATATGTGATTGAATTAGTCATTGTAGATGACAATGTGTTTAAATACATTGTATATGTATCTTTGTTTGGGAGGTGATAGGGGATGTACTCCATTGTATGAGACAAGATAGGGAATGGACTTCATTGATAATTAAGTTAGTCGGAGTGTCCAAGGTGAAAGTCCCGAAATCTGATATATATATATATATATATGGGTGCCGGTTCCCTCAGACATAGTTCCGTAAAATGGCAAGTGAAGGGAAGTGCATGAATGATGTTTATGATTGAAGTGTTGACAGTATGAGTTGTAGTCTCATTTTGAAATGTTTAGATATCAACGAACTATGTCAATGAATTGATTTGAATAAATAAATGGAAATGGATTGGAATATGGATGTGGATGTTGATTGGTTATGGAAAGGATGTACGTAGTTTACAAGTGTTACACATTTATCAGATGCTAATGTTTTAGTTAATTCTCATATACTGTTTAGCATATCTCTACTGGGCATTGGCTCACCCTACTTGGGACACCATTTTTCAGGTACAAGTGACATGCCGCCTCCAAGGTCTTAGCTTGGGAGGTTTAGAAGTTGAAGACTCCCTTTTTGGTTATTTTGTTTTGGATGTTACATGTATATTCAAGCCAAGGGCTTTCTATGTATACAGCTGGGACTCTCTTTTGTTGTAACCAAGTTAATACTTGGAAAGATGTAAACCCGTAGGGCACTTACCTTGTTATTTGTAGTTAGAATTACATGAAATATCTTTGTAAAGCAGACTTTGATGAATGAAAAGGTAACATTTCTCCTATGGTTATGGATCTTGTGAATGGATGACTTATACTGTATTTTGAGGGCATTACACCTATATTCATTCATTCTTTTAACACAAGAAAAGAGAGAAACCCATAGGCATTTCCATACTTTCCCAAAATCCCCAATTTCTAGGGTTTTTCATCAAAAACCAAACATTTCCCATTTCCTTGGTGGAACCCAACCAAAATCATCTTCCTTAAGTTTAATGAAAAGGATAACCCTCTAGGATTGACAAAAGGGTTGAGACTCAAACCCACCTTTAAAACTCTCTACATTTTAGATCTCAAAACAAAAATCAACATATGAACTTCAAGAAAACTTTTAATTCAACATCAATATAGCAAAACATATATATATAACTCAAGAAATCCCTACCTTAAGCTTGATGAAGAGATTGATGAAACCCTAGGATCAAATGGTGTAGAAATTTTTGACCTCCACCACACAAGGGATGTTCTAGTTTAGGTCTCCAAAGCTTGAGAGAGAGATAATGATGGCTCTAGACCTAATGGTTGCAAAAACCAAAGAGTTTTAGTGTTTGATTAGGTTTTCTAGAAAGAAGGGGGAGAAAAAGTGTTTTTAGCGAGAGAGGAATGTGAAAGAAATGAGACACACTTAGCCCTAAAAGAGAGAAAAAAACAGAGCCCTTGGACTACCCAGATTGCTGCACGTGCGGCGCCCATCCCTGCACGTGCGGAGCGCCTTCCCCGCATGTGTGACCTTCATCCCCGTACGTATGGTGGCCCTCCCCGCCCTTCAATCCACACCTGCCTTTTAGGTAGTGTGCAACCTTCTCAACTTGCCTTTCCCCGCACGTGCGGCCTCATCCCATGCGTCGCCCCATCTCATGTGCGGCCCGGCTCGCGACGACGCCCCGCCCAAAGAACTTTCTCGGTTCGCTCCTGAACACTCCGGACTCGGCCATGCACCCTCTGAAACAAAAGAAAAGCCAACCCGAAGTAAACAAGGATGAGAATTTGAGAAGAGATGTCCAGACACACAACAATCCCAATGAAAATGAAAACGAAGAGACGTATAGCAAAACTAATCATCACAACCTCCCCACCATAGGAAATTTCATCCCTGAAATTTAAACAAACTAACCAAAAAGGTTCTAGCAATTATAACCATCCTAACAACATTATGAAGTCGCAACATTGATGTTCAACCGACATTTACCACTCTCATCACCATCATTCATCAAAACCACAATTGCTTACACTAGACATATGAAATAAAACATTTTTAGCAAAATACCATTCCTTCACAATCTCATGTTTAGATTAACAATACATATAACAACACTATGGAACATTACAAATCTAAAACAAACAACTAAGCATGCTCAAATAAATTCAGATACTTGAAGTGAACTTTTGCCTTCCATTCCCACGTTGTTTCTTCAACCCCATGGTGTCTCCATAACACCTTCACTAACGGTATAGTTTTACCCCGTAGCACTTGTTCTCGGGTATCTAGTATTTGAACCGGTGGCTCTTCATAAGAAGCGTCTTCATCCACCTCCAAATCAACCCAATCTAACACATGAGAAAGGTCGGGTTCGTACTTCCTAAGCGTTGACACATGAAACACATTGTGAACCCCCGAAAGTTGTGGCGGTAAGGCCAACCGATATGCCACTTCCCCAATTCTCTCCAATATCTCGAAAGGTCCAATGAACCTCGGAGACAACTTCCTACTCTTGCCAAACCTCATTAAACCTCTCCTATGTGAGATCTTAAGGAAAACATGGTTACCTACTTCGAAAGATAAAGGTCGTCTCCTCTTATCGGCATAACTTTTTTATCGGCTTTGGGCTGTAGCTAACTTCTTCCGAATGAGAGCAACTTTCTTGGTTGTTTCCCTAATAATTTTCGGACCCAACAATGGTGCATCCCCCACCTCGGCCCAACAAACTGGTGATCTACAAGGTCAGACATACAAGGCCTTAAACGGTGCCATCTCGATACTAGCTTGATAACTATTATTGTAAGCAAACTTAATCAACGGTAAGTGTCTCTCCCATGACCCCTTGAAATCTATGACACAAGCTCTAAGCATGTCCTCCAAAATCTGAATGGTACGCTTTGACTACCCATCGGTTTGAGGGTGATAGGCGGTGCTAAAAGTCAACTTAGATCCCAATGCCTCTTGAAGGCTTTGCCACAACCAGACGGTAAAATGAGGATCCCTATCTGACACAATGGTTACTGGAACCCCATGAAATCGAACTATCTCTCTAACGTACAACTCTGCCAAGTGCTCAATTGAATCGTCGGTACACATTGGAATGAAATGCGTAGACTTGGTCAACTTATCAACAATCACCCAAATGGCGTCATTGCCCCGCTATGTTCTAGGAAGCCCAACTACGAAATCCATGATAACGTGCTCCCACTTCCACTCAGCTATTGGTAAGGGTTGTAACAAACCTGCTGGTCTTTGGTGTTCGGCCTTCACGTGTTGACAAGTAAGGCACTTCAACACGAAGGATGCGACATCCTGCTTCATACCTCTCCATCATAACTGACGGTTAAGGTCACGATACATCTCGGTGCCTCTCGGGTGTACCGCAAGGCATGAATGATGGAACTCTCGAAGCACTTCCTCTCTACAAGATTCAGGTACAAACAAACGGTCTAGGTAACGCACACTCTGATCTGAGTGAATGTTCAAACCCTTCTCTTCTTTCCCGTTGGAGATTCTATCACGAATTAACTCTACTTCACGGTCTCCTTGTTGTACATCTACAACTTTTCTAATCAAGGTAGGTTGAACACTCAAAGTAAACAACGTTGCACCCTCTTCAGACTCGTCCAAATGCAATTCAAACTGGCCTATATCCCCTAACATAACCCATTCCTGAATGGCCAGACTTGCCAAACTACTCACGGGTTTTCGACTCAAGGCGTCGGCCACTACATTGGCCTTTCCCGGGTGATAGTGTAACTCGAAATCATAAGCTTCCAAAAACTCCATCCACCTCCGTTGACGTAAATTCAAGTCTTTTTGGAAAAACAAATACTTCAAGCTCTCATGATCAGAAAAGACCTCAAACTTCTCACCCTGTAAGTAATGCCTCCAAATTTTCAAGGCAAACACTACTGCGACTAACTCCAAATCATGGGTAGGGTAATTCTTTTCATGAGTCTTCAATTGGCGTGAACCGTAAGCTATAACCTTTCCCCCTTGCATCAAAACACAACCAAGCCTATCCCGAGACGCATCACAATAAACGGTGTAACCCAAACCTCTCTCCGGACTGATCAATACCGGTGTCGTAGTCAATCTAGTTTTAAGCTCTTGGAAAGACTTTTCACAAGCCTCACTCCACACAAACTTAACCCCTTTCTAGTCAACCTAGTCAAAGGCGCAGCTAATCTAGAGAAGTCCCTCACAAAACGCCGATAGTACCCCACCAATCCCAAGAAACTCTGGATCTCAAAAACGTTTTTAGGTTGCTCCCAATCTTGTACCGAATCTATCTTTGAAGAATCTACAGTTACTCCCTCTCTTGACACTACATGACCCAAAAACTTCAACTTGTTGAGCTAGAACTCGCACTTCTCAAATTTGGCGTACAATTGATGCTTCCTAAGCAAATCAAGCACTACCCTCAAGTGAGCCTCGTGTTCCTCCTCGGAAGTTGAATAAATTAGGATGTCGTCCACAAAGACGACCATAAAATGGTCCAAATACTCCCTAAAAATTCAGTTCATCAAGTCCATAAAGGAAGATGGTGCGTTAGTCATCCCAAATGGCATTACAAGGAACTCATAGTGGCCATAACGCGTACGAAAGGCCATTTTCTAGATGTCCTCCTCCCGGACTCTCAGCTGATGGTACCCTGACCTCAAATCTATCTTCAAAAAGCAACAAGACCCTCTAAGTTGATCAAACAAGTCATCTATCCTAGGTAATGGGAATTTGTTCTTGATGGTAACTCGATTTAACTTACAGTAATCGATATACAACCGCAATGACCTATCCTTCTTCTTTGCAAAAAAAGCCAGCACTCCCCAAGGCGACGTACTAGGGCGAATGAAGCCCTTGTCTAAAAGCTCTTGGATTTGAATCTTTAACTCATGCAACTCCGCAAGTGCAAATCTATACGGTGCTATAGAAATTGGTGTCATTCCTGGCACTAAGTCAATGGTGAACTCAATCTCCCGGTGGGGTGGCAAACTAGTAAGGTCCTCGGGAAACACGTCCGGGTGTTCACAAACTACCCTTGGTAACTCAACACAAGCCCCGTCACTCTCACAATCCAAGAGAGCAACAAGAAGACCACTAAGCTCATTCCTACTACAAGGATCAAAAACTGGTGACAAGACCCTATCAACCCGGTCTCCCAAAAAGTAAAAACAATCACCACTCGATGTGCACACAGTGACCCTCTGACGAAAATAATCATCACTGCATGATACGAAGACAACCAATCCATGCCTAGAATAATATCAAAACTCAACATGTCTAGCAGCACAAATGCAAACGGAAGCCGGTGCCTGGCAACCTCTATCTTACAACCACGATACCCTTGATCTAAGTCAACTATACCCCCAATCAGTGACTCAATTCTGAGCGGAGACACTAACCGTGTCGCCTCTAACTCCAATGCAGATGCGAATGCAACAGATATGAATGAATGAGACGCACCCATGTTTATCAACACATTTGCCAAAGAGTTACACACAACAAAAATACCTCTTACAACTGAGGATCCTGGCAACTGCTTTGGCGCGGTAACAACATACATGCGCCCCTATGACCTCTGATCAACCTGCTTATCTCTCAGAGCATGGGCTCACTTTGTGACTAAGCCAAAGCGGCTCTCGCTTAACTCATGAAGTCTCGAATGAGCTTCTTGGTGGCTCAGTGCCTCGACTTCGACGATGCGCCAGATGCGTCTCCCAACGGCGGGCAAGATCTCTTCATGTGTCCTGACTAACCGCACTAATAGCAAGTAGACCCATGCCCTTTACTCTGGGACTGACTCTGAGATTGGTTAGGTGGTGGTGGTGGCAACATTTGCTGTCCTCTTCTCTTCTGTGGACATACAAAGGCCTTGTGACCCGGTTGGCCACGCTTCAAGCAAGAAAACCCACTCGGCGCACTCTTTCCCAGGCACGTACTAGACAAGGGGAAAGTGGATCTAGACTACTGCAGCTGGGACTGGGATGAAAAGTGTTTCTGCTCTTCTTGTTGGGCCTATAGTCCCCTTGTGACCTTTGGCCCCTAGACCTCGAATTCCGAAGTCTCTCCTCCTCAACCTCCACGGTAATCTCCACATACGCGGCCACCTCCACAAGATGATCATAATTCCGGATCATGTTCCTAGTAACCTCGAACAAGATCTTGGTTCCAAGCTTCTTCTCAAACTCAATGCAACGGCGTTCTTCCGTGACCACCAACTCCGGTGCAAACTGGGACAAACTAGAAAAGGCCGCTTCAAACTTGGCCACAGACATATTGAGTTGCTTAAGGTCTTGGAACTCCTTCCTCAACCTCTCTCTAGCATTGGGAGGTAGGTACTTGTCTTGGAAAGCCACCACAAATGCCTTCCATGTTAGTTCTATTCGGCCTTTAGCATATTTCCACCATTGGCCCGCATCCCCTTTGAGGTAGTAACTCGCGAGAGTCACTCTAAGCTCACTATCTTCTATGTGAAGCATCTCGAATGTCTTTACTGTTTGTTATATGTGGCATTTAATTCTTATCTAATTTTTAAGCGACTATATCTCAGTTCTTATTTTTGAAATTTGTTTTTTTACATTTTTTTAAAGACTATAGGTGACATTTCACTATTATCTAATTTTTAAACTAATACACTCTTCTGTTATTCTATTATTAAAGTCACATTAGATTTTTTTTTTTCTAGGTTTATCTTATTTTATTTTTGAATTTTTAAATTTCAACTTGAATTATTTTTTTCAATTTTCATTTGATGTTTTTTGAATTTCTCTCTACCTCATTTTTCTAGGATTTATTTAATTTTCTCTTTCTATATTCTTATAATTTTTCTGTAAACTTAAACTTGATTTTTGTATCTTTATCTTATATTTATGTAATCCACTCTTACTCTTAATTTTCAATTAAATTTATTTTTTTCGAGAATTTATCAAATTTTCTCTTTTTATATTCTTATAGTTTATCTTCAAATTTAAACTTAAATTTTTTTTTTTTTGGTGTGTTATCTTATATGAAAAATCTTAAAACCCTCAAGATGTTAATTTATGATAATGATTTAATTTTAAATAATGACTAATAATTCCCAATCAAACATTATAGATCTAATTTAATTACACAAGAATTGAATTATATCAACCAATCACTCACGAGAAACACATAGTTTGTGTCATCTTGAAGCCAAACCAATTATTTTTTTGGTTTTTACAAGTTCTTTTTTGACAACGAAAATGTCTTCCGTCTTGTTTATGATGGCCCTGGCTTACGCAGTATGTATTGGCCGGACCCATGGCTAAATAGTTGGGAGGCTAGAAGGTCTAGTTAAAACAGTTGCAGAATTGTTGTATTCAACTCCTAAAGCCATTTCAAATCAACCGATGATTTAAGATTCACAGCTGCAAATTCTGGAATTGGGATTTAGAGAAGATTAACCATGGATCACGATGGCAACATTCGAATGTATAGTCTAGATAAGAAAAGCAAAATTTGGAACGTGACTTGGCAAACCAAATCTAAACCGTGCAAGATCCATGATAATTAAATGAAAAAAATTAGAAAAGTTGTATCCTTAATTCAAGATAAAAGATACATCTTTTATTTTATCCCCACAACTAAAAGATAGAGATCCCTACGGATCCCACCTATATGCAAACTCTATCATGTGTTGTATATATATATCAAACATATTTGATACAAAAATTGGCCATCAGAATTTTTAAGGTCTGTAGAAAAATATACACAAAAATAAATTCAAGCGGGTACAAGGTGAATCACTTTGGAGGCCAGACACTTGGATCGCTTGGTGAGGTATTATCAACAACACCCTTGGATTGAGGTATTTTAGATTGTGTAATCAGGTGGTGTTTCTTTGAAAAATAATTTTTCAAATTATTTTTTTTTTCTACAAACTTTCACTTACTCTCACATATCTTCATCTAACTTGATCATCATAGGGTCCACAGGAAGAAACCATCCCCATTTTGAAACCTTTCTACTGGACTTGTTGCAAGTGTGATTAGGAAGACGAAGGATAGTCAACCTGTGAAGTGCTTGGATCGGTCCAACCCATCTTCTACCGACAAGACTACATTATCAAATCCGATGATTGTTTCTTGTTGAATCTAGTTTCCATGAAGAAGATTGTGCTTCCACCATTGCAATCCTATCCATTCCTCTTTTGCATTCTATCATCACCCCCAACCGATTCCAATTGTGTACTCATTTTTGTTTGTAAAAAAAAACCAAGTGCCATGTTTTGTCGCCTGGGTGATGGTGAATGGACCTAACAACATTTAAGATCTGTTGAATATTTCAGATGTTCTACCCTATGTGAGAGAAAGATTTATGGCCTTAGTTTAGATGGTGTAACGTCCTAAATAAATATGACAAACCTATCTCATTTACGGAAAGAATTGAAACAACGTACTTTCATTCATCAGAGTTAATATACAAAATGTGGCATATGCGATATACATTCATAAATATCCTATCCTAAATCTACAACATGTGTTACTAGCAATCAAAAAATGAAAGTTGAACATATATTTAAATGCCCAATGACTTACATCTTTCCAAGTCATTCCTTGGGACCAAGTTGTAGTGGTTGGTTTTTGGCCATTATCAGGAAAAGGGTTTTTGATGGGATTAGTGACTGTAACGCCTCGAAAATTGGGCAGGGTATATCTATTTATGCAACAAAACTCACTTGATAGAAAATCACATATATATAGCTAACTATTCCATACATCCATTTCTATTAAATCTCAAATGTCAAATACATGTTGTTCACATCTCAATGCCCTAGTTCTAATCCCAAACATGCATTTTACAAGTATGAAATGGAAGCTAAACAGATAATAAGTGTCCTACAAGCTTACAAATTTATCCAAGAACATTCTTGGTTACACAAAATGGAGTTTCAACTCAACGCAAATACAGCCATGGGCTTGCATTCAACAAATAACCATAAAACAAAAATGAAGCCTCAGCTCCGAGTCCTCTCAAGTCAATGCATTGGCGGAGACATAGCACTTGTACATGAAATAGTTTCCCTTATAGGGTGAGCCACAGCCCAGTAAAGATATACTACACACCATATGGACCATGACAAGACTAAAGAGGAATATGCTTATGCCAAACTCATGATAAAACAGTTTATCTCTCTTTTTATAAAGCATGCAATGCTGAGTTGCAACAATAGATATAAAGCCATTTCTATTTTAAACCACATCTGTTACATGAATACAGGCTCTGTGAATCTCTAGGTGAGTGTCTGTAAGTAGGCCTTAATGCACTACTATTGTCATTTTTACCAGTAAACTGGAAGGCTTGACACCTAACTGCGCGATTCCACACCCCCCACCCAGATTCACCAAGTATTCATCTTTTCGCAAACAGATACATTTCTAATGAAATGAATGTAATGCAATGTCAAATGCAACAAATGAGAAATATGGTTTGATTTACCTAAGTCTCATGCCTTTCTACAACAATCATGGCTATCTTCCACCGATAGCCCAAAATAAATATTTCTAAACAGATATTTAAACAATTAAATTCTAAAAATTTTGATAAATACAATCTATTCCACATCTCATCAAATATGAACAACTACACTAGTTTTCATATCACAATCACATCTGGTAACCTCTCAAGGTCTATTTCTAACCGTGTCGGTTTTATTCCAACAGATACATTAAGCAAAATAATATCGTTAATGCCCAAGAAAACATCATTTTCTTTCCAAACTCATTTTCTAAGCATTATTCAACTATGACATCCTATTTTGATCAAAAGCCCCAAAATTTAAACATAATTCCTTTGTTTTCTTTAAAAATGCTCTTTTGGTCAGAAACCGGTAAAAATTTCAAAGCCGATCGAGTCGAAGTTCGTTTTTGTTCAAATTTAAAACATAGCTCTTTCATAACCTTACAAACATATTCTAAGTTTACACTTTCGTAATTTGGGCATCAACTCTTTATTTTTCTCAAAATTTCCCTTTTAAGCAAATAAATCACAAATTTTTCAAAAATTCTAATTAAATTATATACAACTCTAAACTCTATATAATCAAGTAAAAGTACATAAAGAAGTGTAGGAAAAATCCCTACCTCAAGCCAAGAAACTTTCAAATTTTTCGGCAATAGAAATTAAACTTTTTTGGAGCCAAACGATGCCTTTTCCGCCCTTTATGTTTTGATCCAAAGCACTAGGGGTCAAAAATGACTTACACTAGATCAAACCCAAGAAAAACTAACATTGGAACCCTTTTCTCTTCTTTCTTCATGGCAAGAACTCCAAGAATTCCCAAAAGTTGGACAAAATATTCCATTTGGTCACTTTTATAGATATTTCCTAAACAAATATCTAACTATATATATACACCTATATATATATATATATCAATTAAAAATACATTTCAACATCTTTAATGAGAAAAGTAAATATAATATTTTATCACCACAAAATATATTTCGTTTAATGGAACACACCATAAATAGTCACAACTCTTTTATGGTAATTAAATAATAATAATAAAACCACAACAATATTACGTGGTTACTAACAGGCCACGATTCAATCAATTGGGTCCAAAATTAATAGAGTTTAATAATTTAAAATAAATCCCCAACTGAGATTAAAATATAAATTCAATTTAATTCAACTCGTTGCAACTTTACCCTTTAAGGATTTCGTCCCTGAAATTTAAACTAGATAACCTCGCTGAATCAAAATCAATTACAACCTTAGAAACGCAATCATGGCATGATAACACAACCTCCCAATTAAACATAAGAAATTCATCCTATTCCATAACATATACAATGTACATCTGTGACAACCCTCACCTCTGATTAGTGTTAAACTGTGATTGAGCATGATAAGTGAATGATTAGAGTGAAATCCTAGATTGTTTGTTTGAGTGTATTGTTTTAAATGCATTTCTATCTGTTTGACTTCTGAACGATCTGTTCGTGTTTTTATTTCGAATTACAAATTGAAAGCTTTATTGGCAACCGAATCAGAAACTGATTAGTGTTATATGATAATTAGGATTTATGTGATTTTATGGTAAGTTTAATTAAAATTCAATTTGGAATGATTAAATTAGATTAAATAAAGTTAAACCACATTAGTTTGCATTTACTACACTTTTGCCATTGAGTGGATTATGCTAGGCCACTACTTCTCTCACCCTTTACATTGTTTAGCATCTTTCTTCATTTTATCTTCTTGACCCAAAACCGTGAGAGAGAGGGAGTGTGAGGAAAGAATTGAATTCAACTAGAAACTTTGCTTGAACTTAGAAGATTTGAAGAGGTTTTGCAAATTGAGCTTCCATACTGGGAATTCAAGACCTAAGGTAGGAAATTCACCCTCTTGATTATGAATTTGAGTTGTTACTTGCATGGTTCATGGAAAGATTAGTGATTTGAGCCAAGAATTAGCTTAATGTGTTAAATTAAGAGTCCATTCATGCATGCATGTCCATATCATGGGATTTTGAGGTCGTTTTCATGAAAATTCTTACATGTAAATTCATATTTTAGTTGTAGTTCAAGAATTCATCATGTTTTTGGAGGGATTGACTCATTTGATCATGTGTTAGAAGCTTTGAGTTCAAATGAACACATGCATGTTATATTTAAATCATGTTCTTGAAATTTCATTTAAAATTGTGTTCCATTATCACACTTTTGGGCTTGATTTCATAAATTGATCATTGTTGTATTATGGGTTTTTAAGTGTTTTCCAGAAAATTTTCCCGAAGAATCAAGTTTGAAGCTTTTAAGGTTGAGTTTTTGTGCTTGGGGATCAATCTGGAAATTCCAGATTTTTTATCCATGCTCGAGCGGAGGACTTCACGCTCGAGCGTACACTCTAAGTACATGCACTTCCACTCGAGCGTATAAGGTAACGATCCAGCGTGAAATGCATATGCCCAGAAGTTTATGTGTTTTACAGTCCGCTCGAGCGAGAGAATTCATGCTCGAGCAAGGTTCTGAGTCTCCCGCTCGAGCGGAGGTCGAGCGTCCGTCGAGCGTGAATATCATGCAACCAGTACTTTTCTTGAGTTGCAGCCTGCTCGAGCGAAGGAAGTCACGCTTGAGCGGAGATTCATTGTTTGCATGTCCGCTCGAGCGTAGGAAGACACGCTCGAGCATGGACCCCTATTTCAGCAAATTTTGAAAAGTGTTTTAAAGTACATCTTTGCATCCTCATTTCATCCTAGGCATTCCTAGGTCAAGTTTAAGGCATCTTAATGAGGATAATGTTATAGAATCACACCAAGTCAAGTTTAGGGGCTAAGCTATTAATCCCAAGTGTGTAACTTAGTGTATGTTCATTCTGCAACTGTGTAGGGTTGGCATCCAAGGACGCTCATTAGCTCGCCTATAACCCAGTACTCTGTGAGTAACGATGTCGTAAAGATATGTTCAATTATGATTATTTTCTGAATGATCGACTATACTACTTCTTGAAATGACATTGTTTACTGAATGAATGTTCGTCCTATTTGTAAACTGTACTCGTGGCATCCATAGCAACTCATCACATCGTTATCAAGTATCGTTACATAAAGATCTCTCGGCTGCCCAATGTTTGGAACCACTACTTGTAGACACCCCATTTTTTACCGCCCTCAAGACTTGGGCATTACTGATGGTTTGCTCGATGTTGAGAGATGCAGATGAGTTGATTTCTTCGGCAGAAGAGAGGCAAATCTTCCCAAACACTTTGTTTAAGGGTTTGGAGTTGAAGAAAAGAGGAAAGGAGGAGAAACTGGTTTGGGAGAAGATCGGAGATCCGGGTAGAAGGGAATCGAGCAGCCCTCGCTAAATCGGGCTTATTCAATTGCATATTTGGAGTTAAGCTATGAGGCCATCATCATTGCAAAGAAGACTTCCGGGGCTTCCCTTTGCACTCAAGAATCTCCTAGAGCCAAGTCCGGGTGGAGGAGATATGATTGGTTGAAGCTAGGCATCATCCCGGTTGGATCGAGTCTGCGCGACTTCACGGAAAAGGGCATAACTTTTTGCATAGGAGGAATTTTAATGCAAGGTTTGCGCCATTGGAAAGCTAACTTCCGGGGCTTCGATTTGCATACCCACCGGCCATGTTTTGACCAAGGAATCATCTGTCGGTACTCTATTTAGCCGACCGGCAGAAAAGAGTGCCGACCGGCACTTTATTTTGGCTGAAAATCAAATTGGCTGGCTGGGTTGAACCCTTTGCACCCCCCTAGCCTGGTGCATGACAGCTGTGCCAGCTGGGATGCACAGAACTCGACCCACGTGCATACATGTGCCCATTTTGCACCTTTTGGCCCTTATTTTGCACCCTTTGCTCATGGCTTCTTGAGGAAGCCTTGTGTAGACACCCCATTTTTGACCGTCCTCAAGACTTGGACATCACCGCTTGAACACCCGGTGATTATCCATGTTTGTGTTCGTTTCGAGTTCCCGGAGGTCCCGGCCGGCGCACCTCGTGATCTCTTAACTTTGTTCTGCGCTTGGTTTTCCACCAAGACTTGTGTCTTTTCATTTGAGGGTAGGGAAGGCTTGTTAGCCATCCCAGGACCTACCTGCCCCACTTGATCACCGGCCCTTTATCGGTGTCATCGGCACTATTTTCTTAGAATACAGTGCCGATCGGCACTTCTCACTGCCGGCCGGCACATTTTTGTGCGGTGATTGTTTTTGACCGGTGACCCTCCGAACCCCTATGAGGATGGTGCATGCCGGTTGTGCGGTGGATTACACCATCACTCCTCCCGTCGTAGCATTGCACCCTTGCCCTTTGAACCCTTTTAAGCTTCTAGAAGCTTGACCCTTTGGCCAAGCTTCTTGGGGAAGCTTGGCAGATATTGGCTTCCTTTAGAAGCCAAGACCCTCCTCACCTCTTTGAACCTTTTGGCCTTACTTAGCCATTAAGTCTTGGCTTGTATATTGCCTATTTAAACACCATTCATCCCCTTTGCTCAAGGGTTAGCAACTTTAGGTCAAGAACCGAGATTATACATATACTCTCGATATACATCCATATATATCTATATTTCCCTCTCTCTCCTCTTGTGTGTGTGTTTTAGGCCCCAAATAGTGAGTTTTGTCTTACTTTTGCACCATTACACACACTATTACACCTAGCTCCGAGATTGGAAGACTTGGAGGTTTGTTTTGAGTGATTTTGGACTGGTTTTGATCACTTGGAGAGGGCTGGACCAATGTCCTTCATTGGTTCTTCAAGGGTAAGCTTGTTGCTTTAGATTCCCCATTCTTGCAATCTATTTCTACCCTCTGTACTTTGTGTTTTTGGATTTGTGTTTAACATAAAAAAGTCTTGTTTTTACTTGTTCTTGAACTTTCATTAAGGTCATTTTATGGTTTGAGTTAAGACTCATCACTTTAAGCCTTGTTTGGCCCTCTTTGGTGCCTTTTTCTTAGGCCTCCTATTTTGGTGTTCTTGGATCTTCTCACCACTGAAAACCAGTGAGTTTTCAGTGGTGAGGATGATATTTTCGTGCCTCATCTAAGGGAGGGACACCCCTCTCCCTTTGGTCCTTTGGTTGGCCTTTGTTTTGGCTCATAGTATAGCATGTGTGCATGTTTGCATTTTGCTTCATTTCAAGGCTTTTGGGGCTGTTTTAGGTCATGTTTGATCTCTGTTTTTGGTTGGAATTGTAGCCTCTAACATGCTTCCTATACCTCCTTTGAAATGCTCTCTTGTATGCCATGTTTTGAGGTTTTGACTCTTGCATGTTTAGGCTTAGTTTCATGAAGATACTAGTATTATTTTGCCATGTTAGAGGGTGAGCCACTGATTTTGCCATGTTTGGTGTGTTTGAGGTGGTTGTCTTGCATATTGGCTTGTAGGCCTTGTTTGTATGAAGTCCTAGCATGCTTATCTTGTTTTGATCTAATGATTTGGCATCATTATAGGTGGTATTTCAGTCCCCATTTCATGTTCAAATACTTCCATTCATCATCTCCTTCATGCTTTAGAATGTTGGTCTTTTATGCCTTAAAAAGAGCATTGTGCATGCTTCCATGACTAGGGTATTTTTGGGGGTGCCATGAGGGGATTTGGGTGTCATTCCACATGCTTAAAATCTGTTTTTTTTTGTTTGTTGAATGCATGCCATGAGTGGTTGTATGAATGATGTCAAGTTACTCTCTTTGGTGTCCTAGACTTGGGCCCATTGAATAAGCATGCTTGTGTGGCATTTTGATCATGTTGAGAGGCTTGTTTTGCCACTGTTTTTGGGAGCTTGAGGGCTGCCCTCTATGGCTTAAGTCCATTGTTGCATGCTTATGTCATGATTGTTGCTTGCTTGGTTAATGTAGCCTCAAATGTGTGCTTGTTAGTCCCATGTTTAATTGGCTCATCTTGCATGCCATTTGCATCCTACATACTTTAGCTCTTTGCATGCTTAAAATAATAGGTTGCATTGCATTTGAGCCTCGCTTGCATACTTGCATCTCATAGCTTGGTTTGGGGTTGTCAAGTTGCCTAGGATTGAGGGAGTTCACATTTCAAGTGGTGTAACTCATCTCAATCCTTGGTCACTAAGGCCCTTGATTTCCACATGATAGGGACTTAGTATTCATTTGTTGTGTTGCATGCATATTTACATTAAAATGAGCAATCTTGGTTCCTTAGGCTATCATGCATCAAATGCACAATTGATAGCCCTAGAACCAAGAGCCATCCCCCCTTGAGTCCCTTGACATGATAGGAGGGGTTGGACATGCTCACATTTGCCCAAAAACCATGCCTATGCATTGTCATTCGCTTGCTGTCACGCCGTGAGGATTTTTCACGACCGCATAAAATAGTGCCGACCGCACTATTTTTGTGCCGATAATTTAAAAGCTCACCGGTGGCCCTGAAGAAGCCGATGACTACATCGCCTAGCCGGTGGGGCATTTCACCACTTGGGACGATTCGAATTTTGGGAATTTTTGGAGAGGCAGACAAGAAAATGTAAGTCGCAATGCTATGGCACAGTTTTTCCAAGTAGTCGCGACGAGCATGCATCATTCACAAGATTCCGAGGTGAGGCTCCATTTAATTTATTTATTTAATTTAATTTTGGTAATTAGAATTTGTAATAATTTATTTATTCATTTATTCTTCGGCTCAGTATTATTTATTTATTCGGTCCTCCGAGTGAGGGCAAAATGTAATAAGTGTGGGTGAGTGTGACGCATGTCTTCCAACCCCGCTTCTTTCTAACCCTTTTATTTACCCGCCAAAGGGTAGATTAGGGCATTTTAAATTAGCATACCTTATGCAATGCATGCGCATCCATGCATTTGTTTACATGCACCGGCTCGCAGACATCATACAAACCGCATTGCAATTTTCAAATTCCAAAATTGAATACGTGCTATGTGATAGCATTTCATATACCATGCTTAGGATAGCCGAGCCCTATTTGCATTTTTGCTCGTGTTGCATTAGCCACTTAACATGGACTAGGTCATGCATTGTTTTGCTAACTAGTTTATTGTTTTGGCGCGAGTACTAGGTGAGCTTTTATGCTTTAGCATACCGCATGCGTGGGTGTTGCCATGACAAGAGGGATTACCATGCGCTAAATGCTTACATGATAAACTGTATGAATGCCCGTGGGTGGAGGTTGGATTGCTTAAGTTGGAAGTACTCATTGAAATCCGCATTTTAGTCTACTTGCGAGTAGCAACATCTAAACACGTTTTTCGAGACAAAACGGATATGCAATGTTTGTTCCCAAATTAGGCGCTCTAGTCTATACTTGTTTGCCGTGCGCATAACATAGTAAATCTAGGCTAATAACCAGAATAAGAGCATGTAATGTTTTCAAAAACGGATATCATGGTTAGTAGAGGCGGTCTTGGACCGGGCGAAAGGGGTGCTCATAGTTGACCTTCCCGATCGTACCCAAGCTCCCCGAGCCAAGACAACTTTGGTGATGACGGACACGTGGCCTTAAGACCGAGTCGTGGTTTCTAAATTCCCCATTTTAAAAATATTTAGGTGGCGACTCAATCCGCAAAGCAGTCCATGTTTGGCACTACTTTTCGAAAAATCTGTTTTCCTTAAAACGATTTGCCAGAGGTGGACTCTTTGGTTCAGATTTAGAACCGCAACAAACTTAAAGAGTCCGAGCTGTAGCGAGGTCCCCCCCCGGGCTTGTTACAGTTTCTGGCGACTCTGCTGGGGATTTTAGAGAGCTTGACTCGAACTCGTGATATCTTGTTTTGACTACACTTATGTGTTTCTTCGCATTGCATGTGCATTGGTGCGCCTAGAACACCGTGTTGGCCATCTGCTATTCCTGAGCGGTTTGCTGGAGGCTTGTCTTGTCAAGGCATGACCATAAGGCTGACCGGTTGCGGGCTCTGCCAGTATGGGAACACAAACCCCGGTTTTACCGGGGCACCCTTTTCGACCATTCGACCTAGTGCATATTCGGATCCATAGTGACCATTCCAAATTAGGACAGGTTGCTTACCCGATGTTAGGTTGTTTGAAACCGCTGTGTGCGTAGTGAAACCCTAGCTCCTGACAAAATAGGACAGGGAAACCCTACCCCAACATAGGGGTGTTTTGGCTCTTTTTACTTGCTATGTGCTTTTAGAGTGTATCTCTACAGGGAATGCATACACCAATTTGCGAGTCTGGGTATCCGGCCTGCGGGCACCAGTATCAGTATTTTGAGAATCAGTTATATCTGCGGGTATCAGATTCAAATTTGGGGCAATGATTTCGGGGAACAGTGATCGAATAGAATACAATGCTCACTCGTCAGATTCTGCTTTTGGTGAAGTTGAGCCGAGATGTCGTCGCTTTTCCCTTTTGCTAGGTAGTCTTGGAACCATAGCTTCAAGGCTCCACTATCCTCTGGGTACATTGATTTGCGTTGGTAGACTTTGTCGTCGAGATTGATTTGCCAAAGGCGAGTAAAAGGGCTACCAAGCACGGTCACGGTCAAGAAGCTACCAAATCAAGAACCCTTATCCCCTCACCAAAGGAATTGTCGTGCCGAGGTCTCGCTTACACCACAGGATAGATATACCACTACCGATGGACCAACGATCACGCCGGGTAGAGGCAATGATGCGCCGATGCATGAAACTATGAAACTCATGCAAGAAGACGCCGTCCGCCAAGCGAATTCTCCAAAAGAAGTTGCAATTATGGCTCAAGAGCCGAGCTCATCACCAGTCAACAAGAAAGCGGCGCTCGCTTCACAACAAGTTCTCCCCAACAGAGCTCCAAAGACTGGGAGACGCCAAATGTCCAAAATGTCCAAGAGGATACAGATCTTCCAACGGCCAGCTCGCCCGATTCTACCAAGAACTATCCAAGGCGCCCACGCCTATCAATGTACCGACTCTCCTTCGAGTTCAAGCGGACCCCACAAATACCGGTGAGTAAGTTGGAAAAAATGTTTAAGAAATCCCAAGGAGTCAAGTCCATTCCTGATATCGAAGATGGATATACAGACGCCTTGCGGACGCTGCGATCGCTTCAAAATGCCTCACATTGACCGATTTGATGGGTCCGGGACCCCATGGTCCACCTAAGTTTGTTTCAGATGTTCTACGCCCGATGGGCTTGACAAGATTACGGCTCTCCTCTTAGCAGACCGCCGGGTATTGCGCCCAACCGCACGCCAAACTAGAAGACTCAAGAAACGAAGCCGAGGAGATGTCCGAGGCCTTCGTCGCACAATATTCATACAATACCAGATCGAGATCACAACCCGTGATCTTGAGACAACCAGCAAGAGCCGAAAGAGCTTCTCGACTTTGTAACCCGTTGAGGGCCAAGGCCTCAATGATGGCCGCTAGGCCGACGGATAAAGACCAGATTCGGATGATTGCGCAATCTTCACCGGTTAATGCAAAGATGATAGTAGTCCCTTCCCCACCTTTTCAGACTTACATGAGATGGGAGTCAGATCGAAGATGCTATGAAACAAGGCCTTATTGATCAGAGAAGGAGCACCAGAGGGCATTTTCGCTAGCTCAATGCGACCACCATTGGTGATGCACCGCAAGATCTTCCGAAGTGGGCATGGTCACCAACACCGCATCAAAAACAAATACCCCATTTACCAAAGGTGTCCTAAGTAGCTCACGAAACCAAATATCCACCTCGAGTCAAGAGGGTTTTCACCCCACTTCATATGCCTTTGTCAAAGGCTCTAGAGGTCCTAATCCGAAAGGACATCTCAAAACCATTGGAACAACGGCCTTTACGATCCTCTCCTCCAAAGCATGACAGGACTAAGCATGCGGCGTATTATCAACAAACCGGTCATGAGACCGATAGTCGCTTTCGTCTGCGCCATGATGTACAAGATTTGTTTGACAACAACGTCATCACCGCACCACCAAGAAGGTCCATCACCACCGGATCGCTGAACTTTGGGGATAGTACGAATATGTGATCGGGGATGAACCAATTGGCGGGCAGACTCGCTTTACTCCAGATGCGGCGATGGCATGCAATCGCTTTTGAGCATTTTGAATGCTAGTTTTATACTTTCCGACTTGGGTATTGGGTCATTTTGTCGCTTTTGTGTTGGGTCATTTTTTATATCGAGTCAATGGTCTCTGCTTTGTTGTATCGAGTCACCCTGTTTGCCGAGTCGGGTGATTTCGGGTGTTACTCGACATCACTTGCTTGTTTCAAGGCCTATCTTTTCATTTTGTTTTGAGTCCTTTACGCCAGGAGCAGTTGTGCCAACAGATCAGAATGAAACAAAGAAGTGATTTTCACGCTCAAGATTTGTTTCGCCAGCCGCTTGTGCCAGAAGTTCTAAATGAGATGGCAGTATTTGACTAGAAGCTCTGTCTTTTCTGTGCCTTGAAGTCATTGTAATGACCTAAGTTTTTCAAAACTTTTTTCTAACACTGCGGTGAAAACAAAGAGGGAGGAATTCCTCGGAATTTGCAAAACTTTGATCGAATTGAGAGAAAGAGAGGCGTGCTAAGCCCTTAATGAATGAAATCATGCTTGTTAGTGTAAGTACTGAGAAGGACCCTAGCTTTGATCCAGATTGGTCCTACATCGTTTTCAAAGACGAGCGACTCGCTTTCTTAAAACTTTCAAAATTGTTTTGCACGGTCCTCGAAGACATGTGTAGAATCGCTCTTGAGATTGTGCACTTAGGATCGCTTCGGCCTCGAGACTCAACCCCTTTGCTTTCAAACCTTGAACTTGGATTCAAACGCTCAACGGTTAACTACAATGTGAGGCCTGTGGCCAGATTCAAAGCAACCCTCGAACAAGAGGCAAGAAAGTCAAATCAAGAAGATCGATGTCGTCAAGAGAGGCTTGGGAAGCTAGATCAAGCCCCCTTTGAACTAGGGGCAAAAATATCCGATGTGCTCAAGAGTCAAGATGGATCCTTCAAGAATCGATACAATGACCACTCTTTTGGATACAGATGGCTTCAATCTCAAAACCATTTGGCATGGACTTGTTACACTTTTACCCTTTTGAGAGGCTCAGGGCCGAAAACCCTAAGGGCGACCTGTGCAAAAGTTAGAGCAAGAGAAAAATAAAAAAAATAAAAAAATGCAAAAATGAAAAATGAAAAGGAATGAAAAGAATAGAAAAAAAAAGAAAAAAAAAAGAAGAAAAAGAAGCTCGCAAGGTCGAAAACCCAAGATCGGGCGCCTTTGGCAAAAGTTAGAGCCTAAAAGAAAAAAAAAGAAGAAAAAAAAAATGTAAAAAGAATTGAAAAGGATAGAAAAAGAAGCTCGCCAGGTCGAAAAGCTGCAATAGGCGCCTTGGCAAAAGTTAGAGCATAAGAAGGAGGGGTTAAATACCCGAGTGTACCTTAACCCCGAACTACGAAGGCTTGATTCCCATGTTTGGGATACGAGGCAACTTCACTTTGAAGTCCAAACCGTAAACACTTCCAAATCGATTGTGTCCATGTAATGGTTTTGATCATCCTTGCCTTCTCAGATCCGAGAGTTTGGTTGTCATCGCCACTCAAGATTGATTGCGGTATGCCACGCGCTATCCAAACAAGGGCAACGCCGTTGCCATTCAATGCGCCGCGATTATCCAAACAAGGCAACTTTCCGTTGCCATTCAAAATGCCGCGATGTCATTTCAAACAAGGGCAACTTTCCGTTGCCATGCGGTCCTTCGGACAAGGGGCAATTTTCCATTGCTAATGGTCCGAGGTTGCGCATCTCAAGAGTAGGTTCCGTGCTCGTTGAGCCGTAGCCGTGTGCAAAAACAGTTTTTGAGAATTTTTACTGAGGTTGACAACTCTCTCGGAAATTATTCCATATTTTCCAAAGTCGACCATTTTCTTGGACCAAAAAGGAAAATTTTCTGCTCACGGCCTAACTTGCATGATTTTCAAAATCAAAAGTTGAATAAGCATGTTAATCTAACTTTCATGTTGGTCAAAATTGTTTTAAAACCAAAAAAGAATGGTCAAAATGATGAACTAGGGGCACAGTTGAGTCTGGCTTCCCCGTCACAAAGATACTTGCCGAAAAGGGCACAACCGAAGTCAACAACAAAGGGTCGAAGTTCTCTAGCCCTCCAAGCAAGAGGTATTAAGTCAAGTGCGGCACGAATTGGAATGGATCAAGATGTTCCACTTCCTCATCTCGACAGATCTAACCACGCCCAAACTCCAACAGGCATCATCAACCGATGTTAGTGTGGATTTGCTACACACCCACTGTGGCACAACCCTCTGGGAAAGTTCCTGCTGTGCGGAAGAAAAGAATCTAGCGTAATGCTAGGGGCAAAAGCCCGCAACTCCTTGTCTATCCGCTAACCACCCAGGGGAGGGATGAAAAATGAGAGATTGAAGAATAGAGAGGTGCGCGATGAGAGAAAAAGTGAGAAAAGGGCTTTTTCAGAAAAATAGAGCTTGAGGGCCGAGTGATGTGAGGATCACAAATGAGAAAGGGTGGGAAATACTACCCGGTGAAACAGGCTCCCTGTGCACGTTTGAGTGTCGTGTCCTTTTGTTTGTCTCGATTCTTGTTTTGAGTCGTCTCGAGTGTCACTCGATGTGTCTAGGTTATGTGCCTTTTATTTCCATGTTGAGTCGTGGTGTGTCAGGTCCAACAGAGACTCAATACCCAGTTGAGAACTCAATTTCAATTTCAAAATCAAATCATCTTGTGCTCAGAGTGCCGTGCCATTCTCCACATTTGTGCAAAACAGATTCGTTCTTTCATAAAACTGCAGGGTTCAACCCAGGCCATGTGAGAACAGTAAAACCAGGACCTATTTAAAGCTATATGGTTCCGGACTGCAATGTAAAAGCAAAAGAGGAAAACGTCGGGCATCTGAGTTTGTTCCAACTTCAGTAAGCTCCGAGATTGCATTCCATATGCACCTCGTCAGGCCTTGTCAATGCTCCGAAGTATGAGTGTACCTCTACCTCAAGCCCAAGCTCAAGCTCAAGCCTGTTTCAAGCCAAGATGGTGATCAGAAGTGCTCTCTCGAGTATCATTCCCTGCCGAATGAAATTCCGTTTAAGATCACTTACTTAGTGTATCAATCACACTTCATTTGCTCCATTCAGTGTATCCAACACACTTTATTTGCTTTAGTGTATCAATCACACTCCATTCACTTCGTGTATCTATCACACATAATCATTTGCTCCACTTAGTGTATCTAACACACTTCATTTGCCTTGGTGTATCAATCACATTTCATTCTCATTTTGTGTATCTATCACACACATTCTCATTTTGTGTATCTATCACGCACATATTCACTTTTGTGTATCTATTACGCTCTCACTCAGTGTATCAATCACACTTCACTCACTTTGTGAATCTATCACACCATTCTTCTCTTCATATCACATGTTTGCTCTGTGTATCAATCACACTCTGTTTACCTCATGTATCTATCACCCTTCTTCCATTTTGTGTATCTATCGCATACATTCTCATTTTGTGTATCTATCACACACATACTCATTTAGTGTATTAATCACACACTTCATTTCATTCGGTGTATCAATCACACACTTCATTTCATTCAGTGTATCAATCACACACTTCATTTCATTCAGTGTATCAATCACACACTTCATTGCATCTAGTGTATCAATCACACACTTCATTGCATTTAGTGTATCAATCACACACTTCATTCACATTCAGTATATCAATCATACTTGTTCACTAAGTGCATCTATCACACTTCGTGTTCACCTTTAGTATATCAATCATACTCCTGTTCACTAAGTGCATCTATCCCACTTCGTGTTCACCCTCAGTATATCAATCATACTCCTGTTCACTAAGTGCATCTATCACACTTCGTGTTCACCCTTAGTATATCAATCATACTCCTGTTCACTAAGTGCATCTATCACACTTCGTGTTCACTTTTAGTATATCAATCATACTCCTGTTCATTAAGTGCATCTATCACACTTCGTGTTCACCCTTAGTATATCAATCATACTCCTGTTCACTAAGTGCATCTATCCCACTTTGTGTTCACCTTTAGTATATCAATCATACTTGTTCACTAAGTGCATCTATCCCACTTCGTGTTCACCTTTAGTATATCAATCATACTTGTTCACTAAGTGCATCTATCACACTTCGTGTTCACCCTCAGTATATCAATCATACTCCTGTTCACTAAGTGCATCTATCACACTTCGTGTTCACTTTTAGTATATCAATCATACTCCTGTTCACTAAGTGCATCTATCACAGTTCGTGTTCACTTTTAGTATATCAATCATACTCTGCTCATTAAGTGCATCTATCACACTTCGTGTTCACCTCTAGTATATCAATCATACTTGTTCACTAAGTGCATCTATCACACTTTGTGTTCACTTTTAGTATATCAATCATACTCCTGCTCACTCAAGGCATCTATCACACTTTGTGTTCACTTTTAGTATATCAATCATACCTGCTCACTCAAGGCATCTATCACACTCGTGTTCGCTTAGTGTATCAATCACGCCTGCTCACTCAAGGCATCTATCACACTCGTGTTCGCTTTTAGTGTATCAATCACACACACTGCTCACCACACTCGCTTTGTGTATCAATCACACACGCCTTTTGTGTATCAATCACACACGCTTTGTGCTTTGTGTATCAATCACACACTTTTGCTTTATGTATCGATCACACGCTCGCTTTGTGTATCAATCACACACTTTCGCTTTGTGTATCTACCACACACATTCACTTTTTGTATCTATCACATACTCCCTTTGTGTATCTACCACGCACATTCACTTTTTGTATCTATCACATGCCCCCTTTGTGTATCCATCACACACATTCGCTTAGTGTATCTACCACATATTTGCTTAGTGTATCCATCACACTCGTTTTGCTTTGTGTATCTGTCACACTTTGCTTCACTTAGTGTATCAACCACACTTTAGTCATATAGTGTATCCATCACACTCTCTTCACTTTGGTGTATCCATCACACGTGTTTGTCCACTTAGTGTATCTATCACACTTCGTTCACTTTTGTGTATCTAACGCACATGTTCGTGAGAATCGCATAATTCTCTTACATCCTTTCTGCATTGTAGTGTAGTCTGGTGCATGTTAGCTTATAACTGTCGCATGTGTGCTTCATTACAGCTTTCTTTGCATGATCATAAGTTATGCCCGGCTTCTTGCATTTTCAGTTGCATTTTGCCCCTGCCTTCGGGCGCATACCTTACTTGTTTTGCATGATTGTCCAAGTCTTCGGCCTTGTCAAAGAGGGGTCGTCTCTGGGCTTTGACATTCACTCACGTCATTGTTATGACTTCCGAGTTCTGTCAAAGAGGGGCAACTGTAGACACCCCATTTTTGACCGTCCTCAAGACTTGGACATCACCGCTTGAACACCCGGTGATTATCCATGTTTGTGTTCGCTTGAGTTCCCGAGGTCCCGGCCGCGGCTGCACCTCGATCTCTTAATGTTTTGTTCTGCGCTTGGTTTTCCACCAAGACTTGTGTCTGCTTGCATTTGAGGGTAGGGAAGGCTTGTTAGCCATCCCCAGACCTACCGCTGCCCCACTTGATCACCGCCCTTTATCGGTGTCATCGGCACTATTTTCTTAGAATACAAGGCCGATCGGCACTTCACCGGCCGGCACATTTTGTGCCGGTGATTGTTTTGCCAGCCGGTGACCCTCCTGAACCCCTATGAGGATGGTGCATGCCAGCTGTGCCAGCTGGATTACACCATCACTCCTCCCCGTGGGTAGCATTGCACCCTTTGCCCTTTGAACCCTTTTTAAGCTTCTAGAAGCTTGATTCTTTTGGCCAAGCTTCTTGGGAAGCTTGGCCAGCTGTAATGGCTTCCTTTAGAAGCCAAGACCCTCCTCACCTCTTTGAACCTTTTGGCCTTACTTAGCCATTAAGTCTTGGCTTGTTTATTGCCTATTTAAACACCAATCATCCTCTTTGCTCCAGGGTTAGCAACTTTAGGTCAAGAACCGTGAGATTATACATATACTCTCTGATATACATCCATATATATCTATATTTCCCTCTCTCTCCTCTTGTGTGTGTGTTTTAGGCCCCAAATAGTGAGTTTTGTCTTACTTTTGCACCATTACACACACTATTACACCTAGCTCCGAGATTGGAAGACTTGGAGGTTTGTTTTGAGTGATTTTGGACTGGTTTTGATCACTTGGAGAGGGCTGGACCAATTTCTTCATTGGTTCTTCAAGGGTAAGCTTGTTGCTTTAGATTCCCCATTCTTGCAATCTATTTCTACCCTCTGTACTTTGTGTTTTTGGATTTGTGTTTAACATAAAAAGTCTTGTTTTTACTTGTTCTTGAACTTTCATTAAGGTCATTTTATGGTTTGAGTTAAGACTCATCACTTTAAGCCTTGTTTGGCCCTCTTTGGTGCCTTTTTCTTAGGCCTCCCTATTTTGGTGTTCTTGATTTTTCACCACGAAAACCAGTGAGTTTTCAGTGGTGAGGATGATATTTTCGTGCCTCATCTAAGGGAGGGACACCCTCTCCCTTTGGTCCTTTGGTTGGCCTTTGTTTTGGCTCATAGTATAGCATGTGTGCATGTTTGCATTTTGCTTCATTTCAAGGCTTTTGGGGCTGTTTTAGGTCATGTTTGATCTCTGCTTTTGGTTGAATTGTAGCCTCTAACATGCTTCCTATACCTCCTTTGAAATGCTCTCTTGTATGCCATGTTTTGAGGTTTTGACTCTTGCATGTTTAGGCTTAGTTTCATGAAGATACTAGTATTATTTTGCCATGTTAGAGGGTCATGAGCCACCGATTTTGCCATGTTTGGTGTGTTTGAGGTGGTTGTCTTGCATATTGGCTTGTAGGCCTTGTTTGTATGAAGTCCTAGCATGCTTATCTTGTTTTGATCTAATGATTTGGCATCATTATAGGTGGTATTTCAGTCCCCATTTCATGTTCAAATACTTCCATTCATCATCTCCTTCATGCTTTAGAATGTTGGTCTTTTATGCCTTAAAAAGAGCATTGTGCATGCTTCCATGACTAGGGTATTTTTGGGGGTGCCATGAGGGGATTTGGGTGTCATTCCACATGCTTAAAATCTGTTTTTTTTTGTTTGTTGAATGCATGCCATGAGTGGTTGTATGAATGATGTCAAGTTACTCTCTTTGGTGTCCTAGACTTGGGCCCATTGAATAAGCATGCTTGTGTGGCATTTTGATCATGTTGAGAGGCTTGTTTTGCCACTGTTTTTGGGAGCTTGAGGGCTGCCCTCTATGGCTTAAGTCCATTGTTGCATGCTTATGTCATGATTGTTGCTTGCTTGGTTAATGTAGCCTCAAATGTGTGCTTGTTAGTCCCATGTTTAATTGGCTCATCTTGCATGCCATTTGCATCCTACATACTTTAGCTCTTTGCATGCTTAAAATAATAGGTTGCATTGCATTTGAGCCTCGCTTGCATACTTGCATCTCATAGCTTGGTTTGGGGTTGTCAAGCCAAGCCTAGGATTGAGGGGAGTTCACATTTCAAGTGGTGTAACTCATCTCAATCCTTGGTCACTAAGGCCCTTGATTTCCACATGATAGGGACTTAGTATTCATTTGTTGTGTTGCATGCATATTTACATTAAAATGAGCAATCTTGGTTCCTTAGGCTATCATGCATCAAATGCACAATTGATAGCCCTCGAACCAAGAGCCATCCCCTTGAGTCCCTTGACATGATAGGAGGGGGACATGCTCACATTTGCCCAAAACCATGCCTATGCATTGTCATTGTCGCTGGCCGCTCACTGCTCGCCGCAGGATTTTTCACGACCGCATAAAATAGTGCCGACCGCACTATTTTTGTGCCGATAATTTAAAAGCTCACCGGTGGCCTTGAAGAAGCCGATGACTACACTGCCTAGCCGGTGGGGCATTTCAGACCACTTGGGACGTATTCCAGAATTTTGGGAATTTTTGGAGAGGCAGACAAGAAAACAGGTCGCAATGCTATGGCACGTGTTTTCCGGCGAAGTCATGACGAGCATGCATCATTCACAAGATTCCGAGGTGTACGAGGCTCCATTTAATTTATTTATTTAATTTAATTTTGGTAATTAGAATTTGTAATAATTTATTTATTCATTTATTCTTCGGTCTGTATTATTTATTTATTCGGTCCCTCCGAGTGAGGGCAAAAATGTAATAAGTGTGGGTGAGTGTGACATGTCTTCCAACCCCGCTTCTTTCTAACCCTTTTATTTACCCGCTTTCAAAGTGGTAGATTAGGGCATTTTAAATTAGCATACCTTATGCAATGCATGCGTGCATCCATGCATTTGTTTACATGCACCAGGCTCGGTACATCATACAAACTGCATTGCAATTTTCAAATTCCAAAATTGAATACGTGCTATGTGATAGCATTTCATATACCATGCTTAGGATAGCCGAGCCTGCCTAACTGCATTTTTGCCTGTGTTGCATTAGCCACTTAACATGGACTAGGTCATGCATTGTTTTGCTAACTAGTTTATTGTTTTGGCGTGGAGTACTAGGTGAGCTTTTATGCTTTAGCATACTGCATGCGTGTGGGTGTTGCCATGACAAGAGGATTACCATGCGGCTAAATGCTTACATGATAAACCGTATGAATGCCTCGGGTGGAGGTTGATTGCTTAAGTTGGAAGTACTCATTGAAATCCGCATTTTAGTCTACTTGCGAGTAGCAACATCTAAACACGTTTTTCGAGACAAAACGGATATGCAATGTTTGTTCCCAAATTAGGCGATCTAGTCTATACTTGTTTGCCGTGCGCATAACATAGTAAATCTAGGCTAATAACCGGAATAAGAACACGTAATGTTTTCAAAAGAGGATATCATGGTTAGTAGAGGCCGGTCTTCGGACCGGGCGAAAGGGGGTGCTCATAGCTGACCTTCCCCGATCGTACCCAAGCTCCCGAGCCAAGACAACTTTGGTGATGACGGACACGTGGCCTTCGGCACCGAGTCAGGGTTTCCTAAATTCCCCCATTTTAAAAATATTTAGGTGGCGACTCAGACCGCAAAGCAGTCCATGTTTGGCACTACTTTTCGAAAAATCTGTTTTCCTTAAAACGATTTGCCAGAGGTGGACTCTTTGGTTCAGATTTAGAACCGCAACAAACTTAAAGAGTCCGAGCTGTAGCGAGGTCCCCCCCGGGCTTGTTACACCTTGACCCTTTTGTCTTGGCTTCCTCAAGAAGCCTCACCAGCTGTCCAAGCTTCCCTTACAAGCCTTGCACCCTTTGACCCTTTGAAACTTAGCCTCTAAGTCTTGTTTCTTTGCCTATATAAGAGAGCCTTCTCTCCCATTGTCTAAGGTTGAAGGTTTTGAACAAAAAACCAGCAGATATATATGTATATCTGATATATACATATATATCCCACCCCCTCTCTCCATATCTCTCTCAATCCACCTCCAAACAACCTTGTTCTTGGACCATTCCTTCACCAACCCATAGCACAACACCATCACTTCCATTTCCAACGACTTGGAGGTCATTTTCAGAGCTTAGGAGCACCTAAATTTGGATCAAAACCTGCTGGTTCATTGGTCTTCAAGGGTAAGTGTCTATTTCCCTCAAACTAGCATTTTCTTGCATCATCTCTAAGCCTTGCTTGCAAGCACTTTTGGGCTTCGACCCAAACTTCAAATAGTCTTATTTTGGGGTCCTCTTCATGTTTGATTGAGGACCCCTTGCTGTTTGGTGGCTGCATCTAGCACCTATCTCAATATCCTCTTGTATGCCATGTTTCTTGCATAGAATATTTGGCTTGTGTATGATCTGTTTCAGAGCATGATGTAAGCTAAGAATAGGCTTATTTTGAGCCCTTCTTCAACATTGTTGAAGGGCTCAACATTGTTTGGATACTCCATGTGCTACTTGCTTTGAAATCCATGTGATTTACCGTAATTTGCATGCTTTAATAGCCTATCTTGCTTCTGTTTTTGTGGCTGGTCATAAACTGAAAATGTGCTTGTTTTTCCATGTATAAGGTCTGTTTTTGGTTGTTTAGGCCATCCATGACATGCCTTATATAGTCACTTTGCATTTTGGCTTGCTAGCCTCAAGTAGGTGCATGTGTAGGATGCATTGCCTCCATGATTTCAAGGGTTTGGAACCCTCTTACATGCTATTTCAGACCTTAATCCATGCTCACATGTTCATTTTTGTCATCTCTTTCATGCTTTAAAGGTGTGTCCTTCTATGCCTAAGAATAGGCCTTGTGTATGCTTCCATGATTAGTGTATTTTGGGGCTGCCATGAGGGGGGTTTTGGGTGTATTTTGCATGCTGAAAATCTGTTTTGGGTTGGTCAATGCATGCCATAATTGTCTTGCTAAGTGTGGTTCAAAGCCTCATTGGCTTGCCTTAATGCTTGGACCATTTGTATGCATGCTTAGCCTATTTTGTTGCTCGGTTCGACCATGTTTAGCATGATTTTCAGAGCTTTACAATGCATGCTCATAGTCTATGTTTGGTCTCTTTAAGTGTGCTTGAGAGTTGCCATGTTTGTGCCTAAGTGTTGGACCACAATTGTATGCATGTGTGTGTGCATTCTAGCCTTCATTTCTGAGCATGTTGGCTAACGATTTTAGGCCTATTTGAGTTGCCTAAGTCATGTATAAGACCACCCTTTCATTGGTTTGCATGCTTGTCTTGAATGCTTGATTGAACCCTTTGCATAAGTATGTTGCATAGTCCATGTTGCATACCTAGCTTCACATGCTTAGGATTGCCTTGCATGAGCATACATACTTAGCCTCTTGAAGTGAGTGTGATAGAGGTTAAGTCCCCTTCATTGGATCATTCGCATTGCATTTCATTTGAAATTAAAGTTGCATACTTGGTTCTTTGGGCCATCATGCATGGAAGTGCGTGATTGATGGCTCGGGAATCGAGATACATGTCCCTTTGAGTCACAAACATGATAAGGGACTTGTTTGGTGCATACATATGCCTAAATACCCATGCCATGCACTGCTGTCTGCTGTTTGCTGTCAAAACTGTCTCCTGCACTCTTTAGTGCCGACCGGCACTCTTTAGTGCCGACCGGCACATTTTTTTGTGCCGATAATCTTCTATTGCAGCCGGTGGTCACCACAAGCAGCCGGTGGTGTTTTCCTCCAGCCGATGGCACTCAGCAGAGTGCAAGGAAGGTTTCTTGGGACTTTGGTAATTTTTTGGAGGAGCAAGGCAAAGAAACAGTAGAAGGTCATCAGACGGGTTTCCGGCAAGGCGGACATCGAGCATGCATCATTCACGATTCCAAGGCGAGGGCCCCATTTCATTTCATTTAGATGCTTTAATTTCAGATTTAGAATTTGTAATAATTTATTTATTCATTTATTCTTGATGCGTATTATTTATTTATTCGGTCCCTCCGAGTGAGGGCAAAATGTAATAAGTGTGGGTGAGTGTGATGCATGTCTTCCAACCCCGCTTCTTTCTAACCCTTTTATTTACCCGCTTCAAATGGTAGATTAGGCATTTTAAATTAGCATACCTTATGCAATGCATATGCATCCATGCATTTGTTTACATGCACCGCTCGGCACATCATACAAACCGTGCATCGCAATTTTCAAATTCCAAATTGAATACGTATGTGATAGCATTTCATATACCATGTCTAGGATAGCCGAGCCTGCCTAGATTACATCCTTGTATGTGTTGCATTAGACATTTCAAGATGCTTAGGTCCATGCATGGATTTCTAATAAGCTTCGCTTTTGGCTTGAGTACTAGGTGAGCTTTTATGCTTTAGCATATCGCATGTGTGTGTGAGTGTTGCCATGACAAAGATGATTACCATGAGGCTAGCTGCTTATGTGATATAACTGTTTGAATGCCTGTGGGTGGAGGTTGGATTGCTCGAGTTGGGAATACTCATTGAAATCCGTGTTTTAGCCTACTCGCGAGTAGCAATTTCAAACTGTTTTCCAAACAAGACGGATATGCAATGCTTATTTCCAAATTGGGCGATCTAGTCTATACTTGTTTACTGTGCGCATAACATAGTAATTCTAGGCTAATAACCGGAATAAGAACGCATAAGGTTTTCAAAATTGGATATCATGGTTAGTAGAGGCCGGTCCTTGGACCGGACGAAAGGGGGTGCTCATAGCTGACCTTCCCCGATCGTACCCAAGCTCCCGAGCCAAGTCAACTTTGGTTATGACGGACACGTGGCCTTCGGCACCGAGTCAGGGTTTCCTAAATTTCCCCTTTTTTTAAAATATTTAGGTGGCGACTCTGTAATCTGGCAAAGCAGTCCATGTTTGGCACTTCTTTTCAAAAATCGGTTTTTCTCAAAACGATTTGCCAGAGTTGGACTCTTTGGTTCAGATGAGAACTGCGGACACAAAATCGAGTCCCGCGAATCAGATGGCAAGCCCCACGGGCTCTGATTCTGGCGACTCACTGGGAGTTTGGAGAGCTTGACTCGAACTCGTGATATCCTGTTTTGATTTCATTTATGTGTCTCTTTGCATTGCATGTGCATTGGTGCGCCTAGGACACCGTGTTGGCCATCTGCTATTCCTGAGCGGTTCGCCGGAGGCTTGTCTTGTCAAGGCATGTCCATAAGGCTGACCGGTTGCGGGCTCTGCCAGTATGGGAACACAAACCCCGGTTTTACCGGGGCACCCTTTTTGACCATTCGACCTAGTGCATATTCGGAATCCATAGTGACCATTCCAAACTAGGACAGGTTGCTTACCCAATCATAGGTTGTTTGAAACCGCTGCGTGCGTAGTGAAACCCTAGCTCCTGACAAAATAGGACAGGGAAACCCTACCCCAACATAGGGGTGTTTTGGCTCTCTTTACTTGCTATGTGCTGTTAGAGTGTATCTCTACAGGGAATGCGTATACCTTTAGTCTGATATCCTGCGGGCACCGTTCAAGATTTGAGAATCGGTTTACCCGAGGGTATCAAATTTGAAGCGAATTTTGAGGCGAATCAAGAGAGGGCACACTCATTCAACTATGCTCGTATCTGTTCAGGTGAAATCAGGCTGAGATGTTGTCGGTTTTCTCTTTTGCTAGGGTAGTCCTGGAACTATAGCTTCAGAAGGCTTCGATATCTCCCGAGGTTCATCAGATTTGTGCTGATAGACTCCGTCAGGTCAGAGACTCAGTTCAAGGGTAATCGGGAGAAGGCTAGTCAGCATAGACCACCAAGATAACAGCCTACGGATCGGTGACCTTTGAGCAGTCGGGTTGAGAGTCCCAAGCCTACTCTGCATTACAGATATACGGTTGCTCGCTTAGACCAGGCAATATGTCGAGTCTGGAAGAGATGGTGCGCCAACTCAGATAGTATGAAAGCCATGCAAAGAAGACGCTGTCCATCAGCTGAATTCGCCAAGCAACAGTCAGGGTCATAGCCCAACAGCAGAGACAATTGCGTGTTAGAACAAAGAACTGAGTATCTACTTCACATCAAGCTCCTCCCCACCAGAGCTCTAGCACTGGGAGGCACCCAATGTCCAGAAGATACGGACATTCCGATAGGACCCCACAAAGATTGAAAGTGAGCAAGCTTGAGAAATTGTTTAAGAAGTCTCGGGGCCCACTCTATTCTCGATATAGAGGATGGCTATACCGACTCAATGGTGACATTACGGATCAATTCAAGATGCCACATATCGATCGATTCGATGGCTCGAGACCCAATGGTGCACCTCCACCTGCTTTTCGATATTCGAGACCAATGGGTTTGACCACGTTCTTAAATTGTCACTATTCGGTAACCCCATGCGGGATAGCCACAACCCGGTATGCGAAATTGGAGAACTCAGAAACAGAATTGGGAAGAGATGGCGAGGCCTTCATGATCAATACTCCTACAACACACGATTGAGGTCACCACTCGTGATCTTGAAGTCACCGCCAAGGGCCAAAGGAGGGTTTCTCGAGTTCGTGACGAGATGGAGGGCAAAGGCCTCAATGATGACCGCAAAACCTTCCGACAAAGATCGATCGGATGATCGCTCGAATCTACATGGCAAGTTGTCGCAAAAGATGGTCATTCTACTGCTTACCTTTCCACCCTTCATGAAATGGGGGTTCAAATCGAGGATGCCATCAAACAAGGGATCTTTGCGAAGATAATGAGCCTTTGAAAACGAATGTTGCTCGCATCCCAATGCTACTATTGATGGTAGCACGCCAAGTGCGAAATGCTCAAGTAGGCACTATCATCACCTCCTCAATGGCCAAAAACCAACCACTTCAACTCAAGCAAAAATTCCACCCTCTTTATATGAGTCTCTCTCAAGCTTTGAAAAGTCATGAGAAGAAGGGCACCTAGAACTCCTAGAACCCCAACCCCTTTCAAACCCACTCCCAGCCAGACATAACCCTTCCAAGCATCTTGTATCAAGCCATATTGATCATGGCACCATCGTTGCACGCCTTCGTCATGAGATCCAAAACCTCATTGACAACCAAACGATAGCTCCACCTTCAGACCCCAATGACCAAATACCTCATCCACATCTCAATCTAATCCACACATTGGCCATCCCTTACGACCCCAGCATATACATCACCCCAGCCCATTTGCCCAAACCGAAGGTGTTTATCCCGGAAAGCATCGACTTATGCATGATGGGTGCATCTGAACCCCAATCATCTCAAACCCATGAACCCACTACTTCTGAGCTGATAAGGATGATCGAAGATCTTCAGAGAACTGTGGCAGATCTAGCCTTTGGAGTTTTGGCTCCGTCATCAACCGCATCACATACCAGGGAGTTCATGTCAAAAGGCTCCCTAATCTCGGGACGGACTGCATTGGGAGAAGGCCAATCTTTTAGCAAAATGGAGGCCAGTGATAAGAACAAGGCAGGGGCAAGCATTGGTCCCCATGAACATCTTCGGCGGGATATTGAGGCTTTGAAAGTCGAAGGGCTGAACAAACAAAGAAGTACTCGATTTGTTGCAAAACTGGATGACACTTTTGCTACTCAAAATGAGAGCCGCTCGAATCAAGGGCAAGTCATGAAAACGCCTTTTGTACCAGAATGTTCCTTTCGGGTCTCTGCTCGGAAGAGATCAAGAAACTTCAATCGGCCGTTAATCCCTCGCCACAGCATCCAAAGAAAAGCCACAAACGGACAAATACCCACCTCGGCCAGAGTGTTCGCCCATTGTACATGTCTCTATCGTGCCTTGAGGGTCTTGATTAGAAAGGCACTGAAACCCCTAGAGTCGCGCCACCGCCAAATAAACTTCCTCCCTCTCATGATCGGCCAAATGGCTGCGCCTTCCATCAACAAGTCGGCCATGTCATCGACAGTTGTTATCGCCGCCACGAAATACAAGATCGATTGACAACAAGGTCATCGCCGCCAACTCAAAGAAAGTCTATCTAAGACCGGATCGGTGAACTTGGGGATAATGTGAATGTGATCGAGGTGAACCACTGCGCGGCGTTGCTTTACTTCAAACGTGGTGGGCGATGCAATCGCTTTTGAGCGATGTGCAAATGCTGCTAATTTTGCTTTCTGACTTGGGTATTGGGTCAGTTTTGTTGTGTTGCTTCGAGTCTGTCTCCATATTTTGAGTCAGTATTTTTATTTCTGGTCTGTCTTGTTGTATCGAGTCAGTCCTGTTTTGTTGAAGTCAGGTGATTCCGGGAATGTTACCTCGGACATCACTATCTTGTTTTGTGTTTATCTTTTTGCTTTCTTTTGAGATTGTTTCTGCCAGGGAGCCAGTTGTGCCAACAGATCTTGAATGAAACAGCAGTGATTTTCACACTCTGGTGTTTGCTTCTGCAGCCGCTTGTACTAGAAATTCCAAGTGAGATGGCGATTTGATAAGAAGTCAGGACTTTTCTGTGCCTTAAAATCATTGCATTGACCTAAGTTTTCCAAAACTTTGTGAACACTGCGGTAAAAACAAAGAGGGAGGAATTCCTCGGGATTTGTAAAACTTTGATCAAATTGAGAGAAAGAGAGGCATGCTAAGCCCTTAATGAATGAAATCATGCTTGTTAGCGTGAGTACTGAGAAGGACCCTGGCTTGATCCAGATTGGTTCCATGTTTTCAAGACGAGCAAATCGTCGCCTTCTTAAAAACTTTCAAAACAAGATATTTTGCGCGTCCTGCGAAGACATGTGGAATCGCTTGAGATTGTGTAGCTTAGGATCGCTCTCACCTCGAGACTCGACCCCCATTTTCAAGCCTTGGACCAAAGATCCGAATGTTCAAAAGATAGCTATCAATGCGACTTTGTGTGGCCCAATTCAAAGCGACCCTCGAGCAAGAGGCATCGAGTCCGATCAGAAGATCAGATCCCACTAAGCAAAGCTCGAGAAGTAGCCGTGATGGACCTTTCGCAAATCAACACAATAGCTTCTCTCCTAGATACTGAGAGGCTTCAATCTCAAAACCATTTGGCATGGACTTATTACACTTTTACCCTTTGAGAGGCTCATTTGGCCGAAAACTCTAAGGGCGACCTAGGCAAAAGTTAGAGCAAGCAAAAAATACATACAAAAGGAAAGAAAAAAAAATACAGAAAAAAGAAAAAGAAAAAGAAGCTCGCAAGGTCGAAAACCCGCATCGGGCGCCTTGGCAAAAGTTAGAGCCTAAAAGAAAAAGAAAAAAAAAGAGAAAAAATGAAAAAGAATTGAAAAGGAAAGAAAAAGAAGCTCGCAAGGTCGAAAACCTGCATCGGGCGCCTTGGCAAAAGTTAGAGCATAAAAGGAGAGGTTAAATACCCGAGTGTACCTTAACCCCGAACTACGTAAGGCTTGATTCCCATGTTTGGGATACGTAGGCAACTTCATTCTGAAGTCCAGCCGTAAACACTTCCAAATCGATTGTGTCCATGTAATGGTTTTGATCCTCTTTGCCTTCTCTGTATCTGAGAGTTTGGTTGTCATCGTCACTCTGAAGATTGATTGCAGTATGCCACGGCGCTATCCAAACAAGGGGCAACTTTCCGTTGCCATTCAATGCGCTGCGGTGCCGTTCAAACAAGGGGCAACTTTCCGTTGCCATTCAAAACGCCGCGGTGTCATTTCAAACAAGGGGCAACTTTCCGTTGCCATGCAGTGTCCTTCAGACAAGGGGCAATTCTCCATTGCTTATGGGTCCGAGGTTGTGCATCTCAAGAGTTGGTTCCGTACTTGTTGAGCATTGGCCGTTTGCAAAATGGTTTTTGAGGATTTTTACTGAGGTTGACTAATTCTCTCAAAAATTATTTTTTTCCAAAGCTAGACCATTTTCTTGGACCCGAAAAAGGAAAATTTTCAGTGCTCATAGCCTGACTTGCATGATTTTAAATCAAAAATCGAACAAGCATGTTAATCTAACTTTCATGTTGGTCAAAATTGTTTTAAAACCAAAAAAAAATGGTCAAAATGATGAACTAGGGGCACAGTTGAGTCAGGCTTCCTGTCTTTCCCCCATTTTCAACATACTTGCCAAGAAGGGCACTCTACCCTTGTAAAAGGGCACAACCGAAGTCAATAGCAAAGGGCTAAAAGCTCTCTCATCCTCCAAGCAACGGGTATTAAGTCAAGTGCGAACCTAATTGAATGGATCAAGATGTTCCACTTCCTCATCTCGACAGATCTAACCACGCCCAAACTCCCCGAGGCATCATCAATCGTTGTTAGCTGCTGATTTTCTACACTCCCAGTTGTAACACAACCCTCGGTGGAAGAATCTCACATTGTAGAACAAACGAAGAATCTAGCGTAATGCTAGGGACAAGAGCCCACAACTTCTTGTCTACCCATCAACCACCTGTGAGGGATAAAAAATGAGAGATTGAAGAATAGAGAGATGTGCGTTGAGAGAAAAAGTGAGAAAAGGGCTTTTTCAGAAAAATAGAGATTGAGTGCCAGAGTGATGTGAGTATCACAAATAAGAAAGGGTGGGAAATAATACCCGGTGAAACAGGCTCCCTGTGCACATTTGAGTCTTGTGTTTTGTTTTGTCTGTCTCGATTCTTGTTTTGAGTCGTTTCGAGTGTCAATAGACGTGTTTAGGTTGTTTACCTTTTTATTTTTCGTTATTGAGTCTTTTTCGCTGTGTTCAGTTGTAGGCTCAATACCCAGTTAAGAACTCACTTCTTAATTTCAAAAAAAATCGTTTTGTGCTCAGAGTGCTGTGCCATTCCCCACATTTGTGCAAAACAGATTCATTCTTTCATAAAACCACAGGGCCCACCCCCGATAAGTGTGAACAGTAAAACCAGGACCTATCTGAAGCTATAGTGGTTCCGGACTGCAAAATAAAAGAAAATAGGGAAAATCGAAGCATCTGAGTGTGTTTCACCTTCAGCAAATTCTGTGATTGTACTCCGGATGTACCTCTTCAGGCCTTGTCAATGCTACCGAAGTATGAGTGCGCCTCTACCTCAAGTGTAAGCCAACTTCAAGTCAGACCGGCAATTAAAGCAGCAGCAGATGTTATCTTTTGCCAATATGAACAGGGTGTACCCTTTACGAAATGAGTGTGTTGCAAAACCCTCCGAGAGGTAAATCGGAGGCACTAAAGCACGATTTGATGCCCCTCTATTGCATAGAATATGAACTTTCATATACCGTTGTTGCATGCGTCACAAGATCGTTATGATTTCTGCATAGAATATGCTTGCTTTCGATTCTGTATAGAATACCCTTTGCTTTCAATGTTGCATAGAATATGCCTGTCTCATGCATAGAAAATGCACTCTCCCATACTTGCATAGAACATGCATTTTATCGCACTTTCTTGTGCATTGTATCTCACTTACCTTCGTCTTGCGCATTTCAAATCAATCGTTGTTTAGCGATCGCGACCGCTCTAGTGCATTTCAAATCATTCGCGCTTATTTTGCGCGATCCGCTTTTTTGTGCACCTCACTTGCATTTTCCATGAATTGCCACGCTTTCTTGCGCACCTAACTCAGACTTGTTAGTACATTGCATCGCATCGTTTCATGTATCTTCTTGGCCTTTTTGTGCATTCACTCTTCACTCGCACTATCTTGTGCATTCCATTACATTCGCGTTGTCTAACGATCGCTACCGCTTAGCGATCGCACTCTCTTGTGCACTCGCGTTGTCTAACGATCGCTATTGTTAGCGATCGCACTATCTTGTGCATTCCATTACATTCGCGTTCTAACGATCGCGCGCTTTAGCGCATCGCACTCTCTTGTGCACTCGCGTCTAACGATCGCTACCGCTTAGCGATCGCACTATCTTGTGCATTCCATTGCACTCGCGTTGTCTAACGATCGCTACTGCTTAGCGATCGCACTATCTTGTGCATTTACATCGCCTTGTGCACTCGCGTTGTCTACCCCATCGCGGTGTTTACCGCATCGCACTATTTTGTGCATACTATCATTCGCCCTATCTTGCCCACTCTACCTGGTTGCATTTTGCATGCATTCATTGTTGGCGTTATTTTGCGGATCGCGCTATCTTGCGCACCTTATCTGTATTGGACTGTCTTGTGCATTCACCGTGCTCATCCTATTATGTACGCCCTTACCATCGGACTATTTTGTGCATCTGTTTATCGCTTTTGTGCATTCACTCAGATCGACCGCTTTTGTGCACTTTACTTGTCAAAACCGGCCACAAGCGTATAAGTCCAAATTTCAAACCGGCCATGAAGCGATAAGTCCAAATTTCAAACCGGCCATGAAAAGCGTATAAGTCCAAATTTCAAAACCGGCCACAAAGCGTATAAGTCCAAATTTCAAAACCGCCATGAAGCGATAAGTCCAAATTTCAAACCGGCCATGAAGCGTATAAGTCCAATTATCAAAGTCTTCCTCGCATATCATTTGCATCTTGCCCCGAACTACGCCGGTTTGATTCCTTGCAAAGGGATACGAGGGCAAAAGGGCACAACCATTTATGCATCTATATTTTGCTTGTTTGTCCAAGTCTTGACCTCGTCAAAAATGGGTCGCCTCGGGCTTTGACATTCACTCCCGTCATTGTTATGACTTTCGAAGTTCTCACAAGAGGGGCAATAGACACCCCATTTTTGACCGCCCTCAAGACTTGGGCATTACTGATGGTTTGCTCGATGTTGAGAGATGTGCAGGGCACAGGTTCAGTTTCTTCGGCAAGAAGAGAGGCAAATCTTCCTAAACACTTTGTTTAAGGGTTTGGAGTTGAAGAAAAGAGGAAAGGAGAGGAGAAAACTGGTTTGGGAGAAGATCGGCAGAGATCCGGGTAGAAGGGAATCGAGCAGCCCTCGCTAAATCGGGCTTATTCAATTGCATATTTGGAGTTAAGCTATGAGGCCATCATCATTGGAAAGAAAACTTCCGGGGCTTCCCTTTGCACTCAAGAATCTCCTAGAGCCAAGTCCGGGTGGAGGAGATATGATTGGTTGAAGCTAGGCATCATCCCGGTTGGATCGAGTCTGCGCGACTTCACGGAAAAGGACATAACTTTTTGCATAGGAGGAATTTTGATGCAAGGTTTGCGCCATTGGAAAGCTAACTTCCGGGGCTTTGATTTGCATACCCACCGGCCATGTTTTGACCAAGGAATCATCTGTCAGCACTCTATTTAGCCGACCGGCAGAAAAGAGTGCCGACCGGCACTTTATTTTGGCTGAAAATCAAATTGGCTGGCCGGGTTGAACCCTTTGCACCCCCCTAGCCTGGTGCATGACAGTGTGCCAATTGGGATGCATGAACTCGACCCACGTGCATACATGTGCCCATTTTGCACCTTTTGGCCCTTATTTTGCACCCTTTGCTCATGGCTTCTTGAGGAAGCCTTGACCCTTTTGTCTTGGCTTCCTCAAGAAGCCTCACCAGCTGTCCAAGCTTCCCTTACAAGCCTTGCACCCTTTGACCCTTTGAAACTTAGCCTCTAAGTCTTGTTTCTTTGCCTATATAAGAGAGCCTTCTCTCCCATTGTCTAAGGTTGAAGGTTTTGAACAAAAAACCAGCAGATATATATGTATATCTGATATATACATATATATCCCACCCCCTCTCTCCATATCTCTCTCAATCCACCTCCAAACAACCTTGTTCTTGGACCATTCCTTCACCAACCCATAGCACAACACCATCACTTCCATTTCCAACGACTTGGAGGTCATTTTCAGAGCTTAGGAGCACCTAAACTTGGATCAAAACCTGCTGGTTCATTGGTGTTCAAGGGTAAGTGTCTATTTCCCTCAAACTAGCATTTTCTTGCATCATCTCTAAGCCTTGCTTGCAAGCACTTTTGGGCTTCGACCCAAACTTCAAATAGTCTTATTTTGGGGTCCTCTTCATGTTTGATTGAGGACCCCTTGCTGTTTGGTGGCTGCATCTAGCACCTATCTCAATATCCTCTTGTATGCCATGTTTCTTGCATAGAATATTTGGCTTGTGTATGATCTGTTTCAGAGCATGATGTAAGCTAAGAATAGGCTTATTTTGAGCCCTTATTCAACATTGTTGAAGGGCTCAACATTGTTTGGATACTCCATGTGCTACTTGCTTTGAAATCCATGTGATTTACCGTAAATTTGCATGCTTTATTAGCCTATCTTGCTTCTGTTTTTGTGGCTGGTCATAAACTGAAAATGTGCTTGTTTTTCCATGTATAAGGTCTGTTTTTGGTTGTTTAGGCCATCCATGACATGCCTTATATAGTCACTTTGCATTTTGGCTTGCTAGCCTCAAGTAGGTGCATGTGTAGGATGCATTGCCTCCATGATTTCAAGGGTTTGGAACCCTCTTACATGCTATTTCAGACCTTAATCCATGCTCACATGTTCATTTTTGTCATCTCTTTCATGCTTTAAAGGTGTGTCCTTCTATGCCTAAGAATAGGCCTTGTGTATGCTTCCATGATTAGTGTATTTTGGGGCTGCCATGAGGGGGGTTTTGGGTGTATTTTGCATGCTGAAAATCTGTTTTGGGTTGGTCAATGCATGCCATAATTGTCTTGCTAAGTGTGGTTCAAAGCCTCATTGGCTTGCCTTAATGCTTGGACCATTTGTATGCATGCTTAGCCTATTTTGTTGCTCGGTTCGGCACCATGTTTAGCATGATTTTCAGAGCTTTACAATGCATGCTCATAGTCTATGTTTGGTCTCTTTAAGTGTGCTTGAGAGTTGCCATGTTTGTGCCTAAGTGTTGGACCACAATTGTATGCATGTGTGTGTGCATTCTAGCCTTCATTTCTGAGCATGTTGGCCACTGATTTTAGGCCTATTTGAGTTGCCTAAGTCATGTATAAGACCACCCTTTCATTGGTTTGCATGCTTGTCTTGAATGCTTGATTGAACCCTTTGCATAAGTATGTTGCATAGTCCATGTTGCATACCTAGCTTCACATGCTTAGGATTGCCTTGCATGAGCATGCATACTTAGCCTCTTGAAGTGAGTGTGATAGAGGTTAAGTCCCCTTCATTGGATCATTCGCATTGCATTTCATTTGAAATTAAAGTTGCATACTTGGTTCTTTGGGCCATCATGCATGGAAGTGCGTGATTGATGGCTCGGGAATCGAGATACATGTCCCTTTGAGTCACAAACATGATAAGGGACTTGTTTGGTGCATACATATGCCTAAATACCCATGCCATGCACTGCTGTCTGCTGTTTGCTGTCAAAACTGTCTCCTGCACTCTTTAGTGCCGACCGGCACTCTTTAGTGCCGACCGGCACATTTTTTTGTGCCGATAATCTTCTATTGCAGCCGGTGGTCACCACAAGCAGCGGTGGTGTTTTCCTCCACCGATGGCACTCAAGAGTGCAAGGAAGGTTTCTTGGGACTTTGGTAATTTTTGGAGGAGCAAAGAAAATGTACAAAGAAGTGTCATCAGACGGGTTTCCGGCAAGGCGGACATCGAGCATGCATCATTCACAAGATTCCAAGGCAGGCCGAGGCCCCATTTCATTTCATTTAGATGCTTTAATTTCAAGATTTAGGAATTTGTAATAATTTATTTATTCATTTATTCTTGATCAGTATTATTTATTTATTCGGTCCCTCCGTGAGGGCAAAATGTAATAAGTGTGGGTGAGTGTGATGCATGTCTTCCAACCCCCTTCTTTCTAACCCTTTTATTTACCCGCTTCGATGGTAGATTAGGGCATTTTAAATTAGCATACCTTATGCAATGCATGCGCATCCATGCATTTGTTTACATGCACCTGCTCGCACATCATACAAACCGCATCGCAATTTTCAAATTCCAAAATTGAATACGTGCTATGTGATAGCATTTCATATACCATGTCTAGGATAGCCGAGCTGTCTAGATTACATCCTTGTATGTCTTGCATTAGACATTTCAAGATGCTTAGGTCCATGTATGGATTTCTAATAAGCTTCGCTTTTGGCTTGGAGTACTAGGTGAGCTTTTATGCTTTAGCATATCGCATGTGTGTGAGTGTTGCCATGACAAAGATGATTACCATGAGGCTAGTCGCTTATGTGATATAACCTGTTTGAATGCTGTGGGTGGAGGTTGGATTGCTCGAGTTGGGAATACTCATTGAACTGTGTTTTAGCCTACTCGCGAGTAGCAATTTCAAACTGTTTTCCAAACAAGACGGATATGCAATGCTTATTTCCAAATTGGGCAATCTAGTCTATACTTGTTTGCTGTGCGCATAACATAGTAATTCTAGGCTAATAACCGGAATAAGAACGCATAAGGTTTTCAAAATTGGATATCATGGTTAGTAGAGGCCGGTCCTTGGACCGGGCGAAAGGGGGTGCTCATAGCTGACCTTCCCCGATCGTACCCAAGCTCCCGAGCCAAGTCAACTTTGGTTATGATTTTACACGGATATTCTAAGACCGAGTCGTGGTTTCCTAAATTTCCTTTTTTAAAATATTTAGGTGGCGACTCAGTGTCCGCAAAGCAGTCCATGTTTGGCACTTCTTTTCACAAATCTGTTTTTCTCAAAACGATTTGCCAGAGTTGGACTCTTTGGTTCAGATTTAGAACCGTGACACAAAATCGAGTCCTGCGAACTGTTAGATGGCAAGCCCCACGGGGGCGCGTCTACACTACTGTTTATTGTTTGATGGCCATCAACTGACTGTTCGGTCTGTCAAGACCTACTGTACTGTTTTGCTATTGGATGTACCACATATGACTATTATGGTTTCCAAATAACTGTATGGCATGAAATATGAGCCACTGATTGAACAATTGATTTACTGATACAATTGACTGTTTTAATTACTAAAAAGACATTCATTCTTAACCCCTTTACACATATGTTATTCACTGGGCTTTAGCTCACTGTTTATATTTATATGTAGGTGTCCAGGCACCGGACCCAAGTTAAGCTCTCGTTTTGTCAAGCCAACCCTTGTGCCTCACTTTGAGGTTCCGAGTTCATTCAAGCTAAGGCTATTTTGGGTTGTTCTAGATTCACCCTTTTGTCTCCGTTTTGTATTGACTGAATAAGATTTGACTATACAGTTATGGTGAAGGGATTTGGTCCCTAACCTGGATGTTTGTATACATATTGTATGTATATATGTTTTGGTTTTGAATGTGGCTTGTGCATAAAAGTCTTTTTACATTGAGATTGTCACAGCTCATTGGACATCTTTTTATTACTGTTTGACTTCCGCCACCCCCTTACTCAGATATCATTCACATTAAGGTGCCTTTGGTAATCAAGATTACTAGCCGGTTACAACGCTAAACCCATAGGGGCGGGTTTGGGTCGTGACAACATCCTAATATCAAAATAACATTTCTATTATAACTCTCAAACATCGATAAAAGGTCTAGATACTTCTTGCGGACTTCGCCTCACATTCCCAAGTCGCCTCCTCAACCCCGTGGTGTCTCCATAACATTTTCACCAAGGGACAAATACAAACACATACGGACAAATACAGAGAAAATACACAGATACGTACATATACACAGACACATTTGGGGAATATGTCGTTACTGACAAGGAATATCCTGTCTATGGATGTCAGTGAGCATATGTCGTTACTACGATGGAATATTCCGTTAGCTGATGTCATCGCGCGTAAGCAAAACACGCAAAAGGGAAAGAAACATGAATGCAGGGATGCGAGGTTTCGAACCCCCGACCTCGGGCTCAACCTCTCCATCCTTAGACGCTGAACCAAACCACTTAAACAAGTCACTCTTGTGACAAAAATAGTCGAATAAATGTATATAATACATAAATATACAATATATATACATATATGTATACAACTTTCCCCCTTCTCTCTCTTCCTTGACATGCGGCCTTACTTTTATGTCAGCTGGCCGACAAAAGAAGACCTCCTCGATTTGTAAACTCACCTCGGCTCTCTCTCCCTCTTTGTCTTCTTTTTCGTCAGCTAGCCGACAAAAGCTACCCTCCTCGATTCTCTTCCATCTCTTTTTTCTGCTTTTTTTACCTCGACTCTCTCTCCCTCCTTGTCTTCTTCTTTTCCATCTTCTTCTTCTTTATCACTCTCTTTCGTCTACTTAATCACTCTCTTCTCCTTCTTCTTCCTCATTCTCCTTGAGAGAGACAGAACATCGAGACTGAGCGGAAGAGAAAAGTCGCCTAAAACTCACCGTTCTCTGCTATTTCTCAGACTCTCCTTTCTTTCTTTTTACACCTCTCACCACACATGGCCTCATCTCATCCCCTCACTCTCTTTCCGGACCTCAATGATCCAAGCTCTCCTGGACCGAGTGCCCCTGCTCTTACTCTTCCTAGCCTTCCTGAACAGAGAGCCCCTGCTCCTACTCTTCTTAACTTTCCCATGATGTCAGTTGAGCAAATTATGGCCACTCAATCTGACATTGAGGCCAACCATTTCACACTGAAGTCCTGCATTGAGACAATGATTGCGGTTACCAAATTGTCTCACCGGTTGCAGAATAGTACCAGTGAGGTACATCAGTTAAACGCCTAGCTCTCTCTGCTCCAGCGCATGTACAAGGATGCGTGAGCAGAGATTTACGCACTGAAGGCGAAAAATAAAGAGCTGAAACGAAAGACCACCGTCATGGCCCGATTCGGAGCACCTTCGTACTTTGCCTTTGACAGCCAGCAGGGAGTCAACTCTCTCAGCGGTCCTGTACGCATTGAGGCAAGGCTTTCAAGGGTCTCCCAAGATGACAAAAAAAGGAAGAGCTCGGCGGGAGAGTCGAGCAAGTGAAATTGGCGTATGGCCATCATCAAAAACAAAATCCCTCTCTTTTTTTTCTTTTTTCTTTTTTTTTCTTTTTTGTTGTCTCTGCAATCGGGGATGTCATTTCTTGACTTCAATAAGATCAGTTTCATTTTTTTTTTTCTACATTTGTCACGACCCAAACCCGCCCCTGTAGGTTTAGCACCGTAACCGGCCAGTAATCCATGGATTACCAAAGGCCTCTGAAGAGACTAGCAAATAATAAGGGGCTGCGGAAGCAATAATACAAAATAGACAAGGTCCAATGAGCTGTGATAACATACATGGGACATAACATTTCAAAACTTATATATATACATAAGCATACCAGTCAGAGGACACCAATATTTACAAAGTATTTTACAACCCAAGACCTGTCTTTACAAAACGCATATTGAGACTAGTATGAACACAAAAACAGCCATAGCATTAGACTTCGGTCGGAACCTCCGCGGGAGGCAATACGGTTGGCTGACAAAATAGTACAAAAGGCCGTCAACTCTGGCCCTGGTCACACGCCGGCTCACCTACATACATAATATAAACTATGAGTGAAAGCCCAGTGAATAATAACAGAGTAAAGGGGTTTTATGAATGAGTCCACACAGATTCAAAATTCGTAATTTAGTTTCGTATCAAAATCATAACTTGTCTAGATCATATACAGACAGAAATCATAAGCCTTGTTTAAGTTTACGTGATACATTCTTTAGCACTAGCAGAAACAGTTGACCCATAAGGGACGGCCATAAAGGCATACAGTTGACTCACGTGCATGGAGACGGTACAGTTGGCTCATGAGACGTACAGTTGACCCATAAAGGGACGTAACAGAACAAATAACAATTATCATTTGAGGCTAAGAATGTCACGAATACATTTCAGAAACATTGGACAACCATTCATTCATACAGAAAATATTACCTCAGCAGACAAATCATTTTACATCACTCAGAAAATACTGATAATTGAATATAACTTTACAAATTTATTACTCACAGTGGGCCTTGAGACAGACAGACGGAGTAAGCTTGGTCAAACGGTACGTGGCACGTGACCTACACAACACATTACAGATGCACACTTAAAACACACATTCTAATTGTACCAAACTTATTTCGTTGGCTCTTATTGTGTTTCTAATCTCTTATCCTCATTATGGGGTCTTAAATATGGCCTAGGAATGCCCAGGATGGAATGAGGATGCAAAAATGCATTGAAGACCATTTCTCAAATTTTGCTGAAGATAAGGTCCACGCTCGAGCGTGTCTTTACCCGCTCGAGTGGGCATGCAGAAAATGAAGTTCCGCTCGAGCGTGGACTTCTCGGCTCGAGTGTGCTGTAAACTATGAAAAAGTGCTGGATGCATGAAATTCACGCTCGACGGGCGCTTGACCCCCGCTCGAGCGTGTGACACAGACCCTCGCTCGAGCGGACTGCAAAACCACAAACTTCTGGGTATACGCATTTCACGCTCGAGCGTGACTCTTGTCGCTCGAGCGAAAATGCATGTACTCAGGCTTCACGCTCGAGCGTGAAAGTTCCCGCTCGAGCGTGGGTCAAATTTCTAGAAAATCCAGATTGACCTCCAAACATGAAACTCGACCTTCAACCATCCAAAACTCATTTTTCCTGGGCCAAAACTTTGGAAAACACTTGGTAACCCATAAAACATGTTTAAAGCTTCAAATCAAGAAATCATGGCCCAAGAGTAACCCGATTTGTGCAAAAATCAACATGAACTTTATGAATATGCCATCAATTCAACATGTAAGGTCCTCTTTGAATTCAAACCTTCCAAAACATAACCAAACTTAATAATTTGATGGAAAACAAATTGAATGACCATAATGTGAGTGAAATTAGCACATGCATGGAAGAAACCTTTGAAATCATACTCAATTTGTAAGAAAATGTACATGCATGCATGGTATGGCCCATTTCTAGTACAATTCCCATATAAATTCACTTAGTTCACTAATGATCTTGTTAAATCTAACTCAATTACTCAAAGGTGGGTTTAGTTTCTTACCTGGAGGCTCCAATCTACAAAATTAAGGTTGAGGCTCTACAAATCTTCTTCAATTGTTAACAATTCTTAGCACCTCCTTGAATTTGAGCTAAATCTCCAAATCTTGGACCAATTCTTCTACTCTCACGTTTTTGGGTCTAAGGGGACTCAAGAGTGTATGTAAAATGAAGAAGGGAGTGAGTGGGGTGTCATTGTGCTTAAAAGGGCCACTAAGGCTCTAATTAGGCCAATAAACAAAATGTGCTTAGCAAGGTTAATTAGTGGCATTAATTTAATCAAATTTAATCGTTCCAAACCGAATTTTAATTAAACCTACCATAAAATTCTATAAATCCTAACTAGTACATATCTCAAGTCAATTTCGAAGTAGGGCGTCAATAAGGCTTCTAATTCGCAGTTTAAAGTCAAAGACATAAACAGATCATTATATCGCAAACAAATAGAAACACATAAATAATACAATACATATGCACATAAATTCCAAATCCTTCCTAAATTACCATCAGACATAATTAAGTACGTATTAACGTTAATCAGAGGTTGGGGTTATTACAACATCAATGGCGTGACTGGCATAACACTTTGAGCTTGAAAACAAATTTTATTTGATTAAATTTGAGAATGATTGAATTTTGAACTCTGAACTGGACATTGATTCCATACTGACCTGAATCAAAATCACGCTTAACGAAAGAAAAATGAAGCAAAACAATCCAAACACACTTATAGCAAAACGAAGGATCAAATAAGGGATTCACAACTCTTACTCCAAGGATACAAAACAATCTTGTAGCTAAAGGACAAAGGATACAAAATAATCTCCATTTCCATTACATGAACCACACCATCATGACACACACCAAATTTAACCCAAAACACTCTCCTATACCTTTCATCTTCACAATTTCTAACTCATACATAAAAGTAACTGTAAAAGTTAACATCAATCACTCTCAATGGATCAAGCATAAATTCCCTTAAAAATACTCAAATTACCACCATACTAATTATCCTAGAGCATCTACATTAGAATTATAATATCCTCACAAAGTAATCTTAAAAATTTCCTCTAAGAACATTGGTTGCTAATACAACTCCACAACATCCATCACATTATGTCCTTCAACACTCATTTATTGCACTCGAGAACATCAACAACTAACTTTGAGACAATGGACTCCACCAATCTCGAAGGCACTCGGAACTCGCCTACATGTTCTAAAATATCGACTCACAAGTTAATGTTGTTACTACTAATAATCCCATCAAATGGCGTAACCCAAATCAAATTTAATCTCATTCCAATCTCTCTCAAAATTATTTATCTCACTTGCCCTCTTAGGATTTGTAGCAAAATTATGAATAAAACAAACTCTCTAAGAAACACATCTCTTACTACACGATATAATTTCTATCATGCTAAGACTATGTTTATTCCCAAACACATACAAAATAATTGGCCTAGGGCCCATCACTAACCTCACAAGTAGTCCATCAAGCAAGTGAAACAATCCAACTATAACTAACTTCGTCTATCCCAAGAAAATTTAGAACTAGTTTTACATGTTCTAATGTCAACAATCCAAAGCATATTATCTTAGATTACTTTAATCATTATTAAAGTCACAACCAAACCACACTATTAGAATAAGGTTAATCTCTAACTCACTGTTCTTCTAAAAAAAATTTCATATAGTCCACTTCTACAAACTTAATATAAAATTGAAAAATAATTAACTCCTCATAATAACAAACCAGTCGCTACACAACACAAACTCTACTATTTTAAGGTCACATTTACACCAACAATCATACAAATCGGTTAACCTACGCTTTAATACTAATTCCACAACATCTTGACCAATCATCCTAGCCATATTACTCTAGCTTACACCTTCTTCCTGGGGAAAAGGTATCCTCCTACATAAGAACATCCCGGGCACCCCAAGTGCCTCTATTACGGCCTCTCCTGCTTTATGACATCTTATATAAGAGACAGAATTTAACTCAGAAGTAAGTACTCCACACTAGTTCTAGCACGCTGCATACAGATTAAATATAAACCTATACGTGTATCTACATCACATAAGGCAAATCATATAAGCACATAGTCACATAGAGCACATACGAGTTACCCCTTCAAGATATTGACTCGTTCCACAAACATTCAAAGACATCCAAATAGAAATAGCATTGATCAGATGCTTTTCTAAAAGGACCTCAAAGAATTTAATGGATGCAAATCACATCTCAAAAGTTTAACCCTATACCTACATAATCACATAAACATGTTATTACATAACACATACGATATGCAACATTTCTCACTGGCGAATGAACCCACTGTGGTAAAAACCAATTCCCACGAGCCCCAAGTATTTAAACCCGGTAGCTCTGATACCAAGTTGTAACGCCCCAAAAATTGGGCAGGGTATATTTATTTATGCAATAAAACCCACCTGATAGACAAACACATTTATATAGCTAACTATTCCATACATCCATTTCTACTAAATCCCAAATGCCAAATACATGCTGTTCACATCTCAATATCCCAGTTCCAATCCCAAGTATGCATTTTACAACAAGTATGAAATGGAAGCCAAACAGATAATAAGTACCCTAAAGGTTTACAAATTTATCTAAGAACATTTTTGGTTACACAAAATGGAGTTTCAACTCAACGCAAATATAGCCTTGGGCTTACATTCAACAAATAACCATAAAAAAAAAATAAAAAATAAAAAATGAAGCCTCAGCTTCGAGTCCTCTCAAGTCAATGCCTTGGCGGAGGCATAGCACTTGTACTTGAAATGGTTTCCCTTATAAGGTGAGCCACAGCCCAGTAGAGATATACTACACGACATATAGACCATGACAAGACTAAAAAGGAGTATGTTCATGCCAAGCTCATGATAAAATAATTTATTTCTCTTTTTATAAAGCATGCAATACTGAGATGCAACAACAGATATAAAGCCATTTCCATTTTAAACCACATCTGTTACATGAATACAAGCTCTGTGAATCTCTAGGTGAGTGTCTGCAAGTAGGCCCCATCAAGACTACCATCGCTATTTTACCAAGAACTGGAAGGCTCGATACCTAACCGCATAGTTCCACACCCCCCACCCAGATTCACCAGTATTCATTTTTTCGCAAACAGATACATTTACAAACATTTCTAAAAAAAAATCGATACATTTCCAATGAAATGAATGTAATGGAATGTCCAATGCAACAAACGAGAAATGTGGTTTGATTTACCTAAGTCTCATGCCTTTCTATAATAATCATAGCTATCTTCCACCGATAGCCCAAAACAAATATTTCTAAACAGATATTTAAACAATTAAATTCTAAAAATTTTAATAAATACAATCTATTCCACATCTCATCAAATATGAACAACTACACTAGTTTTCATATCACAATCATGTTTGTCAACCTCTCAATGTCTATTTCTAACCATGTTGGTTTTATTCCAACAGATACATTAAGCAAAATAATACCGTTAATGCCCAAGAAAACATCATTTTCTTTCCAAACTCATTTTCTAAGTATTATTCAACTATGACATCCTATTTTCATCAAAAGCCCCAAAATTTAAACTTAATTCATTTGTTTTCTTTAAAAATGCTCTTTTGGTCACAAACTGGTAAAAATTTCAAAACCGATTGAGTTGAAGTCTGTTTTTATTCAAATTTAAAACATAGCTCTTTCATAACCTTACAAGCATATTCCAAGTTTACACTTTCACAATTTGGGCATCAACTCTTTATTTTCTCAAAATTTCCCTTTTAAGTAAATAAATCACAAAATTTTCAAAAATTCAAATTAAAGTATATACAACTTTAAGCTCTATATAATCAAGTAAAAGTACACAAAAAAGTGTAGGAAAAATCCCTACCTCAAGCCAAGAAGCTTTTAAATTTTTCGACAATAGAAATTAAATTTTTTTTGGAGCCAAACGACGCCTTTTCCGCCCTCTACGTTTTGATCTAAAGCACTAGGGGTCAAAAATGACTTACACTAGATCAAACCCAAGAAAAACTAACATTGGAACCCTTTTCTTTTCTTTCTTCACGGCAAGAACTCCAAGAATTCCCAAAAGTTGGACAAAATATTCCATTTGGTCACTTTTATAGATATTTCCTAAACAAATATCTAACTATATATATATTAATTAAAAATACATTTCAACATCTTTAATGACAAAAGTAAATATAATATTTTATCACCACAAAATATATTTCGTTTAATGGAACACACCATAAATATTTACAACTCTTTTATGGTAATTAAATAATGATAACAAAACTACAACAATATTACGTGGTTATTAACGGGTCACGATTCAATCGATTGGGTCCAAAATGAATAGAGTTTAATAATTTAAAATAAATCCCCAACTGAGATTAAAATATAAATTCAATTTGATTCAACTCGTTACAGTGATAGTGTTTACTTCTGAGCATTTCACAACTGTGCTACTATTGGAACTGCGAACAACATTCTTCATCATAGGCTCATTACCCTCCACAATGATCCCTTGATTGATGGCATCCTCGATTTGAACCCCAATTTCATGGAGGTCCTTGAAGTTGAATAGTGGGTGGATATCATTTTCTGCAATAGCCTTTCATGCAGATTTCTAACAATTATACGAACTTGCTCTTTCTTTGGAGGTCTATTTTCCATCATAGCCGCCTTTGTCCTCCATTGAATAACAAACTCTGAAAAGCCCTCCTTCAGTTCCTGACGCGTTGTCTTAAGATCACGAGTTGTGACCTCGATCTGCGTATTATAGGAATATTGGGTAACGAAGGATTCGGCCAACTTCTGCTAGCTTTGTTTCATAGAGTCCTCCAATTTAGCATACCAGATGGCAACTATTCCAGACATGGTTCAGCTGAATAGTGACAACTTCTATACTCGAGTCAAACCCATTGGTCGTAGAACATCAGAAAACGAATGCAAATGCACCATTGGATCTCCAGAACTATTGAAGCGGTGAATATGCTGCATCTTGAACTGCTCCGGTAACGGTAACTGCTGATTTGGTGTGCCCATCCTCGATGTCTGGAATAGAGTTGACCCCCTGTGCCTTTTTGAACAGCTTTCCCAACTTGTTGACTTTAAGCGCGGTTGGATCAACCTCGAATTCGAACGGTGCCTCGATTTGATACACCAGGGCTTTGAAAGTTTGATACACCAATTATATGCATTCATTGTGATAGTGAAGCAGCAATAGGACGAGCACAAAATCATATGTATAACGGTAAGTCTCGACACATTCGTCGAAGACATAATATCGTTAGGCATTTGCTCTCACATGGAATAATTTCCATAGAATATGTAAAGTCAAGGGAAAATATTGTGGATCCATTGATTAAAGGGCTAGTCAGAGAGCAAGTGTATCATTTATTGAAGAAAATGGGATTAAAGTCTATTACTTAAAAGTCACCATAATGGCAACCCAACCTAGTTGACTGGAGATCCCAAGATCTAAGTTCAAAGGGACAACCAAATTATGGATGACTTCATGTATCACTAAGGAGGTTTTCTCTTACCCATTTCTATGATAAGAAGAGTGATACTTGCAATGTTAGTAGGATAAGCTTTGTTTTTAATGATTCTTATAGCTTGGACATCCAAGTGGGGTATAGTAGGTTACTCTTAATAAGAAGTCACCTATATAAGTGTGAACTAGGCCAGTTCTGTGAGAATTGAGAAGACTAAATTCTCTAGAGCACTCACGAATTACCAGGTGTTGTTCAGGGCCAAAGTAAACACAACTGTGAGAACCAAACTACTATGTTTGGGGATACACTATGTGTAGTCTATTGTCTTGGCTTACACAAACAGTTGAACAGTTCAAGGCATCACGTTCACTGGTTAGCCAGTAAGTTTGATAGGTTTTCACTAGAAGAGGTTCAAAGCCAAAAGCTACCTATCTCGATGTGATGTATCTTCTTAATGCACTCTTTATTTGTCTACATCTTGTTGCATATTCGTTATCATGAATTCCATTTGTGCGGGGGATTGTTGGAAAATGGCTTTGGAAAAAACCTTATTTTTTGCTAACTTTAAGCATTAATTAAGGTAGGACCCAAGTATTATTTTTAACGTTTCTAGTTGGGTTTGTTCTTAATGTCGCATATCGTGTATTTGGTTGCTCAAAATCATTTCCGAATGAATGAGAATTCAACGTGCATTTTCGAGTTCGTAGAAATAGCTTTAGGTCAGTTTCTTACACATTTGTAAAATATGCTTATCCCATATTGGAAAAGCTTAAGGATTTATTTGGGTTTATATACTCTACCTTGGGATACTTGGGATAGGCCCCAAAGGGTATCCAAGTTTGTGGAAGGGTGAGGCTATGAGTACTGGACCCAAAACAAAAACCACACGCACGCGTTGCCGCCATCCATCCGTCTGGTCGGTTGGGCAGGCTGGGCTAGGTTAGGCTTGGGCGTTGGTGCGTGGCATGAGGTTGGATTGGGCTTGTCCAGCCCAATAGTTATCTTTTAATTTTATTTATTTATTTTTATTTTTGGTTTCAAAAATCAAAATAAATTGGTCTAGATTTTTCCTTCTCGCAAATAGATCCCGAACAAGTTTTCTACCTGTTGAATTCCACCCAAACAGGTTCATACTTGTTAAAATTCAAAACTGAACAGATTTGTTTTGTCCAAACAGTTTTCTACCTGTTTGGAAAAGCCACATTTCCTCTTATAAATAGTCTACTATCCTGCAATTCATTGGTATCGAAATTTTTCAAAAACTCTTCATCTTCTTTTTCTGTTCGTCCTCCTATGCTCCTGTATCTATTTACCATTTAGTTTCTAGGAAAAGAAAGAGAAAGAGTTACAACATTATTTGGTTTGCAAGACTTGATTTTGTAACGCTGCAAATCAAATAGTAGTCGTTGCATCCTGGGAAGTAGATGCCATTAAAACTCGAAGTACCGGAGCGAGGGCGAAATCTACTTTAAGGAGCTTGTGTCTAACACAAGTCTCGACATTTAAAGTTTCTGTAAGCTTTAATTCAGAATTTAATTTTTAAAATTATTTTTTTGAATTATTTATTTTTATTTTATTATTTATTTTATTTATATATTTAATTTACACACACACCACTGGGAATAACAATCCTAAAGTAGATTTCTATTTTTTTTAATTTGTGTGTTAGATAGATGAATATTTTGTTTCGAGAAATTAAATAGTAATCATATACTGTTTAATTTCTTAAATAGTAGTAATATACTCTTTAATAATTTCTTTCATAACATAGTAGTTGTAACTACATAATATATTTAAATATATATAAATATATTATGAAAATGTTCCAACATTTTAAATGGCTTATTTTGGAAAGTCACAATTTTAATTAAAAAATCACTATAAAAAAATTAATTCTCATCTTTATTTTTTTACATATCTTTTTATAAAGGGTGAATTACACCAACGGTTCCTATAGTTTGGAGTTTGTGTTACTTTGGTTCCTGACTTTTCAAATCTTTTCAATTGTGACACATTTGACCTTGAATTTTGAATCTTGTTTCAAATAAGGACAATTAAAGATACCATTGGATTTTTCAAGGGCAAATTCGTCAATTTGATAAAATATAAATTAATTTGACAAAAATAAATGTCAAATTGAATTTTTTAAAATTATTTCTACCTACTAAAGATAAAATTTTATAAAATTGATAAATTTTTTAGACATTTATTTTTTTTTTACCAAATTAATTTTTATTATGTATTTGGTTGATGATCATGTAAAATTAATTTTTAAAAATTAATCATGTAATTTTTATTAATTTTTATTAATTTTACATAATTTTATCTTTAGTAGGCAGAAATAATTTTTAAAAATTTTAAATTATTTTTTTGACATTTATTTTTGTCAAATTAGTTTATATTTGATCAAATTAATGATTTTGCCCTTGAAATTAAGCAATGGTATGTTCAATTGTCCTTATTTGAAACAAGATTCAAAATTCAAGATTAAATGTGTCACAATTGAAAAGTCAGGGACTAAAGTGATACGAGCCCCAAACTATAGAGTCTATTAGTGTAATTTGTCCTTTTATAAAATATTGAAAAATACTAAAAAGTCAAATTCTCAACACAATTTATAATTTTTAGATTTTGAAATATCTTGATAAAATATTATAGATCTGAAATTTGAAATAATAATATAAAAGTAATTATTAAAAATATTTTTGGTACTAAATATTACAGTTTTACAAACATCATAATAAAATAATGGGGAAATTATCAGAAAATCCTATGTACCAAACTGTTACTCTTTATGGTCCTAAATTGAATCTTTTGGATTGGAAAGTCCTATTTTACACGTTTAGTAAACAACAAAGTCCCATTTCAAATTTTGTGAGATGTGGGGAGACTGATTTGCCCTTTTTTGTTATGGCATGTGCTTGTATTATGGGATTCATTCAATATTTTGTGGGATATGTTTCTCTGCCAGGTTGGCAAGTTAGATCCTATGTTCTAGGGTGTCTCTTTCTTCCTCTCTCTCTCTCTCTCTCATGTTTTTGTTTTGTTTTTGTTGACCCACGTTTCTCTCATGTTTTTGTTATATGTTTCTCTCACGCTTTTTGACACGCTTGATGCCCCACGCTTGTCGATCAACGCTTTGCCTCTCTTTGATATACACAGATTCGTTGTCATGGCAGCGTCGCCGTCGTGGAGGTTGGTGGTGCACCGTGGTGATTCACGTTTGCTGACCCACATCCGTCGACCCACGCTTCGTTTGGCGATCCACGCTTCGCTTTTCGACCCACGCTTCGCTAATGATCCACGTTTCTGTTTGCTGACCCACGTTTCTGGAGGTTGGTGATCCACGTTTCTGTTTTCTGACCCACGTTTCTGTTTGCTGACCCACGTTTCTGGAGGTTGGTGGTGCACCGTGGTCATCCACATTTGTGATGATCCAAGCTTCATTTGTTGGTAAGGTTCATGTCGAGTATTCACCAAAAAATGTTCACGTTGGTGCGCTGTGGGTTTCGAACCCACACTGCAAAGTCTAACAACGTAACACCCAATCAGATCCATCCATCACATTACTCAAACCCTCACACAGTTTACACTCAATGGCATTATTGTCATTCAATGTACATGAGGACTTAGTGGTGCATAAGAAAACATTTGGGACTATTCAGATCATAAGTTTAAAAAAGGGGATTTACCAGTCAATTTCCCTAAAATAATTTTCTTTTTATTTTACTCTATCTTTATGTTAATTTCATGATTTATTTATAATAACTAACTTCAATATTTTTATAAAAATTTAATCTTGAATTCCATCGTTTGAGATAATATCTACTTGGAGAGGAATTGTCCTTCCGATTGATTAATTGACTAGTAAGTGTGCGTTTGACACAAAAAATATAAATAAATAAATAAAAATAAAACTATTTTTTAATTATTTTTATTTTTTACTTTTAGTGAACTTTAATTAAAAAATAACAATAAAATAAATCCTTTAGTACCTAATAGGTGAGAACGCGCTAATTTTTTAATTTAAAGAAAAAAAAATCCACAGAAACAAAAAAATCATTATTTTTAGTTAACCAAAAAGTTTGAATTTATGTTGCTTTTGTCTTTAGTTAATTTTTTTAAAAAAATTAGTGTTTTTTATACTTTTTAAATAATTATATATTAAAAAGACCTGAAAAGAATTTTTTTGTTGACAAAAATGAAGTTGATCTCTATGTACATTTAAAGATAAAACTCAAATTTACATAAAATACAATTGAAATGTGAATTTAAGATTGAATTGGTAGGTTTTATCATGATAGATTATGAATGTGGTGAATGTGGTTTGGAAATACTCTTCAGATCCCGGAAGACGCCAATGAGCCTCTGCTAGTCACCTGCAAAAATACAAACTCCGGTCGGGGGTGCCGGAATTAGCACTCCGACGGACAAGTTAGTTCCTCTCAAGAAAGCTTGCTTGCTAAGTCTCTAGAAGTAATTCTTACATACCTTTATAAATCTGAAGCTCTTGTATTTATAGCCATTCGACCAATTTCGGGGCGAGTCTTCTTTTAAATTGTTTGTTCATTCTTTTATTTTATCCTGACATGCTCTTTCCAGTCTCCTCAGCCCGAGAGTCATACACGGCATCTTAGCAGAGCAGAATGGACACGTTTAGCACCCGGCTCCCTGTGCGTACCAGCCTACGTGTCTTTAATTATACGGCTCCCACAATTGCCCCCCAAGTATCTTGTCAACGGCATTTGGACGAGGTGCTTGGCTCTGATTTTCAAATATTACAAACCGAAGTTCTTGGGGCTTTAGACTTATTTCGCGGTTGTTTAATTACTCCCCCTTGAATCGTCGCTTCAGGTTCCCGTCCCTCCGTGCACGCCTATTCATTATGACTTGAAGCCTGGTATCCCTTCGGATTCAGGTTCTATGACGCGGGCCGCTAGACTGCTCTTCGATTCATCCTTACAATCCTTCCATCTGCGATATTCGTCATTTTTTGTAAGTTTTCCTCTTCTCGACTCTGAAGCTTTTCGTAATTTGTTTACTCCGTCACGTATTCTTATAATCAATAGATTATGGCGAAGTATTTAAGAGACCTTCTTTCTCCGGGTCGAGTCGTTGATTTTAGACGCCATTTCTCCATTCCTGACGATGTGCACCTATCGTTAGTGGCTGACCGCACTCGACATGGAGAGAGGAAAAACTCGATTGTCATACCCTTTTGTCGATCGCAGAGGCGGGAGTTCGCTTTCCTCTTCACCCGCTTCTGAGGGCTGTTCTTCGCCATTGGGATTTGATCCCTTCCCAGCCCAATGTAAATTTCTTTAGAATCATAATGGGGGTCGTGGCGCTGAACCGTCGCCTTGGTATTAATCTTGGCATTCCTGCCGTTCGGCACTGTTATGCTCTGGCCAGATCCTCTGGCCGGCACGGACGTTACTTTCTCAGAGCTAAGGACACAGATCATCAGTTGATCACTATGCTTTCCAGCTCTGGAAAACGAGTTGATGATGTCATGGTCGTTGTCCGTGGTAACTGGGAATTCGGCGAGGGGGAGGATCGCGTCGATCCTATTCCTAGACGTAGGGGCGAACCAGGTCGCCGAATGCCCTTTCGCTCATATTGTACATTTGTATCTGCCATACCCTATTTTCTTGAATCTCACGGCTTATCTTATGCAGGGAACGAGTTGAAAAAAGTCCAACCTCCACCTACCCACGCCGTTCTTTCCGACATCAGGATTGCTCTTAATTATTTCGCCCGTCGCAGTCTTTATAAGCAGGGAAGAGCGGCCCACGTTCTGCTCTGCTCTGAGCCTCGTACCACGACCTTTTAATTGCGGACAATATCGATTCCGGAAGGAAGATTTTCGTCGCCCGTATTTTGTCCAACTTCAAAAATTTTAGACAGATACGATGTGGAGGGTCCGATTCGGAATGCGGAAGTACGCTGCCGCGTCAGATCGCTCGGAGGCCGAATCTGAGGAGGTATTGGGTTCTGACGATCGTCCCATTGTTTTGGTTCGGGGGAACGATCTTGTTGACGACGCTCTTCAACGTACGGACGACCCTTCCGTCTCAGGCCCCGCTGGCATGGCTGGGTTAAGCCTGACAAAGCTTGCTAAGAAGGCGAATGCGGAGAGGTTAGCCGCAAGGAGAAGAGCGGAGGGCCTTTCGAGAACCGCCTTCGTTGAATCTCAAAGATTCCTCCCGGTTGTTGAATCGAAATCCTTGCAAATTGCGAGGCGGCAACGAATAAGGATGCCGAATCGGCTGGTTAGAGCCGCTCAGATGTTGAGGAACGTCGAGAAACGCTCTAGAGACTCGAGGTCGGGTTGGAAGATCGGTCTGCAAACGCCCTCGAGCGGTGGGTTGGTGGTCGTGCCCTTTGTGATTCGACCGAAGGTGAAATATGCCGGTTCTATCGGATGCCTCGGCGCTTAATGACCCGGAGGTCGCGTTCGGTGTGGCAACGTCTTTGTCATTACCGTCTGATACGGAGGCTTTCCGGCTGGAGCCGGATTCGGATGCGACAATGTTAGCCGCGCAGTCGGGCCCTTTGGTGGGTATTCGATTTTTCTTTCATTGAACGCTATTCGCGCTTCTTTGTTTTGAATTGTTCTTTTGCAGGCCGTTGGTAGGATAGCCGATGTGGGCCGCCGCCATCTCGACGCCATCAAGGAGATCAGCCGCTTGCGAGAGCAAGCGGAGGACCGGAGAAAAAGGGCCGAGGACGAGTTTTTAAGAGCGAACTGGGAAGCTTCTCGGGCAGATGCTGCGGTGGAGAAAGCTCGTGATGCGGATAAGTTGAGAGCGGAGGCCGAGAAGAAGGCCGACGACTTGGAAGCTGCACTTTGCTTATCCAGAAAAGCCGTTACTGGCCTGGAGGCCGAGTTGGCAGAGGTGAAAGTGGCGAAAGAGAGTGCCGAGTCAAAAGGTTTCGAAGCCGGGAAAGAGGCTGGGCTTGCCGAGTATGTGGACCAGGTCTCCCGGTTTGAGAATCGGGGATTCAAACATGGTTGGCACAAGGCCCTTGCTGCAGCTGGCATTGCCCTGAATGTTCCAATACCGTATGAGCAAGTAGACATCGATCCATTGGAGACTGATTCGGAGGGCTGATATTTCTTTCGTTTATTTTGTTATTTTGTGTTTATGATACAGCAATGGACGTTGATACTTTTTGTATTTATAAAATATTAGCAATTTATGCGCAATGTGCTGATGTCTCCGCAGTTTTATGGTGATGTTTTGTTTTTTGTAATTATGCAATGTTAAAACAATTAACCAACTATGCCGGTTCCCTGGGATGGCTCGGCTCGAGCGTGAAAGGCCAAATGGTTGGCCAAATAGTTCACACGGGCTAGATCTCCCCTTGCGTTGGCCAGGGCTCGAGCGCTTAAGCCGAATATTTTAAACCAGAGGGCTGGCCGAGGCATCGTTGAGTGCTTAGCCGAATAGATTAATAAATCTGCCCTTGCGTTGGCCAGGGCTCGAGCGTTTAAGCCGAATATGTTAAACCGAAGATCCGCGAGGCATCGTTTCTTATGTGGCGAATAGATTAATAAATCGCCCTTGCGTTGGCGAGGGCTCGGCGTTAAGCGAATATGTTAAACCGTAGATCCGGCGAGGCAGCGTTTCTTATGTAGCCGAATAGATTAATAAATCTGCCCTTGCGTTGGCGAGGCTCGGCGTTCGGCGCTTAGAATATGTTAAACCGAGATCCGCCGAGGCATCGTTTCTTATGTAGCGAATAGATTAATAACCGCCCTTTGCGCGCGAGGCTCGGCGTTAAGCGAATATGTTAAACCGAGATCCGCCGAGGCATCGCTTCTTATGTGCCGAATAGATTAATAAATCGCCCTTGCGTTGGCTGGGGCTCGAGCGTTCGCGAATATGTTAAACCGCAGATCCGCCGAGGCATCGTTTCTTATGTAGCGAATAGATTAATAACCGCCCTTGCGTTGGCAGGCTCGGCGTTCGCGAATATGTTAAACCAGAGATCTGGCCGAGGCATCGTTTCTTATGTAGCCGAATAGATTAATAAATCTGCCCTTGCGTTGGCTAGGGCTCGGCGTTAAGCGAATATGTTAAACCGCAGATCCGCCGAGGCATCGCTTATGTAGCGAATAGATTAATAAATCGCCTGCGTTGGCGAGCTCGGCGTTTCGATACACTTTATTGTAATATTTAGGCGCTCACTAAAATAATGTGCACTACGTGGTATAATCGTTCGGAGACTTATTCGGCCCCAAGGTGTCACGCCCCAAAGGACGCTCTGAACCAGTTGTGACATTCACGAAGGGTGCTCCGAATTTGGAGACTTATTCGGCTTTAAGGTGTCATGCACCAAAGGGGGCTCCGAAGCCGGAGACCATTTCTGGCCAATCGTGACATCCACGAAGGGCGCTCCGAATCCGGAGACTTGTTCGGCCCTAAGATGTCATTCACCAAAGGGGGCTCCGAAGCCGGAGGCCTGTTCTGGCCAATCGTGACATCCACGAAGGGCGCTCCGAATCCGGAGACTTGTTCGGCCCTGAGGTTTCATGCACCAAAGGGCTCGAACCGGAGACTTATTCGCCCTTAGGTTGTACGCACGAAGGGCTCCGAATCGAGACTTGTTCGCCCTAAGATGTCATTCACCAAAGGGGCTCCGCCGAGGCCTGTTTCGCCAATCGTGACATCCACGAAGGCGCCCGAATCCGGAGACTTGTTCGCCCTAAGATGTCATTCACGAAGGCTCGAATCCGGAGACTTGTTCGCCCTAAGATGTCATTCACCAAAGGCTCAATCCGGAGACTTATTACGCCAATCGTGACATCCACGGCTCGAATCCGGAGACTTGTTCGCCCTAAGATGTCATTCACCAAAGGGCTCGAATCCGGAGACTTGTTCGCCCTAAGATGTCATTCACGAAGGGCTCGAATCAGGAGACTTATTACGCCAATCGTGACATCCACGAAGGGCGCCCGAATCCGGAGACTTGTTCGCCCTAAGATGTCATTCACCGAAGGCTCGAATCCGGAGACTTGTTCGCCAATCGTGACATCCACGGCGGCGCCCGAATCCGGAGACTTGTTCGCCCTAAGATGTCATTCACCAAAGGGGCTCGAATCCGGAGACTTGTTCGCCCTAAGATGTCATTCACCAAAGGGCTCGAATCCGGAGACTTATTCTCGCCAATCGTGACATCCACGGCGGGCGCCCAATCCGGAGACTCGTTTTGGCCAATCGTGACATCCACGGCGAAGGCGCTCGAATCCGGAGACTTGTTCGCCCTAAGATGTCATTCACCAAAGGCTCGAATCCGGAGACTTGTTACGCCAATCGTGACATCCACGAAGGGCGCTCGAATCCGGAGACTTGTTCGCCCTAAGATGTCATTCACCAAAGGGGCTCGAATCAGGAGACTTGTTCGCCCTAAGATGTCATTCACCAAAGGGGCTCGAATCCGGAGACTTATTCGCCAATCGTGACATCCACGGCGCTCGAATCCGGAGACTCGTTTTGGCCAATCGTGACATCCACGGCGCCCAATCCGGAGACTTGTTCGGCCCTAAGATGTCATTCACCAAAGGGGCTCCGAATCCGGAGACTTGTTCGGCCCTAAGATGTCATTCACCGAAGGGGCTCCGAATCCGGAGACTTATTCTGGCCAATCGTGACATCCACGAAGGGCGCTCCGAATCCGGAGACTTGTTCGGCCCTAAGATGTCATTCACCGAAGGGGCTCCGAATCCGGAGACTTGTTCTGGCCAATCGTGACATCCACGAAGGGCGCTCCGAATCCGGAGACTTGTTCGGCCCTAAGATGTCATTCACCAAAGGGGCTCCGAATCCGGAGACTTGTTCGGCCCTAAGATGTCATTCACCAAAGGGGCTCCGAATCCGGAGACTTATTCTGGCCAATCGTGACATCCACGAAGGGCGCTCCGAATCCGGAGACTCGTTTTGGCCAATCGTGACATCCACGAAGGGCGCTCCGAATCCGGAGACTTGTTCGGCCCTAAGATGTCATTCACCAAAGGGGCTCCGAATCCGGAGACTTGTTCTGGCCAATCGTGACATCCACGAACGGCGCTCGAATCCGGAGACTTGTTCGCCCTAAGATGTCATTCACCAAGGGGCTCGAATCCGGAGACTTGTTAGATTTTGAAGTGTTGAGCTTAATCATGCGAAAATGCGAGATGTTAGATTCTGAGGATATTGTGTACAAATATCAAGCCCAGTCGGGTCATTGATAAAATTTTTCGTAGATGTGTCGAATTCCACGGTCGTGGCGGGCTTCTTCACGACATGTCGACAACCGATATGCCCTGTTCTGCGCGGAATCTTTCTGATAGGGGCCGGCCCAGTTTGGACCAAGCTTCCCATCGATCGGCCTCCGATCGGGTAGCACTTTTCTTGAGGACCAGCTCTCTGGATTGTGGCGGCTTGATTGGACTTTCCGATTGTATGACTTAGCGAGCCATGGATGCCAAGGCACGATCTCTTCGTTCTTCAATCGTAACCAGTCCAAAGCAAGCATCATGTCGTCGCCCCGTGTCAAGGCTTGTGATCTGAGGGTTGGTAGGCCGATCTCTGAGGGTAAGATTGCCTGGGTTCCGAAGCACATGGCAAACGGTGTTTCTCCGGTGGATCGTCTCGGCGTCGTTCGATGGGCCCATAGTGCGGCATAACTCTTGACCCACGCCCTTGGCGTTTTCGACCTCTTTTGATACCGTCCAAGATGGATTTGTTGAAGCTTCCGCGACCGTTACTTTGGGGTAGGTGGCGTGAAAAAGTAAGGTACAATTCGTATTTGTCGCCTGACTCTCGGTACACGCCACGGTCGGCGAGTGCCATTATCGAGATCAATGCTCTTGGAATGCCGAATCTTGTAATGATGTTTCTCCACACAAAACGCTTAATGTCGGAATCTCGTATATGGGTTAGAGCCTCTGCTTCGACCCACTTCGTGAAATAGTCTGTTGCTACGATTAGAAATCGCTTGTTCCTGGGGCCTGGCGATGGTCCTCGATATCAAGTCCCCATGAGCAAACGGCGAGACTCTTGATTGAATTCAAAGCTTCTGCCGGTTGATGAGTTAGTGGGGAAAACTTTTGGCATTGTTCACATTTCTTCACATAATTTTGTGCGTCGGCCCCTCATAGTCGACGATAATATCCTGCGTTATCGCCCGATGGGCAAGGAGCGCCACGAATGTGCACCAATTTGCCTTCATGTATCTCAGTGAGCAGCTCCTCTACTCTGTCCGGGTGCACGCATTCCAGGTATGGGCCAGAGAGGGATTTTTTATAAAGTCCCCCTTGTGGATCAAGGTAGTATCGCAGAGCCTTGTTTCGCAGCTTGTGTGCTTCTTTTTTATCCTCTGGGAGTTGTTCAGAAGAAAGGAACGCAGCAATGGGGTCCTTCCAACTTGGAGCGGATTCTATGATATTGATGTGGGTCTCCTCCGGAGGGCCGATACTGGGTTCCGGGACGAAGCCCACTTCGATGGTACGTTTGAGCTCGGAGTTGATGGCGGAGGCCAAGCAAGCCAGGGCATCCGCGTGTGTATTTTGGTCGCGCGTTATTTGGTTTAGTTCGTGATGGTCGAACTTCGCCAGCAACGAGCTAGCTGTTTTCATATAGGCCGCCATGCGCTCATCTTCGCGTGATACTCCTTCATTTGGTTAATTACCAACTTTGAGTCACAAAGCACCAGCGATCGCGTGCGAGAACATGTGCGTTCGTAGTCGGCTAAAGGGCTTCATATTCGGCCTCGTTATTTGATGCTTGAGCGAGTTTGACGGCTGTTCAATGATCGCGCCGTCTGGGGACATAATTACGACGCCTGCGCCGCTGCCCCACTGGTTAGACGTTCCATCGCAGTATAATCGCCAGATGTCCCCAACGTAGACTCTCCAATGTGGCTTTGGCGTAACCGGCTTTTGGTGGAGATCCCGGGCTTGAGGTCGGCGAGCCCTCCGTGAATTCGGCCACAAAGTCGGCAAGCACTGCCTTGATTGCGATTTTGGGTGAAAACGGAATGTCATATTGTCCGAGTTCGAGAGCCCATTTGAAACACATACGATGCTTCGCATTAGAATCTTGATCGAAGGAAAGTCTGTCGGCACCTTGATCTTTGTGTGGTTGAAAGTAGTGCATCAGTTTTCTTGCTGCCATGACCAGGGCTAGGACGAGATTTTCCAGCGGTAAGTAGCGTGTTTCGGCGTCCACCATCGCCTTGCTCACGTAGTATCTTGGTCTTCTTGCCCTCCTCCTCTTTTAACAATACTGCGGCTGACCCTGCCGAGCGCGGATATAGAATGAGGGATCACCGTGGCGGGTGTTGTTAGAAGAGGTACTGTCCGGAGGTAGGTCTTGAGCCCGGTTAAAGCTGCCTCGCATTCCACGGACCATTCGAAAGCTCTGCCCTGGCGTAATGTTTGAAAGAATTGTCTGCAGCGATCTGTAGATCGGTGTCATCTGTTGAGTCGTGACCATTCCCATCGACTTTTGGACTTCTTTGGTGAGCAGGGGAAGTTCTAAAATTGCTGTAACTTGCCTCGGGTTGGCCTCGATTCCTCGATGGTTGACGATGTAGCCTAGGAATTTGCCAGAGCCGATCCCGAATGCGCATTTGGAAGCATTCAGCTTCATTCAGACTTGCGGGGTGGTGTCGAATGTCTTTTCCGGATCGGCTATATGGTTTTGCTCTTCTTTAGATTTGACCACCATGTCGCCGATGTATACTTCCATAGTGTGCCCGAGTTGTTCTTTGAACATCGTAGTGACCGGTAGTTGGTAAGTCGCCCTGCATTCTTTAATCCAAAAGGCATGACCTGTAGCGATGGGTTCCTCTTGGAGTGAGGAATGCGCTTTGTCTGATCATCTGGATTCATGGCGTCGATGGTAGCCTCTATAGGCGTCGAGAAACTCATGCGGCGGTGGCGTGCCGTCGCATCGACAAGTTGATCAATTCTAGGCAAGGAAGCGATCTTTGGGGCAAGCTTTGTTTAGATCGTGAAATCGACACACACGCGCCAAGTGCCATTCTTCTTTTTACCACCTTGTGTTGGAGAGCCACGTGGGATAGGTGACCTCTCGATTGCCGGCGTCAAGCAATTTGTCAACTTCCTCGACAACGGCGGTGTGTTCTGCGGAGGATCGCCGACCTTTGAATGATCGGCTTGCGAGGTCGACATTGAGGTGATCTTTGCGAGACCTGGGTCTATTCGGCATTTCATATGGGGTCCACGCGAAGACGTCGAGGTTGCCGAGTAAGAAAGTGATCGATTCTTTGCTTGTCGACTGGCTCGAGACGCCGATCATAAAAACTTTTCCGGGCTTCCATCGATGTCTACTCGGTCTAAACCTTCCATGGGCTTTTCGTTTGGTTGACGTCCAACGTCTTCCGAGATTTCTCGGCCGGGCACCTCGACGGATTTTACTTGCGGTTCCTTGAGTTCTGGCGGCGAAGGTAACATGCTTGGGTGACGGCCGGAGCCACGGATCGCTCAACGCCATGCTCTGTTGGGAAGCGTAGCGATTGGTGGTAGAGTCTTTGAGGGGCGGCTGCGGGTATGTAACCACGATCGTCCCATGATGAGATTGTATGGCGATGGTAGCTGGCGACCAAAAACTCGCGACCACCGTTCTCGAGCAGTAGGACGGGTGGTGATTTTCCCAATGGATACTCGGGGTGGCGTTGAAGCGAATAGTGGATAGGGGCGGAGTTAGATCCGAGTCGTTGAACCCGAGCTTGATGAAGGTTCGATGGTACATGATCTCTGAAGTACTTCCTGATCGATAAGGCTGGCGTTCTCGGTAAACCTATGCGGCGTGGCGTGACAACGGAAGGATCCACGTGAGGAGTGTGGCCGCGCCGTCGAGTCGTCGAAGGTGATGCTTACCGCTTCTCGGGCGGGTCGCTTCTTTGGTGGTGGTACTTCGAAGGTTTGGAAGTGGTTGGGTATGTATGTCTGATCGGGGCTATCGGCAGTCATATATCATATGGGCGGTGTCAGCGGGCGCCTCTTGGGCGACATCGTCCTCTGTCACTTCCTCAACGTAATCCTTTGAGTGCGGGCGTGGCCGGTGTTCTTGTTGGTCGCGAGGACCCGCCCTTGGGGATCGCTCGAGAACCTTGAGTCTTACTGGTGAGACTTTGCTTTCTCGAGGCAGGTCGCTGGCGGCGTTCGTTCTCGGCGATGATCTTTGTCGAGACTCTGTTTGATGCTGGCTGTTCCATGGTTGCTTGCATCGCCTCGTGCTAGAATCGTTGGCGAGTCGAAGCGCCAAGGTGCGTCGTCATGCAATGGTTTCTTTTCGAGCATATTCGCTAGGGTGAGGTCGTCTCCTGTCGATCGCGTCGGTGGCTATCGGAGGATCGTCGGTCACGCCTTCCATGGATATATTTGAGTATTCCTGACGGCGCCAATTGTGGTGAATGTGGTTTGGAAATACTCTTGAGATCGGAAGCGCCAATGAGCCTCTGCTAGTCACTGCAAAAATACAAACTCCGTCGGGGTGCGAATTAGCACTCGACGGACAAGTTAGTTCCTCTCAAGAAAGCTTGCTTGCTAAGTCTCTAGAAGTAATTCTTACATACCTTTATAAATCTGAAGCTCTTGTATTTATAGCCATTACATGACCTCGGGGCCAGAGTCTACTTTTAAATTGTTTATTCATTCTTTTATTTTATCCTGACATGCTCTTTCCAGTATACTCGGCCCGAGAGTCATACTCGGCATCTTAGCAGAGCAGAATGGAGCCGTTTAACACCCGGCTCCCTGTGCGTATCAAACTTCGTGTCTTTAATTATACGGCTCCCACAATGAAGAATTAGAAATAATAATGATGAAAATAGTTACTTGTATTTGAAATATTTGATACTAAAGATTATAGTTGTACAACAATAATTATAAAAAATTAAAAAAAAATTCTACTTTATCATACTTATGTGAACAAATATCATGAAATAATATTTAATTGGAAAAATATGGCAAAAAGTTATGATTTCTAGTCCTTGGGCGACGTGCCCGTGCTTACGTCAGGCAGCAGGGGACAGAACTGATGCGACACGACGGGAACACGATTGGTACACTCCAATCTAATAATGATCTTGATTGAGAAGTGTGATCTCAGTTGAGATATTGATCTCAGTAGAGATGTTGATCTCAGTTGAGAAGTGTGATCTCGGTTAAGATGACGATCTTGATTGAGATGTTGATCTCGATTGAGATGTTGAATTTGGATGGGGGCAGAGCTTGTTTATTCTTGGATTCTGATGAGTTGATACTGGGATCTTGATGTTCTTGAACTAGTGAGTCATGACTTCTGCTAGTAGTACAATCTCTGTCGAGATGTTAGACCTGAATGAGATAGAATATGATGGTTCTTGGTTCTTGATGAGTGGACATTTGAGTCCTTGTTTGTATATGCCGTTGAGTCACGATCTCGGTCGGAAGAGTATCTCTGGCATGTTGGAAGATGAAATGATGTAAGTTCCATCACCTCAGGTTGTTGAGGTAATAGAACCTAGGGGGCAATTGTGGAGAAGTATTTTGAGATGACGCCACGTGGCTAAGGTGACGCCTAGGTATCAGCCAAGGTACCACATGAGCAGATAATGTTTGCCAAGATGTTTAAGGCACTGCTGAGGTATTCTGCGGGGATACCAAAATCTGAGATATTTGGATAGAGGACTAGAGTCCTAGGTGACATCAAGCTACCTATTTGGATAAAGATGAGACTCTTGAGGAAGTTTATCTTAATCTGAATAGTGTGAGTTATGATAGATATTATCCTTATAAATGACAGAGTCCCATGAAGCAAGACTTCTAGGGAAAGTTGGACACTGATCATTATAAAAGTAAAGTACCCTTTTAGGTCTAAGGTATGCTTTGATGCTTTTATTTGTGATGCTTTTATGCTTTCATTATTGAAGTTTAAGTACTTGCATTGATATTTGTGAGAGATAAGATTTATTGACTTGATTGTCGGAGTACCCTCGGGTGAATGAACCACCATGGTATTCTCATCTTCTTGTTAGTAGGTGTTTGGGCTTAATTTATTCTATCGGTGCTCTCCAGCTGAGTTTCCCTTTTTGGTTGTGTGGTTGAAAATCAACACCCACAACGTGTATGTGTATATATATATATGGAATATGTAATGCCCTCAAAATATTATATAAATCAACCATTCATAGAAAAATGAACATAATAGAAACGTTATATTTCATTCATCAGAGTTATGTCACAAAAGATATTACATGAGATTACTAAATGTTAACAACAGAATAAGTGCCCTACGGGCTTACATCTTTCAAAGTTGTCACTTGGTTACAACAAAAGAAAAGTCCTAACTCTTTTACATATAAAGCCCTCGACTTAGATTTACATTTAAATACAAAAATAATAACAAAACAGAGCCTCTAACCTCTAATCCTCCCAAGCTATGCCCTTGGAGGTAGCATGTCACCTATACCTGAAAATGGTGTTCCAAGTAGGGTGAGCCAAAACCCAGTAGAGATATGCTACACAATATATGAGAATTAACTAAGGCATAAGCATCAGATAAATGTGAGATGTTTCTCAACCGTCACATATTATTTCCATGACCATTCAATTCACATAACCATATCTCAATTCATTTCCAATCATCCATTTTGGGTAAATCTATTTACCAAGTTCATAATTATCAAAACAACCAAAATGAGATTTCAACTCAATGGTTCACAATTCAATACATTCATCAGTCCAACACTTCTATTTCTTACCATTTTACGGAACCACCCGAGAGAACTAGCACCCATAAATATATAAGATTTCGGGACTTTCACCTTGGACACTCCAGCCAACTTAATTATCAATGGAGTCCATCCCCTATCTCCTCCCAAATAATAGAGTATATCCCTTATCTCCTCCTAAACAAAGATATATATACAATGTATTTAAACACATTGTCATATACAATGACCAATCAAAACGTATATTCAATGGTTTAATCCAACCGTCATATTCAATGACATAATCCAATTGATTAGTTTCAATTCACCTAATCCTCATCCAATTTCTACAACAATCATAGCCATCCTCCACCGATAGCCCAAAACAAATATTTCTAAACAGATAAATAAATCTATCAACAGATAATTTATCAAATTCCATAGGTGATTGATTTATCAAATCCAATAACACCCTTTACTTACACATCCACCCAATTTCACATTTCCCAAGTCAATTTCATTATTCAAACAAAATAATTATTTAATTCAAAATAATTCAAATTAGGGCAATCTTCCCCCTTTCACAAATATTACACCTAAGACCAAGTTTCACCAATTATACCCAAGCAATACCATGTTCAAGACCTCTTATACACATTTGGTACAAAAAATGGAAACCCTTCTTTCAAATATCAAAACCCTAACCTTAACTTCACCCAAATCTTTTCAAATCCCACCATTTATACAAAATGACTAATATCTAGGTTAAAACTCATAACAAATAGTAGAATATCCCTACCTCAAAGCTTGGAGACCAAAGGAGAAGATGGAAGAAACTTTGAAGATGACCAAACTTCACCTTTTTCGGATCAAGTGGAAGCCCATGCAAAACTGTAACTTTTTAACAAAGGGAGTATGGTAGAGAGACCCAAGATCAAGGAGTATTTGTAGAGAGAGGGTGTGTTTTAGAGAGAGAGAGACAGCCGGATTAGGGTTTGGATGAAAAACAAGACCCAAAAGTGATATAAAATCACGCTGTTGCAAACTGATATATGTGAGGCTCGCTCGAGCGAATGAGTTATCGTTCGAGCAACCAGACACAACAAGTGGCCTCGCTCTAGTGCAAGAAGTGTCACTCGAGCGCACAATGCGAAACTTTAGGTCTGCCACAAATACAAACACACGCTCAAGCGCAAGAGTTCTCGCTCGAGCGAAGAAACAAATAACACACGTCTCGCGCGAGCGCAAAAGTTTTCGCTCGAGCAAAATCTGCGTCTAAGAAAGAAACCTGAGGACTCTCAATCCTCGCTCGAGTGTAAGAACCCTCGCTCGAGCAAAGAAGCAAATACCCCAGGCTCGCTCAAGCGCAAAAAGCCTTGCTCGAGCGAAGAAGCCAAAACCTAAGCAGCAACCATTTGTACCAATAGACAACTAACCTGTTCCAAACTCACCCAACACGACCCACAACTCAATTTCAAAGAATTAAATGGAGAAAACAGGACAAAGACAACATCATACAACTACGGAACCCGAGTCCGGAACACAATAAAAATCGGGGTAAAGCTTGGATCGCTATAGAATATAAGTTGATAGGAGAATAATATACAATTCCACAATTTTTTCCTAACAAATATAACTACATTACTAAAATGATACATGTTAGAAAATTAAAATATTCGATGGTAATATAGCATTACAGATTGATAATGTATGAATACAGTATATGTCAATTTATATTTATATTTATATTTATATTTGTATTTGTAAACATTGACATATATAAGATATTACAAAAGTAATATGTGAAATCTTTTGTAACAATATAATATAGGTAACGATGAGAAGTTAATTATTCATAATTAAATAGTTTGCCATATTATAGATGTTTAGTGTTACATTTTTGTGTGTATGCACAATTTTTTAATTATATTATTAAATTCATATAAGAATTGAAAGGAAATTGTGAATAATTTGTGTAAATTAGAGATTAGTGAAGAAAGATTTAAAACAATAGAAGTTTATAATAGTGTTTGGTTTGATTTGGTTTGTTCTTTCAAACTTTTGTTTTGAATTTTTTATTTTCATTTTTTTTGTTTTTGACACGTTTTTTTAAATAACCCTTTCATTTTTTTTAGATTAACTTAATTTAATAATTTTTATTTTTTAATTTACTTTTAAATTTAGATTCACTTAAAAAATAGATCTAAATACACTTAAAAAATAACTTAGATCTAAATACACTTAAAAAATAATTTATTGTGTATTCTTTTTGGAAAAAAATTATTAATATTAAATAATAATAATAATAATAACAACAAAAAATATATAATAATAAAAAAAATAGTACACGTTTGAATTTATAATTTTTTCTTACTAATATTCTATTTAGATTATTAGATATTAGATTTTCATTAAAACTATAACAGCGGTGATTAGGACCCCCACGGATCCCCACCCCCTCCACCCCTACACACACGTGGGGTTGGTGAGTGGGGAAGGAGGAAAAAAAAAAAAAAATTTTTTTGACCAATCAAAATTCAAAGGGGGTCGTGGGGGTGGGTTTCAAAGGGGGTCAGAGTTTTTTTTGAAACTATAATTTAAATATAAAATATGAAGAAATTTTAGCATCTTTAATCATGAAAATTGAGAAAATATAAAAACCAAAAACTGAAAAATAGATATAAAAAATAAAACAAATGAAAATGGTTCTTGTTTAGAATTTTAACATCAAACCTTGGTTATTAAAGTACAATGTAAAATTATAATTCATAAAATATAATTTAAACAAAAAAGAAAGTATATAAAGATAACCTGTAAATTTTTTAGATGTAGCGGAAATTTTTGTTTTAAAAACGCATGCGCTTTCCTCTGTTTAGATTCGAATGAATGCATACAATTTTAAGATTCAACAAAAATTGTTTACAATGATTTGATCCATGATGGAGAATTATAATATTATGTATATCAGTATAAAAGCAGACACAAAAAATAAAAAAGAGTAATTATTTTTTGTTTTTCAATCATCATTAATGTAAAAAATAAGAAGATAATTTTTTTATTTTTTTATTTTTATAGATAAGAAGGGAGACAGTTTATTTATATTTATATAAGACTCTTGAAAATAAATATATAATTTTTGAGGGTCCAACTCCAAAAATAAAGAGATAGTTAATTTGTATAAAACTCTTTATAATTTAGAAAATATAGTATATTTGAGAAGGTAAAATTAGAATTTAAAAAAAGTAAATAAACATGTAAGTTTTTCACACTTTTATAATAGTAGTAGATATTAGTATAAAAGAGATAATAATATATTTTTTTCCCACCTATATCATTAAAGAATAATTGATGAAAAAGAAATGTGTTATGTGAAGACCTTAAAGGGTGAATTACAAATACGGTAAATTACACTATGCCCCATATATCTTTAGTTACTTTCCTATTTTGGCCCTTATAGTTTATTTTTTCCCACCTTGACCCTAAGTTTTTCCTAGTTTGCTCCTAATGCTAATTTTTGTTTAAAAATAAACAAAAAATGACACATTAACAGTCACGTGGCATAAAAATATTTTATTATATATCACTCACATATTTAAGTAATATAAACTTATAATATAATAATAAAATTTTCATATGACAATTATTATGGTATTTTCTGTCTAATTTTGAACAAAAATTAACGTTGGGAGTAAACTAGAAAAAACTTGAAATATAAAGAGTCAAAGTGAGAAAAAAAATAAATTTTAAGGGCCAAAGTGGAAAAGTGGTCACATATAAAGGGGACAAAGTGTAATTTATCCTTATAAATACACCCATTGATGTTCGCCTAAAATACGGATTGTCCCATATTATTTAAAAAATTACAAATATCCCTTATAAGAAATTTTTTATTGAACAGAATTAATTGAAAAAATAAAATTTCTGACTACTCTGCTATATAATAATTAAATTATCTCAATTATATAAAATTATCTTAATTATATAATTCAAATATATAACTACCGATATTCAATTATTTTTTACATAAATATACTTAGTGAATCATAAAAATTGAACGGTACAGATCAAAAAATTAACTTTAAAATGAATTTATCAAATTTAAATATTTTCTCAAATTAAGATGATAATTTAATTTTAAAAAAAAACCCCACATTTAAATTCCATCCACACACCATTTCTCTTAGGCATGTTTGATTGGGTGGATTAGAGTATGGAATTGAGATTATTAATCCGTGGGCTCAATTATTCTATGTTTGTTTTAACATTTTAGTTTACGATTATTAATCCAATAAATAATTAATCTAATAAATTTGTAAAATTATTAGTAATGGGATATGAGTAAAATTATTAATCCTATAAATATTAATCCAATTAAATAGTAAATATTATATTAATTTAATAACATTATTAAAATTTCATTATAAATATTGTGAATCATGACCTTATAGAATTCCTGGTACGAATAATGAATTCCATCGACATCACCTCTCTTATTGAATTTCCTATCATGGTCCTACATTTCGGCCGGTGATGCTCCAAAGCTCTAGAAGAAGAGCACTAAAACAGTATTATTTTGTTTTTTTTTATTCTCTTTTTTGTCATTATTTTACTGTTTTTTTTTAATTACTGACAGCTCATTGGAAGCTGTTCTTTGTCAGCTCTAATTAGAGCTCTTAGGCATTTTTCCATTTCGGCTCTTGCAGGGATGAGACGTCAAGTCGAGTGCCGGCCCTAGTTGGAAAAGATGTGGGGGCAGAGAACGGCTCTTTTTTCCTTTTTCCTTTTTCTTTTTTTCACTCTAGTGCGACTTCATAGTCTACGAAGACTTAAAAATAAAATAAAGTGGTGTGTAGATTTATAGATTTAAAATAAAAAGATCTCCACAATAATCACATAAATAAAATAATTTTAAAACAAAAAAATCTTGATTATAATCACGAAGTAAAATAATTCAAATTTGCAACCTAACAAGTTAAATGGCTTATTTTGGAAAGTCACAATTTTAACTTAAAAATTGTTATAAAAAAAATAAATCTCACCTTTATTTTTTCACATATCTTTTTATAGAATATTGAAAATACTAAGAACTCATTTGGAAAAGAGAGTTTTGGGTTTTTTTTTTTTGGCTAAAATAATCACAAAAAATAAAATAGACTTTTTAGTCAAATAAAATAAAATATCACATTTAATCCATAATCATTACATTTTTTCTCTAATAAAAAGTCAAAAAAGTCAAAAATTATTCTCAAACAAAACTTTTTAGCCCCAGACTAAAATAATCAAAAAAGATAAAAAGTTAAAAAGCCAACACACTTCTCAAACGAACCCTAAAAAGTCAAATTCTCAACACAACTTATAATTTTAAGATTTTGAAATATCTTGATAAAATATGATAGATCTGAAATTTGAAATAATAATATAAAAGTAATTATTAAAAATATTTTTTGTACTAAATATTACAATTTTACAATCATAATAAAATAATTTTCTTTTTATTTTACTCTATTTTTTTGTTAATTTCATGATCTGATTGTAATAAACAATTTCTATATTTTTATAAAAATTTAATCTTAAATTCCATCATTTGAGATAATATCTACTTGGAGAGGAATTATCTTTTGGATTGATTAATTGACTAGTAAGTGTGCGTTTGACACATAAAAAAGAAAAAATATTTTTTAATTTTTTATTTTTAGTGAGCTTTAATTAAAAAATAGCAATAAAATAAATCCTTTAGTGCCGAATAGGTGAGAACGCACTAATTTTTTTTCTCAAATTAAAAAAAAAAATCCACTAAAGAAAAAGAAACAAAAAAATTCATTATTTTTAGTTAACCAAAAAATTTGAATTTATGTTTCTTTTGTCTTTAGTTAATTTTTTTTATACTTTTTAAATAATTATATATTAGAAAGACCTGAAAAGAATTTTTTTTGTTGACAAAAATGAAGGAGTTGATCTCTATATATTTTTAAAGATAAAACTCAATTTTACATAAAACACAGTTGAAATGTGAATTTAAGATTGAATTGGTAAGTTTTATTAGGATAGATTATGAAGAATTAGAAATAATAATGACCAAAATAGTTACTTGAATTTGAAATATTTGATACTAAAGATTATAATTGTACAACAATAATTATAAAAAATTTAAAAAAATTCTACCTTATCATACTTATGCGAACAAATATCATGAGATAATATTTAATTAGAAAAAAGATGACAAAAAGTTATAATTTTTAGTCATTGGGTGACGTGCCTATGCTTACCTCATGCAGCGGGGGACTGATGCGACACGATGGGAACGTCATTGGTACGCTCCAATCCAACAATGATCTTGTTTTGAATTTTTTTTTTTGTTTTTGACACTTTTTTTTAAATAACCCTTTCATTTTCTATTTAGATTAACTTAATTTAATAATTTTTATTTTTTAATTTAATTTTAAATTTAGATTCACTTAATTTAAATACACTTAAAAATTAATAATAATAATAACAACAACAACAAAATATAATAATAAAAAAATAGTACATGTTTGAATTTATAATATTTTCTTACTAATATTCTATTTAGATTATTAGATATTAGATTTTCATTAAAACTATAATTTAAATATAAAATATGAAGAAATTTTAGCATCTTTAATCACGAAAACTAAGAAAACATAAAAACCAAAAACTGAAAAATAGATATAAAAAAATAAAACAAATGAAAATGGTTCTTGTTTAGAATTTTAACATCATATCTTGGTTATTAAAGTATAATGTAAAATTATAATTTATAAAATATAATTTAAACAAAAAGAAAGTATATAAAGATAACCTGTAAATTTTTGAGATGTAGCGCAAATTTCTGTTTTAAAAACGCATGCGTTTTCCTCTGTTTAGATTCGAACGAATGCATACAATTTTAAGATTCAACAAAAATTGTTTACAATGATTTGATCCATGACGAAGAATTATAATATTATGTACATCAGTATAGAAGCAGACACAGGAAATAAAAAAAGGGCAATTATTTTTTTGTTTTTCAATCATCATCAATGTAAAAAATAAGAAGATGGTTTTTTTATTTATTTTATTTTATAGATAAGAAGGGAGACAGTTTATTTATATTTATATAAGACTCTTGAAAATAGATATATAATTTTTGAGGGTTCAATTCCAAAAATAAAGAGATAGTTAGTTTATATAAAACTTTTTATAATTTAAAAAATATAGTATATTTGAGAAGGTAAAATTAGAATTTAAAAAAAGTAAATAAACATATAAGTTCTTCACACTCTAATAATAGTAGTAGATATTAGTATAAAAGAGATAATAATATATTTTTTTTCCATCTATATTACTAAAGAATAATTGATGAAAAAGGAACGTGTTATGTGAAGTAAAACGTTAAAGGGTGAATTACAAATACGGTAAATTACACTATGCCCCATATATCTTTAGTTACTTTCCTATTTTGGCCCTTATAGTTTATTTTTTTCCACTTTGACCCTAAGTGTAACAACCTCACTGCTTGTTTCGATTAATGACACGATTAATTACCGACATCGCTAAATTAAGACCGATAATTGAATTGATCGATAATCGAATCAATCGATCAAATCTGAAACTGATTGACTGGGTATATGTTAGTTAAAGTGCATACCTATCTGTTGTCGTTTAATTATCTGTCTGTATTTTTATGCTTAAACTGTCAATTGAAGGCCTTATCGGCGGCCGAACCAGAAATTGATTGGTGTTTTAGGACCATCATAATTTATGTGATTTTATGGTGCATTCAATTGAAATGTGATTTTGTATGATTAAATTAGATTAAAATAAGCTAAATTACATGAGTTAGACTTATTTACTAACTTGCCACCCTAGTGGCCCACTACTTGATCAACATTGGAGCCTTAGTATACACTTTAGACACATATTTACTCAGCTCATTCCTTGCCTTTGCCGACTAGAGAGAGAGAGATAAGGGAGAGAGTTGAACTCATCTTGCTTGGGCTTGAGAACCTGAAGGAAATTGAAGTGTAGTTGCTAATTGAGCTCATAGACCTTGAATACAAGACTTAAGGTAGACCATTGACCTCTCTCATTGTTGTATTTAAGATTGTTCTTGCATGATCCATGTCAAATTGTAGAGCTAAGGCATGTCCTAGTCTTATGATGTTGAATTAGAACTCATTTCATGCATGCATGTGTGTATTGTTGAATTTTGAGTTGATTTCATGGCAAATTGTCACATGCATGTTCATAATTAAGCTTAAGTCCATGTTTTCAACTTGTCTTGAAAAGAATGAGCTCAATAGAGCATGTTTTGGAAGCTTTGATTTGAGTTAATCTCATGCATGTCACCTTGTAGCATGTTCATGCATGTTCATGAAAAATGGGTTTGAAAATTAGTTTAATTGAAACACCCTTGAGCCTTGATTTCTCAAATTGACCTTTGTAACATGTTATTCTATGAGTTTACTTATGTTTCCCAGAAAATTAGCTCAAGAGGATCGAAATTTTAGCATTTAAACTTGATTTTGAGCTTGGGACTCAAATCTGAAATTTCCAGATTTTGAGCCTACGCTCGAGCGAAAGAGTCTACGCTCGAGCGTACACTCTGTGTTCATGCTTTCCGCTCGAGCGAGAAAAGTTACGCTCGAGCGTGAAATGCGTGCATCCAGTACTTTTCATGAGTTCACAGTCCGCTCAAGCGAGGAAACCTGCGCTCGAGCGAGGACCTGTGTCTTACGCTCGAGCGAGGGTCGAGCGAGCATCGAGCGTAAAATCTGAGCATCCAGCATTTTTACTGTAGTACACAGTCCGCTCGAGCGACGGAATCCAAGCTCGAGCGGAGCCCTTTGTCTGCATGTCCGCTCGAGTGAAGAAAGTCTCGCTCGAGCGAAACCCCTATTTTCAGCAAATTTTATAAAGTGTTCAAAAGTACATCTTTGCATCCTCTTTCCATCCTAGGCATTCCTAGGGCATATTTAAGGCATCTTAAAGAGAATATGGATGTAGAACCACACTGAGGCAAATTAGGGATTAAGTTATTATCTTTCCCAACTGTGTAACTTAGTGTGTGTGTTCAATCTGTTAACTGTATAAGGTTGGCACCTCGAGGAGATGCTCTAGCCCATTGTAGCCCAGAACTCTGTGAGTAACAATTGTGTAAAGATATGTTCAAATGATTATTTTTTTGAACACCGAATCAATCATCTTGAATTGATATGGATTCGAATGAATGTATGTCCTTTATTTCAACTGCATCGCGGGCATCCTTAGCACCTATCGCATCGTTATCGACAGAGATCTCTCGCCGGTTCCTCATGGAACCACTATCGCATCGATCGATGGCCATCATTCTCGTTCGGTCTTTTAAGACCTCATTTATCGCTATGCTAATAGATGTACCACATATGACTGTTTACTGTACAGAACTACTGATATACTGATTGAATTGAACTGTTTTCATTACCGTAAAGACATTCATTCTAAACCCCTTTACGCTTTATGTTATTCACTGGGTTTTAGCTCACTGCTCATATATATATGTAGGTGTTCAGGCACCGCATCGCTGCCAGGAAGCGCTGGTGACTCCAGTTTTGTCAAGCCAGCTTAAGTGCCTCACTGCGAGGTTCCGAGTTTGCCATGCTATGGCTAGGGGTGTTGTATTTCCCCGTCTGTCTTAGACTGTTTTTGTAATACCGTATAGACTGTTACTGTACTGCTTAATGGGGATTAAGTCCCTGTACTGAATAAATGTATATGATGTATATACTGGTTTGTCTCTGACTGTATACATGTATAAAAAAAATCTTTTTGGCATACAGACTGTCACAGCTCATTGGACATTATTTATTTACTGTATTGGCTTCCGCCAGGCCCTCAGACTGCTTTTCTTGGCGATTCTGATTATAAACCCATAGGGCCGGGTTTGGGTCGTGACAGAGTGGTATCAGAGCGATACTTAACCACGAGTTATACCGCACACACGTGTCCAAATGAGCTATAGGGTGTCCTAGAAAAGTAATAGGGTATTACATGAGCATGAAAAGTGTGTGATTATGACATGACTGATTAAATGCTAATGTGTTAACCTGTTTAAGGAAATGACTGTTTATATTGATAACTGTTATAACTGCTTATAGTGAAATGGATAATGCTGACGCTACTACTGAACCTGAATCATCTGAGGCCAGAATGGCCAAACTGGAAAGAATGTTGGAACGAATAACTGAAAGACTAGATCAACAACTGAACCAACAGCAAGACTCCTCCTCCCAGACAAATGACTGTAACGCGAATGAATGTAATGTTAACGCTAATGATGGAGATATAATTGCTCTTATCCAGAAGTTCAGCAAACTAAAACCGCCATCCTTTCAGGGAGGCCTTGAACCATTAAAGGCTGAAGCATGGGTTCTGGAGACTGAGAAACTGTTTGAAGTGTTTCCGTGCTCGGAGGCACATAAGGTACTGTTGGCCACCTTCACTTTGCAAGAAGAGGCTAGAAGGTGGTGGATGCTTACTCGTGACGACAATACTGCTATGACTTGGGCTCAATTCAAAGTAGCTTTCTTTGAAAAGTACATTCCCTCAGTGTGTCAGGAACAGGAAGGTCACTGAATTTGAACAGTTAAAACAGGGCACAATGTCTGTTGCCGAATATGAAACGAAGTTCACCGGGCTTGCTAGATATGTACCACACATGGTGGACACCGAGTATAAGAAGGCCAGGAGGTTTGAAGGCGGCCTGAATGTTGCGATACTGGATAGAATAAATGTGCTGAAATTACCGACTTATGTGAATGTCCTTGACCGAGCCTTGATGGTCAAGCAAACATCGAGGCATCGAAACCTAAACGCCAAAGATTTAATGGCGTGGTAAAAGGCGTAATTTTAAATTCAAGAAAGGCAAGCATAACCCATTGAGCAAGAAATGTAATACGATCAACAAATAGCTGACCAAGGAGTGGTTCCATACCGCCCTGTTCCGAATGTGGTAAGAATCATAAAGGGGTCTGTTATAAAATCTCTGGTGCTTGTTATAGGTGTGGCAAAGTGGGCCATATGGTGAAGGATTGCCCCTCCACTGCTCCGAGTAATAGTAAAGCTGCAGGCAGCGTCGCAGCATCAACCGTGACACCAAAACCAAACCCCAAAACTACCGGGAAAGAGCCTATGAGGCAGGGCCGAGTCTTCGCCCTAGTACCGGCAGACGTGCAAAATACCGAGACCGTAGTGTTAGGTATTCTTTCTATTTGTGCTCAAAGTGCATATGTACTGATTGATTCGGGGTCTACACATTCTTATGTGTCGCATGCTTTTTCACGGAAATTGAATAGACCCTTAAAGCCCATGAATTACTTGTTAGCTGTATCATCAACCGTAGGGGGATCCATGACATGTGCATATATGTATCCTGCTTGCGAAATTATTGTTGGGGATATGCATTTGTTTATTGATTTACTGTCATTGAACATTGATCACTTTGATGTAATATTGGGGATGGACTAGTTACAAAAATATCATGCCACTATTGACTGTGTGACAAAACAAGTTGTTTTCCGTCCACCTGGTTTACCCGGATTTGTATTTAATGGGGTTGGAGTAGTACCTCCTCCGTATTTGATTTCTTCTGTGAAAGCTGTTAAATTGATCAAAAAGGGGTGTAAAGGATATCTGTGTTCTGTACTGACTGTGTCTACTAATGATAATGTTAAAACTGATGTGAACTGTATTACTATAGTTAGAGAATTCCCAGATGTATTTCCAGATGATCTACCAGGGGATTTGATTGATAGGGAAATTGAATTTACTGTGGATGTGATTTCGGGTACACAACCTATATCGAAGGCCCCTTACAGAATGGCTCTGACTGAACTGAAGGAACTAAAAGTGCAACTGCAAGAATTGTTAGACAAGAAGTTTATTAGGCCTAGTACTTCACCGTGGGGTGCACCAGTTTTGTTTGTAAAGAAGAAAGACGGCTCACTGAGACTGTGCATTGATTATCGTGAATTGAACAAGGTAACTGTGAAAAATAAATACCCATTACCGCGCATTGATGATTTGTTTGACCAGTTACAGGGTGCCCAAGTGTTTTCCAAGATTGATCTTCGATCGGGGTACCATCAACTGAAGGTTAAACTAGAAGACATTGAGAAAACTGCTTTTAGAACGAGGTATGGGCACTACGAATTTTTAGTTATGCCTTTTGGAGTTACCAATGCACCTGCAGCATTTATGGACCTTATGAATAGAATCTTTAAACCGTACCTTGATGATTTTATTGTTGTATTTATCGATGACATATTGATTTATTCCAAAAGCATAGAAGAACATGAACACCATCTGAGACTTGCCCTGCAGACCCTAAGAGAACAGAAACTGTATGCTAAACTGTCTAAATGTGAGTTTTGGTGGATCATGTTATGTTTTTGGGGCATGTTGTTAGCAAAGATGGAATTTCTGTTAATTCGCAGAAAATTAAAGCTGTAGTGAACTGGCCTAGATCAACAAATGTGACAGAAGTCCGCAGCTTTTTGGGATTGGCTGGATATTACAGAAGATTTGTCAAAGATTTCTCCAAAATTGTCTTACCATTGACTCAACTGACACAGAAGGGGACATCATTTGATCGGATCGACGGAGGAATCAAAGATTCCAAGAGTTGAAAACTCGACTTGTGGCACACTGTTCTTACCCTATCTTCGTGCGGATGGTTATATCAGATTTAGTGATGCTTCTCATAAGGGTTTGGGATGTGTTTTTAATGCAGAATGGGAGAGTAATTGCCTATGCTTCCCGACAATTGAGGCCTCATGAAAAGAACTACCCAACCCATGATCTGGAACTTGCTGCAGTGGTATTTGCACTAAAAATCTAGCGTCACTATCTGTATGGGGCAACATGTGAAGTATATACTGATCACAAAAGTCTGAAGTATTTCTTCACCCAAAAAGAACTGAATATGAGACAACAGAGATGGTTAGAACTGATTAAAGACTATGACCTACAGATTCTGTATCATCCGGGAAAAGCCAACACCGTTGCCGATGCTTTGAGCCGGAAGTCGATTGCAAATTTAGCTTGTTTACTCACTGGACAGAAAGAGTTGCTTTGTGACCTTGAAAGATCTGAAATTGAAGTTGTTTTGAGAGAACAAGGTGGAACAATAGCTGCTATTTCTGTACAACCGGCACTGATTGAAGAAATTAAAGAGAAACAGCAATAGGATGACTTCTTGAAGAAGATCATCGAAGGAAGAGAGTCTAAACCGAGACCGGGGTTCAAATTTGAAAATAATGTACTAAAATTTCAAGAAAGACTGTGTGTACCGAATGAATCTGAATTGAAAAGAAGGATTCTGCAAGAGGGCCACAACTTAAAATTTTCTATCCATCCGGGGAATACGAAAATGTATCAAGATTTGAAGTTGAATTTCTGGTGGCCGGGAATGAAGAAAGAAATTGCTAACTTTGTATCGAAATGTCTTCATTGCCAACAAGTCAAGGTCAACATCGACCAAGAGCTTATCGCAACCCTTACCCATACCGAATGGAAATGGAGCACATCGATGGATTTTATCATTGGGTTGCCTCGCTCCGTAAAAGGTATGGATTCAATCTGGGTTATTGTTGTTGATAGATCGACTAAATCTGCCACTTCTTACTGTTAAGACAATTTATAATGCGGACAAATTGGCTATACTCTATATTGATGAAATTGTTAGACGCATGGAGTGCTGTGTCCATTGTTTTACGAGGATTCGAAGTTTACATCGAGGTTTTGGCAAAGCCTACAGACTGCATTGGGTACTGAATTAAGACTGAGTAGTGCCTATCATCCTCAGACAGATGGACAGTCAGAAAGGACCATCTAGACTCTAGAGAATTTACTGAGAATGTACGTCCTTGATTTTCAGGGAAATTGGGAAAGCCATTTTCCCTTAGCTAAATTTGCCTACAACAACAGTTACCACTCAAGTATTGGTATGGCGCCTTTCGAGGCATTATATGGCAGAAAATGTAGATCTCCGATCTGCTGGGCAGAAATTGGAGATGGGCCTTTGCTTGAGCCCGAGATTGTGTATGAAACGGTGAAAAAAGTGAAATCGATACAACGGTAGCAGTAAAAGTTATGCAGATGTCAGAAGATGAGACCGAGAGTATGAAGTGGGCGATCACGTGTTTGTAAAAGTGACACCGATGAAGGGCCAGACTTGTTTTGGAGTCAAAGGCAAGCTAGCGCCAAGGTATGTCGGACCGTATCAGATTATTGAGAAAATCAATCCGGTGGCGTATCAAGTTGCGCTTCCTCCTGAAATGGAGCATATGCACAACGTCTTCCACATCTCTATGTTGAGAGACTATCTCCGGGATCCCTTCCATGTGATTGAACCTACTCGTATTGTGTTGAGTGATGACTACACTTACGAGGAACAGCCTATACAGATTGTAAACAGACGGATCAAGAAACTGAGAAATAAGGAGATCCCGTTAGTGAAAGTTGACTAGCAGAACCATGGTGGCGTATATGCCACTTGGGAAAGGGAAGATGACATGGCTAAAAGATATCCTGATTTGTTTCCACTAGATCCTGTTTTCTTCTAGAATGAAGGTAATTCAAGTTTGGAGGACCAAACTCCTTATAAGGAGGGGAGACTGTAACAACCCTCACACTGTTTACCGATTAATGACTGATTAATTACTGATTACTGCTAAATTAAAACTGATTAAGACTGATAATTGAATTGATTGGGATACTGAACTGACCGACTGAAATCTGAAACTGATTGACTGGGTATATGTTAGTTAAAGTGCATACCTATCTGTTGTCGTTTAATTATCTGTCTGTATTTTTATGCTTAAACTGCCAATTGAAGGCCTTATCGACGGTCGAACCAGAAATTGATTGGTGTTTTAGGACCATAATAATTTATGTGATTTTATGGTGCATTCAATTGAAATGTGATTTTGTATGATTAAATTAGATTAAAATAAGCTAAATTACATGAGTTAGACTTATTTACTAACTTGCCACCCTAGTGGCCCACTACTTGATCAACATTGGAGCCTTAGTATACACTTAGACACATATTTGCTCAGCTCATTCCTTGCCTTTGTCGACTAGAGAGAGAGAGAGATAAGGGAGAGAGTTGAACTCATCTTGCTTGGGCTTGAGAACCTGAAGGAAATTGAAGTGTAGTTGCTAATTGAGCTCATAGACCTTGAATACAAGACTTAAGGTAGACCATTGACCTCTCTCATTGTTGTATTTAAGATTGTTCTTGCATGATCCATGTCAAATTGTAGAGCTAAGGCATGTCCTAGTCTTATGATGTTGAATTAGAACTCATTTCATGCATGCATGTGTGTATTGTTGAATTTTGAGTTGATTTCATGGCAAATTGTCACATGCATGTTCATAATTAAGCTTAAGTCCATGTTTTCAACTTGTCTTGAAAAGAATGAGCTCAATAGAGCATGTTTTGGAAGCTTTGATTTGAGTTAATCTCATGCATGTCACCTTGTAGCATGTTCATGCATGTTCATGAAAAATGGGTTTGAAAATTAGTTTAATTGAAACACCCTTGAGCCTTGATTTCTCAAATTGACCTTTGTAACATGTTATTCTATGAGTTTACTTATGTTTCCCAGAAAATTGGCCCAAGAGAATCGAAATTTTAGCATTTGAATTTGATTTTGAGCTTGGGACTCAAATCTAGAATTTCCAGATTTTGAGCCTACGCTCGAGCGAAGGAGTCTACGCTCGAGCGTATACTCTGTGTTCGTGCTTTCCGCTCGAGCAAGAAAAGTTACGCTCGAGCGTAAAATGCATGCATCCAGTACTTTTCATGAGTTCACAGTCCGCTCGAGCGAGGAAACCTGCGCTCAAGCGAGGACCTGTGTCTTACGCTCGAGCAAGGGTCGAGCGAGCATCGAGCGTAAAATCTGAGCATCCAAAGATTTTTATCAGAGATACCGCCGAGCGACGGAATCCACGCCGGCGGAGCCCTTTGTTCGCATGTCCGCCGAAGGAAGAAAAGCGCTTCGGCGAGACCCTGCCAAAGAAATTTTATAAAGTGTTCAAAAGTGCATCTTTGCATCTTCTTTCCTTCCTAGGCATTCCTAGGGCATATTTAAGGCATCTTAAAGAGGATATAGATGTAGAACCACACCGAGGCAAATTAGGGATTAAGTTATTATCTTTTCCAACTGTATAACTTAGTGTGTGTGTTCAATCTGTTAATTGTATAGGGTTGGCACCTCGAGGAGACGCTCTAGCCCATTGTAGCCCAGAACTCTGTGAGTAACAATTGTGTAAAGATATGTTCAAATGATTATTTTTCTGAACACTGAACTGAACTGTTTACTGAACTGATATGGATTACTGAATGAATGTATGTCCTTTATTTCAATCGCATGTGGCATCCTTAGCACCTCATCGCATCGTTATCGCACAGAGATCTTCGCTTGCCTCGTGGAATCACTATTGTTTCTTGTTGATGGCCATCATTATCGTTTCGGTCTTTTAAGACCTATCATATCGCTATGCTAATGGATGTACCACATATAATCAAGCATCTTACGAACTATTGATATCTTGAATTGAACTGCTTTCATTATCAGAAGACATTCATTCTAAACCCCTTTACGCTTTATGTTATTCATCGGGTTTTAGTTCATCGCTCATATATATATGTAGGTGTTCAGCACCGCATCGCGGCTAGGAGCGCTGGGTGACTCCAGCTTTTGTCAAGCCGCCTTAAGTGCCTCATCGCGAGGTTCGAAGTTTGCCATGCTATGGCTAGGTGTTATATTTCCGTCTTCTTAGACTGCTTTTGTAATACCAGATAGATCGTATCAGTCATCGCTTAATGGGGATTAAGTCCTGATCAATAAATGTATATGATGTATATATCGGTTTGTCTCGATCAGATACATGTATAAAAAAATCTTTTTGGCATACAGATCACACTTCATTGACATTATTTATTTATCAGAGGCTTCCGCCAGTTCTCAGACTGCTTTTATCAGATATCAAGTTGTGCCTTCTAATCTCAGACATGGCGATTCTGATGCTAAACCCATAGGGCTGGGTTTGGGTCGTGACACTAAGTCTTTCCTAGTTTGCTCCTAATGCTAATTTTTGTTTAAAAATAAACAAAAAATGACACATTAACAGTCACGTGACATAAAAATATTTTATTATATATCACTCACATATTTAAGTAACATAAACTAATATAATAACAAAATTTTCATATGACAATTATTATGGTCTTTTCTGTCTAATTTTAAACAAAAATTAACTTTCGGAGTAAACTGGAAAAAACTTGAAATATAAAGAGTCGAAGTGAGAAAAAAATAAATTTTAAGGGCCAAAGTGAAAAAGTGGTCAAACATAAAGGGGACAAAGTGTAATTTATCCTTGTAAATACACCCATTGATGTTCGTCTAAAATACGGATTGTCCCATATTATTTAAAAAATTACAAATATCCCTTATTAGAAATTTTTTATTGAACAAAATTAATTAAAAAAATAAAATTTCTAACTACCCTGCTATATAATAATTAAGTTATCTCAATTATATAAAATTATCTTAATTATATGATTCAAATATATAACTATCGATATTTAGTTATTTTTTATATAAATATTTTACTTAATGAATCATAAAAATTGAACGGTACAGATCAAGAAATTAACTTTAAAATAAATTTATCAAATTTAAATATTTTCTCAAATTAAGATGATAATTTAATTTTAAAAAAAAAAACCCACATTTAAATTCCATCCACACATCATTTCTCTTATTGAATTTCTGGTACAAATAATAAATTCCATCGACATCACCTCTCTTATTGAATTTACTATCATGGTCCTACACTTCGGCTCTTGCAGGGATGAGACGTCAAGTCAAGTGCCGGCCCTAGTTGGAAAAGATGTGGGGGCAGAGAACGGCTCTGTTTTCTTTTTTTATTTTTATTTTTTTCACTCTAGTGCGACTTCATAGTCTACGAAAGACTTAAAAATAAAATAAAGTGGTGGGTAGATTTATAGATTTAAAATAAAAAGATCTCCATAATAATCACATAAATAAAATAATTTTAAAACAAAAAAAATCTTGATTATAATCACGAAGTAAAATAATTCAAATTTGCAACCAAACAAGTTAAATGGCTTATTTTGGAAGGAGTTTTTTTAAGTGTGATTCAAGATTACACAAAAGGTGTAGTGTAAGGTGTAAGTGGGTTGCATATGGTGTGCAATCTCAAAAAATGTGCAAGTGTAAGATTTAATTTTTCACAAAAGGTGTAAGTGTAAGGTGTAAGTGTAAAGTATAAAGTGTAAGATGTAAGTTGCACACCATAACCAAACCCATTTTGGAAAGTCACAATTTTAACTAAAAAATTGTTATAAAAAAAATAATTCTCATCTTTATTTTTTCACATATCTTTTTATAGAATATTGAAAATACTAAGAACTCATTTGAAAAAGAGAGTTTTGGGTTTTTTTTGGGCTAAAATAGTCACAAAAAATAAAATAAGCTTTTTAGTCAAATAAAACAAAATATCACATTTAATCCATAATCATTACATTTTTTCTCTCACAAAAGTCAAAAAAGCCAAAAATCCTTCTCAAACGAGACTTTTTAGCCCCAGACTAAAATAATCAAAAAAGATAAAAAGTCAAAAAGCCAACACACTTCTCAAACGAACCCTAAAAAGTCAAATTCTCAACGCAATTTATAATTTTAAGATTTTGAAATATCTTGATAAAATATGATAGATCTGAAATTTGAAATAATAATAATATAAAAGTAATTATTAAAAATATTTTTTGTACTAAATACTACAATTTTACAAACATCATAATAAAATAATTTTCTTTTTATTTTACTCTATTTTTTTTGTTAATTTCATGATCTAATTATAATAAACAATTTCTATATTTTTATAAAAATTTAATCTTAAATTCCATTATTTGAGATAATATCTACTTGGTGAGGAATTATCTTTTGGATTGATTAATTGACTAGTAAGTGTGCGTTTGACACATAAAAAAGGAAAAAGAAAAAGAAAAAGAAAGGGCAAAACACCAATAAATTCTAAATTGGTAAATGTTATACCATTTAATCCTGTGTTTAATTTGTAACTCTAATAGGTCTCATTCCAATGTTAAAGACGTCTAAGCCCTTGCTTTGTGGAATACGTGGCAAACAATAAGGAGTAAGTAACGGGCTTTTTTTGTTGTTGAATTTACCGTAGACCCCAACATTGAAACGGAAGTTCAGTGTAGTGTGAGTGAATATGGGAGGTAATTTATAGAGTGGGACCGTGAATCCGATGTTGAAGCGATTCCGAATCCGTGATTACTGAGAGTGTTTGTTAAGATTTGGGTTGTTGATTTGATTTCCTATTTTAACATTCGATTGCTGAGTAAAACCCACTACAAGAATTTACACATTTTGCGACCACTTTTGCCGACCAAAAAAATTTTGGTCGCAAAAAAATGACATTTGGCGACCAAATATTAATTAGTCACGAATGATCATTATTTTTGGCGACTAAATATTATTGGTCGCAGAAGGTTATATTTTGGCGACCAAAAAATATGTTGGTTGCAGAAAGTGGTATACTTTTGCCGACCAACTACAAATTTGGTCGCGAAAGGTCACATATTTTTTAGCAACCAAAAATTTGGTCACGAAAAACTTATTTTCAGCAACCAAAATAAATTAGTCGCCAAATTACTACTTTTAGCGACTAATATTTTAGTCGCCATTGATTGAGATTTGGCGACTAAAACAATTTGTCACCGAAAGAACCTATTTTTGCGACTAATTTGAGAGTTTGGTCGCCAAAAGTTTGGAGGGAAATTTGAAACAACTTGGGGCGGGAATTGAATTTCAGAAAATCTCAAGCTAGGTTTTATCTACTTGCTGATGAAGATGATACTTACTGATGGAATCATTCGATTCAGGTATGCTTGGTTTTATCTACTTTATCATTCTTAGATCAGACTGATTGAAGATCTGTTGATCGATTGAAGGTGATTTCGAAGTTCAACCTTCTTCAGCTCGGTGATTCAATCTCATATTCATTTGGCGATTTCGAAGTTCTCTCTCAATTTCAAAGCTCGATGATTCAATCTCAGATTCATCCGGCGAGGAGAGTGAGCACCATCATCTACTAAGGTGAGCACCATCACTTCAGAAAATCTCAAGCTCTCTCTATATATATATATATCTCAAGTTCTTCCTTCCCGTCGATTATTCTCCTAGGGTTTTCAATCAATGTTTTGAAGAATTTTAATCTCTGTTTTTATTGATAAGTTTGGATTGATCAATCAGTGTTTTATATTAGATAAACATGACTGAATATAATAGACCAGCAGAGCATGCCCTCTGCACCAAAAGAATTTAGGTTTTTTGAAAAAAAAATTACCATGAAACGATCACATTCTTCATTGTACAGCTTCCCTTTGTTCTGACCATACTGGATCTTCAATTCAAGCCATGGGTTCTTGTATCTATCCAACTTCTTCCCAATTGCTTTCATTATCTCATCCTTACGAGAAATTCTAGCCTCCCCTATTTCAATGTTCTTGATGATCCTATCATAGTCTGAATACAACATATTTGCACTCATATCAAACCAGAACTCAATGTTTCAATAGATTCTTTTTTAACTTAATAATTAGGTTTTAAAAAAAGGCTCTACGCATTACAAATTATTCAAAAAAGGGGAAAGAAGAAGAAAAAAAAAACTACAATAATTTATGTAGTGTTCTGCCATTCAAATTATTCAATAAAAGTACAATATGTCATATTCATGATAACAAAGACAAATTATCAATAACTAATATTGTGATAAATATTAGTTTGGAAATATGTAAAACTTAATTGTTGCTATTTTAATTCAGTAGATTGTGAGTTGATGGAATTTCTAGGTTTGGGGCTGAACGTGCTGGTTTGTTTCCCTTTGAAAAAATGTTCTTATAAACAATAATTTTTTTGTATTTCTTTAAAAGTTTATTCAATCTCTCTTTTCTGTTTTATAAATTAGACTTGGTCTAGCTTAATTGTGGTCGTTTTCCCTTTCCATTTCAGTAAATGTGTATGTTCCCAAAGATAGAGTCACCAATCTTCATCAAGGATATGGCTTTGTGGAATTCTGAAGCGAGGACGATGCAGATTATGTAAGCTATGCTTCATTGCTCGTGTCATTGGTTATGCTTTTTGTACTTTCTTTATTGTTCATCAGTTATGCTCTTTGTATTTATTTTACTGTTCTCTTGAGTTTCGCTTTCCCGACTTGTTGGTGGCTGTTTGATTAGTTCTTTTTTTTAATTTTATTTATCTATTATTTTTTAAATCCACAATGCAGACAATAAAAGTTCTGAATATGATTAAACTTTATGGGAAGCCAATAAGAGTGAATAAGGTGTGAATATTTATCCTTGTCATGCATCATTTTCTATTTCTTTATGCTTATGCTTAGGATATTGCCACACGAGCCATCATTAATGATTTCATGGTTTGACTTTCAGAGCCTTTGTTTGAATTAGATTTAAAATCTGATCAATAGTTTTATCTTGTTGTTTTTGGGTTCCAGGCGTCTCAAGATAAAAAGAGCTTGGATGTTGGAGCTAACCTTTTTGTGGGAAACCTTGATCCTGTAAGAAATTTGATGCACTCGAATGTATTTTCATGCCTTGTAAACTTCTATATGCCTATGACACAATTTTTCAATTTCAAACCTGGCTCTGATTTTCTTTGTAGGATGTGGATGAGAAACTTTTCTATGATACTTTCACTGCATTTGGAGTCATTGTTACAAATCCCAAGGTCAAACTTCGTTTCTCTTGCTCCTGTATAGTTGTGTTGTTTGTTTCTTATTGATTTGTGTCTCCCTTTTCTGTTGTTTACCATAGTAGATTCTATGCTTCTTGAGGATTGGCTTGATGTTGATTCAAGGTCTAATAGTAGTGCGTCAAATGACAAAGAGGAAAGTGGTTTTATTTATTTGAACCATTATACTGAAATTCATTTATCTTTGCTTGTGACATTACACATTGGTTTCTTCCTGTTGGTATAAATTATTAACTGTAAACTTATTCTATTTCCTACTTTGACCATGAATTTCTGTGTCAGCCCTTCTTCATGACAATGGTTCAATGCTTAAGGCTTTGTTTGGTTAGAACTAAAAATATACAGATGAGAATGTGAAAGAAAATGAAAGTAGAGTCAATGAAAGGAAAAATAACTTTTGAACATGTATTTTGGCTAGTAGAAAGTTTTGCCAAAAAATTACAAGAAAATAAGATTTTATTATTTAAATTTCAATTGAAAGGGAGTTAAAAGAAGGGCAAATTACCTTTCAGTGGTGACTTTTAAAGATTATTACAATTTCATGAAAAAGTTTATAATTTTAATTATTAATATTTATAATATTTGTCATGAAGAAGAAGGGCTGACCTGATACACTATGACCAGTAGTTTGTTTGTCATATGAAAGGTGGAAGTGGAAAAATTGTCAACACTTGGAATTTTAGCAATGTTACTCAGTCTAAGTTGGTTCAAGTTACATCGTAATTGAATTTAATTTTTCGAAGTTAGTATTCATCTTGCTAGCCTACAGCAGAGCATAGAAGAACCTTATAAAGTTAAAAACTATGGCTATGTGCTTAGAGAATCAGCTTAGGTCTTTTATGGCCTGTATGCATATAACTATTGAATCATCACCGCTCTAGCAGAATTTTTTACATTAGTATATAAAATAATTCTGTGATGAGAAGATTGTATTATCATTCCTGAATATTTCAAATTTTAGATAACAATCTTAGTGGCTGCTGAAGGACTCCATGAACTGGCCACTATCAATGGCTGTGGAGACTTGAAGGAAGCCTTGCAAAAGCTAGCTTCTTTCCCTTCAAGAAGAACACTAGTAAGAATAAAAATAATCCCTGACTAAAAACCTCTGGATTATGTTTCTTCCATGTCTAGCAAGGAATTGGTATTGTTTTCATGAAACTTTAATGGCCTTGTTTCATTTACTAATCACCCTTTTTTTTATATTTTATTTTAAGTGCAAGGTTGTTCTTTGATATTGGAAATAAGATTTGTATTATTAGATGTAGTGCACCCTACATCTAATGGAAATAAGATTTGTATTATTGATTTTATTCCCCATTATGTTAACCACTGAAAAGTTTGGTTAAACTTAGTAATAACATTCTATAGGTGAATTACGTATGTCTTCATTGTGTTAAACCAAGTATGGTTTATAGATTGTATTAGTGTGTTGTGCTGTCTTAGTGTGTTGTGCTGTCTTAAAATGATGGTTTATAGATTGTGTTTTGGTTCCTTTTTTTTGTTTTTTTTTTTTTTTTTTGTTGGTGGTGATGTGAATACATTCCAATTGAACATGTTGTGGATGTTATTTTCTCATGAATTCAAGATCTGTTATATTTTTTTTAATTCTGTGTTTAGATGTAATTTATTCATTCATGTAATTGCTTGATGTTAGAATTTAAAATATATCTGTTTGATATCAAATGATAATTCTGTTCACATGCTTCTCACAAACCTGCTGGGGTAAAATTTTCCATTAATATTTGGTTGACATGGATTATTTCTAGGCTGAACTTAGAGCAAGTGTTTTTGAGGCAATTGAAGAAGAAGATAGGACAATAGAAAAGGAAGAAGGTTTGCCTTCTGTACTATTGGGTAGTTGCAATGACTGTGCAAAACAACTTCATGCTTCACCTTCAGGTTCCTCTTCAAATCTATTATTTCTCCTTTTTATTTATTTACTATTTTTTTTAATTATTTTTTATCATGACTTTGAAGTTGTTGGGTGTTTATATTTTATAGGCTTAATACTTTCATAATTTATTTATCTTATGCTCCTGAAAGTTGTCTTTTGTATGACCATTGGAGTATTGTTCTCTTCTTTATAAAGTATTATATATATATATATGACCATAATGTGTCAGGTAGTGGGAATGTGAATTGACTAATTGAAATACATGTCACGGACACTTATATGGAAGAGACTAATTCAAAAAACCGAGGAAGGATGCAATTATCCAGAAGAAAATAAATGATGCTGTTGATAGGTATGCTTATATATCAATTATCAAATTCAATTCATCAAATGTAGTATGCTTGTCACAAAAAGTTATGATATTTAATGGCATCATCTCATTTTATTTTTGATTCCTGCAATTTGTTGGACATAATGGTGTCGTCTCCTTTTTACCTTTGGATAAATTACACAGTAAAACATAGAACAAATAGAAATTATGCTCTTGGATATATGTCTGATCTCATCATTTGGGGCTTCTAATTTTGAGTGTGCATTTACTGGTTTGTTCAATTATAATGTAACTATTTTAGGCAAATTTTCATCAAGTTTTTCTTTCATGGGCAATGGTTGCTTGCTTATCTTTTGCTGAAAAAGTTGGGTTGGGTTCATCTGCGACCTTTGGAAAGGGAAGAGTAAGATGTCAAAGCACGTAACACATGGTTATCATTTGGTTAAGGGAAAATCCAACACCCAATGGAAGATTATGTTGTTGCTGAATTCAAGCACGTTGAGGAGCATGAGCTTGGTCTATTTGCCATATTTGATGGTCATTTGAGCCATGACATTCCCGACATTCTACGGTCTTATTTGTTTGTTAATTAATGAGAAAAAACTCAGTCCAATGAATGTAGTTGATGGAAGGGAACGTAGAGACTGGGTCCGACTTGTGAAAGATTAAGTGAAAGGCAATTCCTCTTTATGGCTTAACCAACATAATTGCGCTTAATATTTCTTGTACAAAATAGAATCTCTATCGGTGGAATTCGTGTTTTGCATATTTTTCTCTTACGTGGATTGTGGATACTATGGTATATCGACATGGTTTGTTTTTGAGCGTGGATAGAATTTGGCTTCGAGGTGAATATCCGAGTGGATTCTAATTTTCCAAAAAAAGAATCAATCATATCGTTGTGAACATGGCATGTGTTATTATTCTATTGATTTTTGCTTTACTCGTAGTGGCCAATGCCCTAGATTTAATCTTGTATCGTTTTTTTTTCGTGATGAAAGTGCCACAATCTCAGTCCATTCCTTCAAGAGGATGTATTATCTCTGAAAGGCTTGAATTCAACCTGAACAGCAGAGCCACCGAAGTCGCCCCACAACTTGCAATGGCTAGTCCATCTCCCCGCTATCCTAGAGCAAAAGCCAAGACAAAAAGTTGTGAAACCAAAGTGGCCGAGACCGTGATATGACTCTACATGTGGGCTCCTATTTCCTTTTTGGATCTTTGGATCCTTGTTGAAGCATATACTACTGTTCTGATTCTAAAAAGCTTCAATGCTAACATGAGGATGTTTCTTCTCATGGCAATCCTTATGTTGTTTACATTGACCTTTCAAGTTATCAGTACTATACATGTGATAGGAAATAATGAACCAACCCTTCAGATACTAATGTCAATAGTTGTTTTATATGGCTACGAGTTTCGTTTCCAATCTCCTTTCTACATGTTTGCTTCCTTTCGGTATTTGTTTTCATGGCTTGAATGAGTGTATTTTATCTCTTGGTTGGTCACGATTCATTAGTAGATAATCAGGAATGTCATTACCCACAGCTACCATGAATGAGGTACTAGTTGGTCACGATTCATAGTCGCGACTTTCAAAATTATTTTTTTTCGCAAAAAATGACAATTGCCGACCAAGAGTTTTGGTCGCAAAAAATACATCTATTGCCGACCAACAGTTTTGGTCGTGAAAAGTAACAATTGGCGGCCAAACTAATTTTAGTCGCAGAATGTCACAATTGGCGACCAAAAAATTTGGTCGCGAAATGTCACAATTGGCGACCAAACTATTTGGTCGCGAAATGTGTCAATTAGCGACTAAGAATTTTGGTCGGCAAAAGGCGACTTTTTGCAACCAAAGTGTTTTAGCGACAAAATGGATTAGTCGCAGTAAATAAATATTTAGCGACCAAAAATTTAGTCGGCAAATGCAACTTTTCCCAACCAACGAAAATTTTGGTCGCGAATTACTTTCTGCGACCCTCAATTGGCGACCAAACTAGCGACCAAAAAAATTGGTCGCGGATAACTTTTGCCGACCAAAAATAGACTTTTAGCGACCAATTTTTTTGTTGCTAAAAGTGTTAATTCTTGTACTGACCCTAGTAGTGGAAAACCTAAATCGTGGGTATTTGGTATTAGGATCGTCAGTGTTGGGTCTGAACCTCGTCAATAACAAGATGGTGGCGTGTAGTACAAAGATGAAAGAGCATTGCGCCCGATGTCGCCAAGAATCGGAATCAAATGGCGGCAAGTATGTAAGTTATGGTCTCATGATGTTTTGCGTGTTGTCGTTCAGTTTGATGTTGTTGTACGTGGACGCATGTAAAGCTTTTAGGGGTAAACATTGCTTTCATAGTTCTGCACTGGGATGGCCTTTTCGTGTGTTTTTATATGTTTGTGGTGGAACACTGTTCTTGGTTGCGTTTGGGTGTATGTCAATGTTAAGTTAGTCGTAGTGGTGTTTGGAAAGGCCTCGTTTTGTTCTTTTTTGCTGATGTTAAAAGGGCAATGTTGTAGGTGGACCATTGTGTTGTGTTGGGCAGATTTGGTGGTGTTTGATAATTAGTCAATGGGCATTGTGGTGTTGTTTGCATGTATATTTTTAATTTATTAGAAGTTGTTTGGTGAATTTGGTAATTTGGGTAGTTTGTTAATATTGAAGTGCCAATGTCAACGGTGGACCAGTGTGTTTGGTTTTGGGAAACATTGTGTTAGTATTTAACTCCCATAATGGTTGTATGAAGTTGTGTGTTTACTGTGTTGGTGATGGACCAGAGGTTGTGTCAATTTTAATGTAAATTTTCAATTTAGTTGCATTTTATCGGGTTGTAGAATAAAATTTGGTGTGTCAAAGTGATGTATGTGGGTTGTGCTGTCCTAATAAATCTTGTAGTGTTACTACGTCAATGGTAATTGAAAATTTATTTGCCAATTGATTGTATTTATTTCATTTTATTAAGGATGACGTTTTATGTTTATACAGTTTCTATTTGTGGTTTTTCGGGTTTGATTAATGTTGAAATGTTGAAGCATTCTATGTGTTTAGGTCTACTAATTTATGTATGTGAACATTGTGTTTTATGGTTATGGTTAGTCAGTTTGTTTTGATGGTGCAAATTTAGTAATGTCAATGTTGTGCAGGCAGTGGAAGCCGACAGCGTGCGAAACGTAAGGCAGAATGCAGAACACCACAGTCACGATCTTCTGTCCAGACATCAACCCGTTTAGCTACGAGGAAACAGTCAAAATTGCCATTCAAGACAAACAGGACAGGTACACGTCCTGTAAGAAGAGCTTTTGTCGACATGAAGAAGGTAATGTACCGGTCTAACATTGCCGGTGTTATGAAAACCGTGTTGGAATTTGATTTCAGTGCTCGGCATGTGAATCAGTTACAGAAAACCCCGTTCTGACTCATGATTGACGCGATCCGAGTGCATAAATTGGATCCGGCTGCATATAAGAAGTGTGATACGACGGTGTGCCGTGTAATTCAAACATACAACCCTATTGATGAGAAATTTTACATCGGGGGAATAGGGTTGCCAATCCGCAATAATGACATCCGTTTGTTGTTTGGCTTGCAATGTGGGAGGGAGAAATTAGATTTGTTGCACGTCGGTAAAGGACCGGCAGATTTTATACAAAGGAGATGCCCTAATGTCAGCCGGATTTCTTCGAAGGTAATTAAAGAAGCGCTTGTTGTGGCAATGCGTGGGAGGACTGTGCGAGACGAAGAAGATGTTGCAAAACTGATGTGCCTGTACATTTGTGCAAAATTATTTTTCCCAACAACAGGTGAGTCCATTGGTTGGGCGTTTGTGAGGGTTTTCGATAAGTTGGAGACTTTACGGTTGTATGATTGGACTGCAACAATCCGAAACTTCATTTGGTTTCTTCGTTGAGGCGCACAAAGCGCCGTAACGGTAACCGGCCGTGGTCGAAGGCATCGTAAGATTTTGAATTAAAACCCAGTAAAAACATTAAGCTTGCAAACTATTAAGATTGTGATTTTGTAACAGCAGTTTTGGTGTGATTGACCAGCTGATATTGTTTTTAATTGTAGTTTCTGCTTTGCGAGCACACAGACATTACACAGCCAGATAGGCCAAATGTTGCACCACAGTTTTGTCGATGGAACCTTGGTACTTTAATTGGGAAACTGAGAAATGTGGAACTATCGGTGGAGGGTTCTTTTGAGGTATGACATTCAACTTACTGTTTGCGTATGGTATACGTTTAGTTGGTTTGTACTTAATATATGTTACCCTTTTTGTTTTTCCCATCCAGGTTAATCTTGATAAAATATCAGCGACTGTCATCGAAAGGTATTTTGTTGAAAAAACGGCGGATGCAGAAGGCAATGTGGAAGGAGAAGCAAAAGTGTTGGTAGTCGAGCCGGTGAGTAGATGGAATGGCTTGTCTGGTAATGCTCCTGATGCTGCTGTGAACATTGCTGAGCCGAGTTTAAATTGTTGGCAGCCAGATTCACCCAATGGTGGTGAGGTTGAATGGACGCCCGCCAACAAAAATGAAGAAACTCACAATACAAAGCTGTTTGGTACGAGAAATGAGGATAGTAACTTTCTGGCAGATGACAGATCCTACCCGGTTTTGTTCCCTGATTTACTGGACCTGGCAAGCACACAACCTGGGGGCTCCGTTTGTGAAGACACCAATGATGCAAATGAACAATTACGACAGGCTATACAGAGAATTAATGAATTGGAGAAGGAAGATTGTGTGAAGTCTGCCAGTTTGCGCGACGTAGATGTTAAAGTTGCGGCGATGGAGAGATTAGTAGGTGCACATGCCACCAACCTATTCATCGGTTACGATAGTGTAATTGTTGCAAAAGATGCTGAAATTTTAAGGCTGGCGACACAAGTTCAAAAGCTAGAAGTAAGGATAACAATTTTGGAAGACCATGTGGATGAGTGTGAGGTTCACAGAGTAACGCAGTCAGTATTTAAGGAGAAAAACAAACAACAGGCCTCATGGGAAAATAATTTGTGCAAAAGTAACAAGTCTGAAAGTGTGTCAGTAACTGGTAGTGGTGAACATTTGGCGGATGATTGTGGAAGAAATGCAAATACCAAGCCTGCGAGGACTGATGAGGTTACAGAGACTGACTGGGTTGGTAAATTGGCCGATGGACAGTTGGTAAATAGAAACTAGGGTATGTCATCGAAATATAGTGATGTTGGGAATGTTTTTGTCAGTGAACAAAAAAACAACCTCGTTAACGTTGACGGCGTTACGACGAACAAGACCGACAGATTGGAAGACATCAGACCTAGCCCGGATATGCCATCGTTGGTTAGGAGAGTTAAGAGCAAGGCACGACGTGAATTTTGATTAAGTGACTATGATTACCCCAATTTAGGTGGTCGTGGCAAACAGAAATGGAAGATGGGTAATAAGGAAAATGTTGGTCCTAAAGTAATATATGACGTTGAGGATGTTGAAGTTGGAAACAAAACATGGCAAGGATTTGGAATGAGCAGCAAACATGATGAATGGAACATGCTTGATGAAGATGAAATTATTCTTCTGAAAAGAGTCTACACATTTGATGGCGACGGGTAACCAATATGAATATGACTGCATTTCTATGTAACTGTGTGTGTCAAAGTGTCTAACGTTGTAGATTTTGTAATGATGTCATTTATTCGCAGGGCTGTCATATGGGATGGAGATGAAAGCGGTATACAAATTATGTTCTGTGATATCCGTGATCTAGTGCAGAGTTCTTCTGTTCAAGGGAACGTAAGTAGAGTGTTAACACAATGGACTCTATATTTAACACATAGTCCAGGCATGAGTTACTGGTTTGAGATGTTGTTTGACACGAATGACGTTGTGGCTGGTTGGTGTAGGTCATTGACGCGTACGCAGCCATGTTGATGGAATTGCAGGGAAAAGGTATTCACAAAGATGACGTTGGGGATAGTTCGTATGTTTTTAGCAGCGTATGCTCGGTACGTATATGTATCGTACTTTCTCATAAGTAGACGCATATATTCCAACATTTGCACATACTGTTTAGTTCATTTATTTTTTTTTTTTTAGAATACCTGATGTTGTTGGTGCGACTGGCATAATAAATCAGGATTTTATGAGGAATCCAAATGCACTGTCGCGAGGGAAATATTTGAATGTGCAAATCAAAGCTACAAAAGGACACAGATACACGCATTACCCGGTGTATCATGCCAACCACTGGACTGTAATGGTGCATGACACAGTAAGCGGGTCATGGAAACATTATAATTCTTCAAAACCAAGGCGAGGAATACGTGACGAATATTATAATGAATCACTGAAAGTGGTAAGTTTGGTAACGTAAAATTAGTTTTTCACATAAGTATTAATTTTTCCTCGCAAGTTGGTGACATGTCGGACCATGTGCATGCTTTACAGGAAAACATTGAGTATGAATTGTAGTTAGTTTCATGTAAATCTGTATTCCGTATAGATGACGTATAATGAAATATGGTTTTGTAGAAACAGTGGGTGGAAGAATATTATACAAAATTTGTCTGGTCACGGTTGGCGCCCGGTAGTGTTAGAATCCCAGATTTTGACAGACCCCTTGTTTCAGTCATTGATTGCCTACAACAGAGCCCGGAGATGTAAGTCGTTACAGTTGGTTGGTTCTTTATTAATTTTTTTTTTAACTACTACAAAAAAAAATTAACTTGTTACAGTCATGGGGATGTTTATATGGTTGGTTGTCTGTTTGCAGATCAGATTATGCAATCTTTGTCTGCGATATTATCATGCAGTACATGCATGGTCGCAACATCGGCGCCATGATGGAAGAAACAACGCCAACAGAGTTACGAGCAGCAATGGTGAAGATGTTCTTAAACGACTCAGGAAGAGGCCTTCGCAGTACAATACGTTGATGGAAATGACAATGCTATCATCCCGGACATAGTGGAAAATTGCAAATAGAATCTTGTTTTTCTTTTTGATGGTTTCTTATATTTTTGCTGATAGTCTTCGGACAGATTAGTTTGTTTTGGTCCAATTATTTTGGAGTAGGCTACGTAGATTTTGTTTGTTTGGTTTGACACATACATTATGACTTGGTATTTTTGAACAACTATCACGACGTTAGCTGTTGAACAATTTTGCTTGGGCTGAAATGTTTTTTGCATATAGTTTTTTTGGCTATGCTGGATGAATGTTATTGAAATCTAATGTCGTAAAAATTTTGGGAACGAGCAATTTATTGGCTCTTTTGTGGATTGTTGTGATAATTTTGTTGTGGATGTTGATTATCTTTTTTATTCTGTGCCAAAGAGACATCAGTTTTGCATTGGACTTGTAAAATGTGATGATATACTTATGTTCAATGGTAGCTACGAATAATAATGTCAGGAGTTAATATCTTTTCAATTATTACATACGTTGTTTTGTATAGATGTGTTGAAATGAAGGTATGACAGATTTAGCTAGGAAAATGACAACTTTTAGGGTGATTTTTTTAACAAATCCGGATGATGTATTTGTTAGACTCGTACAAAATGTCCGTTGTGTAGGATTTTTTGGCTTGAAACGTTGTAATCAACGTAAGGCCCTTAATTAAAACCAACGTGGGTGGAGGTGCTGTGTTGTTTTTTTTTGTAAGTGGCATTGAAAATGTTCAACGTTCAGCACTAATTTTTTTTTGGACACCCCGTCAACTCCTCCTCTCCTCACATGTGCGTAAAGACAACAAATGACAGTGGTGTTCAATTGTTTGTTGTTGCCAACTTACACATTATGAACTGCGTTTTCTGGGCCGGAAGGAAATGTGTTGTAACTTGTTGTAAGAAGTCAGTACACTGGTATTACAGCAAGTTAAGCGGAATTGAAAAAAATATATAACGTTTCATGGAATTTGATTATTGTAGAGTTAAATGGTAAAATTCTACGAGAAGTAACATAATTATTTACAGGATGTTAATAAAATATTTAATCAACGTTCTAATATAAGATGAAGTTGAGAAGGAGTATGCTACATCGCTTCCTTGCATGTTTTCCTATTATGATGGCCCATTTTGCCACAGCGACCACACCGAATGTGTTGAACAACCTCGCCCTTTGATGGAATTCTTTTCCACTTGGGCCTTCCAGGAGGACGTTTGTAAACGGGTGGTGCAATGAGATAATCTGATGGTGTGAACTTGGGTTTCGCCACGGTGGGAATTGGGTGAATTGACCCTTCATATGCTTCCCTATACTTCACCACGTGATAAAACGGTTCAATGTAATCGTACACATTCTTACCACTATTACGAAAAGCAACTACCGCATGGGGACATGGGAACCCATTTAATTGCCATTGATAACAAGAACATGAACGATTGCCAATGTCGACTAACACTGATGGATGGGATCGAACCTCAAAAATATTGTCATCCGATTGGCTAACAATCCAGTGCCTACTATCTTTAAACTCAGACATCAAACACTTTTCCATTTTCGGACAGAGTTCTCCAACCCAGATGCTAGATTTTACTTTACGCTTTGACATTTTTTCCATGATCTTCCCTCTTATTGCATCCACCAATTGAGTAATAGGGAGGTAGCGAGCTTCCCGAATCCAATTATTGAACGACTCTGCGGCGTTAGACCACATCTCTCCATATCGGCGACCCCTGTGAGTTGGAAACAATTAGTCATGTACATGCGCTTCAATAAGTATTACACGGACAAGTGGAATACATGAATATGTTTTTTAAAAAAATCACCTGAAGTATGCGTTGGCCCAATGTTGGGGATGCAGGTCCTGCAAAAAATTGCTTACCACTACTGGGCTGCATTGTTTTAAAATCTCAATTTTATGGTTGAATGACGTTACTGTAGGTGCATAAGCACAATCCCGCAACTTTCGCATTAGACCAACTTTCTGATCAACGTTAACATATTTCATCCGGTCACGAAGATTCATCTGAAGATGTAACAAACAAAATGCATGGTGTGCCGCGGGAAAGACAACGGGCATTGATTGTATTAAACCCAAATTACGATCAGACACGAAAGTTAAATTCCTAGATCCGTCTACAACTTTGGCCAAATGACGTAAGAACCATTCCCAGTTCGATGAGTTTTCAGAATCGACAATAGCAAATGCAACGGGGAATAAACCTGCATAACATCATGTCAGTACCATGCTATGCAAACCAAGTGGTTGTTATATAATGCAATATCAAATTATACAATTTCCAAACTGTAAATCACATGGTATGGTGACAGAGGAATGTGACATAGTCATTCAGAGAGCACAAATAACCATTACAAAATTGTCATCCATACCTTGGTTTCCATCTTTAGCGGCGGCAGCGAGCAATGTCCCCTTGAACCTTCCCTTCAAAAACGTACCATCCAAGAATAAAAGTGGACGACAACCATTGAACCCGTCGATACATGCACGAAAAGATATGAAATATCTGACAAACCTCCCAGTTTGCTGATCGAAATCCAAATTAATGTAGCTATGTGGGTTGTTTTCCATAACAGCGTCACTATACCACCTAAGTTGGTCGAACGACATAGCGTGGTCGCCAAATACTTCGTTTCTTGCTTTTTCTACCCCTAACCATGCAACCCGATAACTAATATCCAGGCCATAATCATCCTTCATGTCGAACACCACATCCGTTGGTCATGTCAACGGTTGTTCACGCACACGTCCTGTGATCACATCAGACACCAAATCTGACCCACTCCGCAGATTACGGTATGTTTGCATAGCAGCCCCACAGGAATGTACACTAATAAATCTCTTCAAACACATAATACCATTCGAAGGAGACACCCGTGCGTGAACCAACCACCCACACGCAGTTGACGTTACAAATTTGCAAATAGCAGTTACGCGTACAACGTCGTTTTTTACATACTTGAACTGAAACCCGCATTCCATTGCGTACTTGCACAAAACCGTTCGGAATTCATGTGCACCACCCAAAAACATTTGTCTGACATGTGTGATGCCGAATGCCCACCCAGCAGACAAATATGTCTTCGTTCGATGGGGACAATATGTCGCCAACAAATCCGTTCGGTCTACCATATCAGCTGTCCGCATATCCACAGTCTCACACTCCCCATCATCATGTGACACTGAAAGACCACATTGAGTAGCAGACCCATTACCCCGAACTTGAATTATCACGTCAATATGTTCAAGCCCGAAAGACTTTGCAAGCAACAACATGTTTCGCACATCATCGTCAGAGTCAACCTTAAACTTATTATATCTTGGAATATTAAACAATAAATACACCAAATCCCGCACCATGATATCAAACTTGTCGCAAACGGCATCAACTAATTGTGTGAAAGTGAATGCTTGATTAATGCGGACCACTGCGTTAGTCTGATCGAATGTACATAACAACAACACTGCAAACTCCATACCTGCCAGAAATTACCTGCAATAACAGACACAATACACCAAAAAAAGATTAACCACCCATCCACAATAACATACCACCGCCCATTCACAATAACAGAACACGACCCAACAAACTACCTTCTCCACTATAACAACAATTCTAACTCATCCATAAACTTAACAAATTGCTTAATTAACATTTGGAAATTAAAAAACTAAATGCCGGCATTATAACAAATTGCCAAATTAACATTTGGCAATTAAGAAGCTAAATGCCGGCATCATAAACTCGGTTTAAAATAAGAAAAATAGCACAAACCGCAAATGTATTTAAACGTACAAAAAATAAATATATATGCACAACATTGACAAATGTAACATATACATCACACTTCACTACTAACAACAACAACTCCTGCTCCGTATCGGAATGTATTCGATTCAATAAATTGAACTATCGTATGTTTTAAAACTGCATCAGGATATGCTAAATAAAATTCTATTCCATCAATATTAACATCGACACAAACAAACTCTCACACACACAGTCGCGGTGGGAACATCAGCCATACATGCGACCCAGAAAACAACATCAAATCAGACATTACGGGAAACACCAATTTCCCCAAAATACACCCACCCAACCTGTTCATGATGAAGGGAAGTTACAGTAACACAACCCCACCCGACACACCATCTACACATGTCATCAACAATTCACTTCCGGAAGAATAAGTCCCCCGCAAAATACCCCCCAAAAAAAATCTAAACACCCATATACAAAAAACGCAGAACCAACAATGCGAGAAACAATAATAATGGTTCATATAAAACACCATAAACCCACAAACAAAAATCGTACATACAATACTACAACAAAACACACCCAAACAACATCAGAAAATCCATTTTTGTAACAACAGCAGTACCTGGACGAATGTAAATCGGGGAAAAAACTCCAACAAATCGAACCGCAGCACGCGAAAAACACACCAATGACCGAACCACCATAAACCCAGAAACAACGTTCTCAGCAATAACGCCATAACCGAAACATCCTACACTCCCATAAGAGTCCACGCCTTCCACGAAATTTCCTCATACTAAAAAGGAATGTTACAGTATATCCTTAATAAACAAACACCATGCCAAATAGACTATGGGCAAAACGGTAAACATGGTATATAATAAATTTAATAACAATATTATACCAAAAAGAATCAGGACTAAGTGGTTTATTAAAAAACATTCAGGACTAATTAGTGTAACATTTACAAAAACCGGATTTATGAGTAATTTTTTCAAAAAGAAAAACTATTTTTTAATTTTTTATTTTTAGTGAGCTTTAATTAAAAAATAGCAATAAAATAAATCCTTTAGTACCGAATAGGTGAGAACGCACTAATTTTTTTTCTCAAATTAAAAAAAAAAATCCACTAAAGAAAAAGAAACAAAAAAATTCATTATTTTTAGTTAACCAAAAAATTTGAATTTATGTTTTTTGTCTTTAGTTAATTTTTTTTATACTTTTTAAATAATTATATATTAGAAAGACCTGAAAAGAATTTTTTTTGTTGACAAAAATGAAGGAGTTGATCTCTATATATTTTTAAAGATAAAACTCAATTTTACATAAAACACAGTTGAAATGTGAATTTAAGATTGAATTGGTAAGTTTTATCAGGATAGATTATGAAGAATTAGAAATAATAATGACGAAAATAGTTACTTGAATTTGAAATATTTGATACTAAAGATTATAATTGTACAACAATAATTATAAAAAATTAAAAAAAATTATACTTTATCATAATTATGCGAACAAATATCATGAGATAATATTTAATTGAAAAAAGATGACAAAAAGTTATGATTTTTAGTCCTTGGGTGACGTGCCTGTGCTTACCTCAGGCAGTGGAGGGCAGAATTGATGCGACACAATGGGAACCTAATTGGTACGCTCCAATCTAATAATGATCTTGTTTTGAATTTTTTTTTTTTCATTTTTATTTTTTTTGTCTTTGACACTTTTTTTTAAATAACCCTTTCATTTTCTTTTTAGATTAACTTAATTTAACAATTTTTATTTTTTAATTTACTTTTAAATTTAGGGTTGGTTTGGAATGTTCTAAAAAAGTGTACTTTTTAACTTATTGACTTATATGGGTTGTGTTTGATGTGGTGTGTTAGAGAAGTGATGTGATTTAAATAAGATGACATGACTTAAATAGGATAGTGACTTTTTAACTTTTTGTATTATTTAGGTCATGCCAAACTTGGCCTTAGATTCACTTAATCTAAATACACTTAAAAAATAATTTATTGTGTATTCTTTTTGAAAAAAATTAATAATAATAACAACAATAAAATATAATAATAAAAAAATAGTACATGTTTGAATTTATAATTTTTTCTTAGTAATATTCTATTTAGATTATTAGATATTAGATTTTCATTAAAACTATAATTTAAATATAAAATATGAAGAAATTTTAGCATCTTTAATCACGAAAACTGAGAAAATATAAAAACCAAAAACTGAAAAATAGATATAAAAAATAAAACAAATGAAAATGGTTCTTGTTTAGAATTTTAACATCATACCTTGGTTATTAAAGTAGAATGTAAAATTATAGTTCATAAAATATAATTTAAACAAAAAGAAAGTATATAAAAAAAACCTGTAAACTTTTGAGATGTAGCGCAAATTTCTGTTTTAAAAACGCATGCGTTTTCCTCTGTTTAGATTTGAACGAATGCATACAATTTTAAGATTCAACAAAAATTGTTTACAATGATTTGATCCTTGACGAAAAATTATAATATTATGTATATCAGTATAGAAGCAGACACAGGAAATAAAAAAAGAATAATTATTTTTTTGTTTTTCAATCATCATCAATGTAAAAAATAAGAAAATGATTTTTTTATTTATTTTATTTTATAGATAAGAAGGGAGACAGTTTATTTATATTTATATAAGACTCTTGAAAATAGATATATAATTTTTGAGGGATCAATTCTAAAAATAAAGCGATAGTTGGTTTATATAAAACTCTTTATAATTTAGAAAATATAATATATTTGAGAAGGTAAAATTAGAATTTAAAAAAAGTAAATAAATATGTAAGTTCTTCACACTTTTATAATAGTAGTAGATAGAATAATGCTTGAGACCTCCTTTTGGGGGTCACCCCCTCACCCCCCCTTTGTCACGTGGCGGGTGGTGATTGGAGGAGCAGGAAAAAAAAGAAAAAGAAAAAAGAAATGTAACCAATGAGAGAAAGAGGGGGTCAAAGGGGGTAGGGAAAAATGGGGATGAATCATTGCTCTAGTAGATATTAGTATAAAAGAGATAATAATATATTTTTTTCCCATCTATATTACTAAAGAATAATTGATGAAAAAGAAACGTGTTATGTGAAGTAAAACGTTAAAGGGTGAATTACAAATACGGTAAATTACACTATGCCCCATATATCTTTAGTTACTTTCCTATTTTGGCCCTTATAGTTTGTTTTTTTCCCACTTTGACCCTAAGTCTTTCCTAGTTTGCTCCTAATGCTAATTTTTTGTTTAAAAATAAACAAAAAATGGCACATTAACAGTCACGTGACATAAAAATATTTTATTATATATCACTCACATATTTAAGTAACATAAACTAATATAATAACAAAATTTTCATATGACAATTATTATGACATTTTCTGTCTAATTTTGAACAAAAATTAACTTTCGGAGTAAACTGGAAAAAACTTAAAATATAAAGAGTCGAAGTGAGAAAAAAATAAATTTTAAGGGCCAAAGTAGAAAAGTGGTCAAACATAAAGGGGACAAAGTGTAATTTATCCTTATAAATACACCCATTGATGTTCGTCTAAAATACGGATTGTCCCATATTATTTGAAAAATTACAAATATCCTTTATTAGAAATTTTTTATTGAACAGAATTAATTAAAAAAATAAAATTTCTAACTACCCTGCTATATAGTAATTAAGTTATCTCAATTATATGATTCAAATATATATAACTACCAATATTTAGGCTAAGTTTGGCTAAACAAAATAAGTGCACTCATTTCATCTTTTTATTTTTTTTAGGTCACATCAATCAACATTTCCTCTCTACTTTTTCTATACATAATATAATAAAAGTCGAAAATTACACTTATTTAGTCTTTCCAAACTTGGCCTTAATTATTTTTTATATAAATATTTTACTTAATGAATCATAAAAATTGAACGGTACAAATCAAAAAATTAACTTTAAAATGAATTTATCAAATTTAAATATTTTCTTAAATTAAGATGATAATTTAATTAAAAAAAAAACCCCACATTTAAATTCCATTCACACATCATTTCTCTTATTGAATTTCTGGTACGAATAATAAATTCCATCGACATCATCTCTCTTATTGAATTTAGAATAAAGAAAAAGATAACCAATAAGAGTGAGAGGGGTCAAAGGAATGGAGAAAAAATGAAGAATGAATCATTGCTCTTGAATTTACTATCATGGTCCTACACTTCGGCTCTTGCAGGGATGAGACGTCAAGTCAAGTGCCGGCCCTAGTTGTAAAAGATGTGGGGGTCTGAGAACGGCTTTTTTTTTCTTTTTTTCACTCTAGTGCGACTTCATAGTCTACGGAGACTTAAAAATAAAATAAAGTGGTGTGTAGATTTATAGATTTAAAATAAAAAATCTCCATAATAATCACATAAATAAAATAATTTTAAAACAAAAAAAATCTTGATTATAATCACGAAGTAAGATAATTCAAATTTGCAACCAAACAAGTTAAATGGCTTATTTTGGAAAGTCACAATTTTAACTAAAACTTGTTATAAAAAAAATAATTCTCATCTTTATTTTTTCACATATCTTTTTATAGAATATTGAAAATACTAAGAACTCATTTGGAAAAGAGAGTTTTGGGATTTTTTGGGCTAAAATAGTCACAAAAAATAAAATAAGCTTTTTAGTCAAATAAAACAAAATATCACATTTAATCTACAATAATTACATTTTTTCTCTCACAAAAAGTCAAAAATTCTTCTCAAACGAGACTTTTTAACCCCATACTAAAATAATCAAAAAAAATAAAAAGTCAAAAAGCTAACACACTTCTCAAACGAACCTTAAAAAGTCAAATTCTCAACGCAATTTATAATTTTAAGATTTTGAAATATCTTGATAAAATATGATAGATCTGAAATTTGAAATAATAATAATATAAAAGTAATTATTAAAAATATTTTTTGTACTAAATATTACAATTTTACAAACATCATAATAAAATAATTTTCTTTTTATTTTACTCTATTTTTTTTGTTAATTTCATGATCTAATTATAATAAACAATTTCTATATTTTTATAAAAATTTAATTTTAAATTCCATCATTTGAGATAATATCTACTTGGAGAGGAATTATCTTTTGGATTGATTAATTGACTAGTAAGTGTGCGTTTGACACATAAAAAAGGAAAAAGAAAAAAGAAAAACTATTTTTTAATTTTTTATTTTTAGTGAGCTTTAATTAGAAAATAGCAATAAAATAAATCCTTTAGTACCGAATAGGTGAGAACGCACTAATTTTTTTTCTCAAATTAAAAAAAAAAATCCACTAAAAGAAAAGAAACAAAAAAATTCATTAGTTTTAGTTAACCAAAAAATTTGAATTTATGTTTCTTTTGTCTTTAGCTAATTTTTTTTATACTTTTTAAATAATTATATATTAGAAAGACCTGAAAAGAATTTTTTTTGTTGACAAAAATGAAGGAGTTGATCTCTATATATTTTTAAAGATAAAACTCAATTTTACATAAAACACAGTTGAAATGTGAATTTAAGATTGAATTGGTAAGTTTTATCAGGATAGATTATGAAGAATTAGAAATAATAATGACGAAAATAGTTACTTGAATTTGAAATATTTGATACTAAAGATTATAATTGTACAACAATAATTATAAAAAATTTAAAAAAATTCTACGTTATCATACTTATGCGAAAAATATCATGAGATAATATCTAATTGGAAAAAGATGGCAAAAAGTTATGATTTCTAGTCCTTAGGTGACGTGCCTGTGCTTACCTCTGGCAGTGGGGACAGAACTGATGCGACACGATGGGAACGTAATTGGTACGCTCCAATCTAATAATGATCTTGTTTTGAATTTTTTTTTTCATTTTTTTTTTGTCCTTGACACTTTTTTTTAAATAACTCTTTCATTTTCTTTTTAGATTAACTTTAATTTAACAAATTTTTATTTTTAATTTACTTTTAAATTTAGATTCACTTATCTAAATACACTTAAAAAATAATTTATTGTGTATTCTTTTTGGAAAAAAATTAATAATAATAATAATAATAATAATAATAATAATAATAATAATAATAACAATAACAACAACAACAACAAAAAATATATAATAATAAAAAAATAGTATATGTTTGAATTTATAATTTTTTCTTACTAATATTCTATTTAGATTATTAGATATTAGATTTTCATTAAAACTGTAATTTAAATATAAAATATGAAGAAATTTTAGCATCTTTAATCATGAAAACTGAGAAAATATAAAAACCAAAAACTGAAAAACAGATGTAAAAAATAAAACAAATGAAAATGGTTCTTGTTTAGAATTCTAACATCATACCTTGGTTATTAAAGTATAATGTAAAATTATAGTTCATAAAATATAATTTAAACAAAAAGAAAGTATATAAAGATAACCTGTAAATTTTTGAGATATAGCGCAAATTTCTGTTTTAAAAACGCATGCGCTTTTCTCTGTTTAGATTCGAACGAATGCATACAATTTTAATATTCAACAAAAATTGTTTACAATGATTTGATCCATGACGAAGAATTATAATATTATGTATATCAGTATAGAAGCAGACATAGGAAATAAAAAAAGAGTAATTATTTTTTTGTTTTTCAATCATCATCAATGTAAAAAATAAGAAGATGGTTTTTTTATTTTTTTTATTTTTTATAGATAAGAAGGGAGACAGTTTATTTATATTTATATAAGACTCTTGAAAATAGATATATAATTTTTTAGGGTTCAATTCCAAAAATAAAGAGATAGTTAGTTTATATAAAACTCTTTATAATTTAGAAAATATAGTATATTTGAGAAGGTAAAATTAGAATTTAAAAAAAGTAAATAAACATGTAAGTTTTTCACACTTTTATAATAGTAGTAGATATCAGTATAAAAGAGATAATAATATATTTTTTTCCCATCTATATTACTAAAGAATAATTGATGAAAAAGAAACGTGTTATGTGAAGTAAAATTTTAAAGGGTGAATTACGAATACGGTAAATTACACTATGCCCCATATATCTTTAGTTACTTTCCTATTTTGGCCCTTATAGTCTATTTTTTTCCCACTTTGACCCTAAGTTTTTCCTAGTTTGCTCATAATGCTAATTTTTGTTTAAAAATAAACAAAAAATGACACATTAACAGTCACGTGACATAAAAATATTTTATTATATATCACTTACATATTTAAGTAACGTAAACTTAGGGTTGGTTTGGGATATTTTAAGAAAGTATATTTTTTGACTTATTGGCTTATATGGGTTGGATTTGGGTTGAGTTTGATGTGATGTGTTAGAGAGGTGATATTATTTAAATAAGATGATGTGATTTAAATAGAATAGTGACTTTTTGACTTTTTGTATTATTTAAATTATGCCAAACTTGGCCTTATAATATAATAACAAAATTTTCATATGACAATTATTATGGCATTTTCTATCTAATTTTAAACAAAAATTAACTTTCGGAGTAAACTGGAAAAACTTGAAATATAAAGAGTCAAAGTGAGAAAAAAAATAAATTTTAAGGGCCAAAGTAGAAAAGTGGTCAAACATAAAAGGGGCAAAGTGTAATTTATCCTTATAAATACACCCATTGATGTTCGTCTAAAATACGGATGGTCCCATATTATTTGAAAAATTACAAATATTCCTTATTAAAAAAATTTTATTGAACAGAATTAGTTAAAAAAATATTTCTAACTACCCTGCTATATAATAATTAAGTTATCTCAATTATATAAAATTATCTTAATTATATGATTCAAATATATAACTACCGATACTCAATTTTTTTTTATATAAATATTTTACTTAATGAATCATAAAAATTGAACGGTACAGATCAAAAAATTAAATTTAAAATGAATTTATCAAATTTAAATATTTTCTCAAATTAAGATGATTATTTAATTAAAAAAAAAAAACCCCACATTTAAATTCCATCCACACATCATTTCTCTTACGGTAGTGCTACGTAGCTCGAAACCCGTGGCTCGAGTTTGGCTCGACACCAAAACGACGTTGTTTTGGTGTCGATTTTTTTTTTTTTTTTTTTTTTCCGTGTTTTTGTTGCAGAACGAAGAAGAAGAAGAAGAAGAAGAAGAAGGGAGGAGGGGAGGAGGAGGAGGAGGAGGGGGCCATAAAAATCAATTTGGAGGAGGAGGTGGTCATCGCCATCTGACGATCGGCATGGTGGCGGTGGTGCAATGATCGGCGAGGCGACGGTTGATTGACGATCGGCGGCGACGGCGGTATCACTTGACGATCTCCTCCCTCCCTTCTCTTCTCTCCCTCTCGCTTTCGAGCCCTTGGTGTCGTGCTACGGCTCATTTCCCATTTCTCTTATTGAATTTCTGGTTCGAATAATAAATTCCATCGACATCACCTCTCTTATTGAATTTACTATCATGGTCCTACATTTCGGCTTTCGCAGGGATGAGACGTCAAGTCAAGTGCCGGCCCTAGTTGGAAAAGATGTGGGGGCAGAGAACGAAAAATGAGTGAGAGCACTAATTAGTGCTATCACTAATGATATGACAGTGGGTCCCACCATGAATGATTTAATGTTTTGGCCTTAGTGTTATATTTATTTTTTTATTTTTTTATTGAGTGCCATGTCATTAGTGATATTTTTAGAACTCTAAAATTAGTGATCTCTATCATTATTGGGCAAAGAACGGCTTTTTTTTTTTTTTTCACTCTAGTGCGACTTCTACGAAGATTTAAAAATAAAATAAAGTGGTGCGTAGATTTATAGATTTAAAATAAAAAGATCTCCATAATAATCACATAAATAAAATAATTTTAAAATAAAAAAATCTTGATTATAATCACGAAGTAAAATAATTCAAAATTGCAACCTAACAAGTTAAATGGCTTATTTTGGAAAGTCACAATTTTAACTAAAAAATTGTTATAAAAAAAATAAATCTCATCTTTATTTTTTCACATATCTTTTTATAGAATATTAAAAATAGTAAGAACTCATTTGGAAAAGAGAGTTTTGGGTTTTTTTTTGAGTTAAAATAGTCACAAAAAATAAAATAAACTTTTTAGTTAAATAAAACAAAATATCACATTTAATCCATAATCATTATATTTTTTTTCTCACAAAAAAATCAAAAAAGCCAAAAATCCTTCTCAAATGAGACTTTTTAGCCCCAGCCTAAAATAATCAAAAAAGATAAAAAGTCAAAAAGCCAACACACTTCTCAAATGAACCCTAAAAAGTCAAATTCTCAACACAATTTATAATTTTAAGATTTTGAAATATCTTGATAAAATATGATAGATTTGAAATTTGAAACAATAATAATATAAAAGTAATTATTAAAAATATTTTTTGTACTAAATATTACAATTTTACAAACATCATAATAAAATAATTTTCTTTTTATTTTACTCTATTTTTTTGTTAATTTCATGATCTAATTATAATAACCAATTTCTATATTTTTATAAAAATTTAATCTTAAATTCCATCATTTGAGATAATATCTACTTGGAGAGGAATTATCTTTTGGATTGATTAATTGACTAGTAAGTGTGCGTTTGACACATAATAAAGGAAAAAGAAAAAAGAAAAATTATTTTTTAATTTTTTATTTTTAGTGAGCTTTAATTAAAAAATAGCAATAAAATAAATCCTTTAGTACCGAATAGGTGAGAACGCACTAATTTTTTTTCTCAAATTAAAAAAAAAAAAATCCACTAAAGGAAAAGAAACAAAAAAATTCATTATTTTTAGTTAACCAAAAAATTTGAATTTATGTTTCTTTTGCCTTTAGTTAATTTTTTTTATACTTTTTAAATAATTATATATTAGAAAGACCTGAAAAGAAATTGTGGGGATGTATTTTCTGAGTACCAACACGTGGCCGAGGTGACACCGAAGTGTCAGCCGAGGTGCCACGTGACTTGACAGTTACGCCGAGGTAATCTCGGGGTTACCGAGGTTATCTCCGAAGATACTGGAGTCCGAGATAAGTGGATAAGGGACAGGAGTCCTAGAAAGAAGAAAGACTACAAGATGGATAAAGGTAAAACTCTTAGGGAGTCTATCCTTATCTCTTGAAGAGTCCAAAGCAGATCCAGAGTTGGAGTCCATAGAAGTAAGACTTCTAGTGGGACTAGGATAGAGAGACACTATAAAAGAATGGCACCCCCGGCGGGTCTAAGGTACGCAATTTGTGGTCTTGAGCAGTAATTTTAGCACTTGTTATCTTTGAGAGATACTGACTTGATCGTCGGAGTGCCCCCGGGTGGAAGAACCACCGCCGGAGCCTTTTCTTTCTGTGCAGATTGCAGGGTGCCATCTATTCTGCCTGTGTTCTACAGCTGGATCACTAAGGAGGGCAGTGTGATCGAAAATTCACTCACACAATTTGGCGTCGTCTGTGGGAACGAAAGAAGAGTAGATGGCCAGTAACATGCAGAAGGAAAAGATCGGGGACGACGCTCCGGTTGGGAGTGGAAGACCCGTTGACTCTAACGCTGAAGGAAGAGACCACAACGAAGAAACTCGTGATCAGAATCACGCAGAGAAAGCCGTCGGACAAGATGGTGATACATCAAAAAAAGCGGACATAGGCAAATACTATAATGAGGATGACCTCCAGACCTGGAAAGACAGATGTCTGAGGAGGGATGAGGAAGTAAAAGAGATGGCAAACAAGTTGGCAGACCTTCAATCGGTCGTCAACTTCATGATGCAGAATAATGTCATGCAGCCGCCATACCCGCCGCAGACACACCAATGCCGCAGAGCAAACGCCCGTAAGAAGGGGCGGAGAAGTCCCAAGCCCTCAAGACACGGGAGTGGAAGGCACTCACCGACCCTCCAGGAAGTCGGCCGAGAAGAGCCGAGAAGAGAAGAGTCCCGAAGGACATATCGCGAGAAGCGGACCCCAAAGAACATCGGCATGTTCCGGCGGATATTGTGTTTTGATGCGCCCGGAGAAGGATCGAAAAGGCCACCATGAGGCCGAGAGTAGTGCGCCAAAAGGTTGAAGTCCAATGACAAATGGGTCAGAGGAGAAGTAAAGAGGACTTGAGAGATTACCTCAAGAGGAATGAGTCAAGTAACTTCCCCGGTTAAGCCAAGGACTCTATTCTCGGCAGAATTGGATAGATTCGTCGCGCCGAAAAGATTCAGTATGCCGAGGCTTCAAATATATGATGGTAAGTCGGACCCTAACTTCCATGTTGGATTATTTTTGAATTCAATGGCATTGTACAGTGGGAACGAGCCGTTGCTCTGCAAAGTGTTCCCTTCATCCTTCGGGGGGATTGCATCAGACTGGTTCCACAAACTACCGAAGGGGAGCGTGAAGAGCTGGGAAGGCTTGGCCGAGATGTTTGTGGCCAGGTTCATAACAAACAAACTGCAGCCGTTAAGGATGGATGCATTGATGGCCCTGAAGATCGGCAAAGATGAGAGCCTCAGAGCCTACGCAAAACGGTACTACGAGGTGTTCAATCGAATACTTGAATGCAACCAGGAGGTAGCGGTCGTCTCTTTCAAGAACGGCCTGAAGGATGACTGTCCACTGCGGAAGTCCTTGGCAAAAACCCTGCCAAAGAGTATGGAAGAGCTCATGGCGAGAATCGAGAAGTATGCCAGAGCCGAGGAAGATACGTCGGGGAATAAGGAGACGAAGCCAGAAAAGGGCAGCGGCTCGCCGAAGCGAGGCCGAGGTAACAATGGACAGAACAAACAGGAGACAGAGTTGAGGGCTAAGCAAGCAGTGACGACGGTGTTCCGAATTCCGGTCCAAAAAGTCCTTGACCAAATCCGAAATCAGCCCTACTTCAGGGCGCCGGCAAGAGCACCAGGAGAATTTATGGGGAGAAACCTTGGTAGGCGTTGTGCCTACCACAATGAGCAGGGTCACCCAACTCAGGGTTGCAGAGCCCTTAAAGCACACTTAGAAGATCTGGTGAGACAAGGCCATTTAAGAGACCTTGTGGATGAAGCCAGAACCAGGGAAGAGCAGGCACGATTGCCTCAAGCACAAAGGCACCACCCCCAAATGCAAAGAACCACGGCAGTGGACCTCGGGTGGTTAACGTGATCAACTCAAAGGTGAATGAAAACGACATACGGGGGGAGACACAGAGGGTAAAACACCTGCAGCACGTCAACCAGGTCGGACTGAAAAGATCTCGGCTTGAAGATTGCTAAGGACCGATGATAACCTTCACAGAGGCCGACCTCGACATGGTTCAGCACCCACACAATGATGCCCTGGTAGTATCCCTCCAAGTTGGGGAGTGCCAGGTGAAACGCATCCTGATTGATCAAGGCAGCTCCTGCGACATCATGTATGTCAGATGTTACAAGGAGTTAGGCCTTCACCCTGATGACATGGAGCAGTCAAACAGCCCGATGGTCGGCTTCGATGGAACGCCGACATGGCCTTTGGGAGCAACAAGCTTGGAGGTACAATCTGGCACGAAAAAGATCAAGACAGAATTCATTGTGATCGACACGCCCTCGCCTTACAACATCATCTTGGGGAGGCCGTGGTTGCATGCAATGGGGGCAGTCCCTTCGACATTGCATCAACTGCTACGGTTCCCAACAGAACATGGGATTGAGGAAGTCAGAGGTGATCAGTTGCAGGCGAAAAATTGCTCCATGGCAGCAATGAAGCTAACCTGCAGCATTCGGGAACCAGAGAAGGCAGAAGTTGAAGAAGAGGACATAAAGGTCCTAGATGATGTCGGCAAAGAGCCAACCGAGAAAAGTGAAGAAGCATTAAAGAAAATCTTCGTCCAAAAGGGCGATGAGGAACGTTTCTTTCTTCTCAGCACAGGATTAGCCGAAGAAGAAGAAAGGGAGTTGGAAGCCTTTCTAAGGAAAAATATTGAGGTGTTCGCCTGGACACCATATGAAATGCCTAGCATTGACCCCGAGGTCACATGTCACAGACTCAACGCGATGTGGTCGGCCAAACCTGTGATACAACGAGCCAGAAGACCGACGTTGATGCACGTCGAAGCAGTGGAAGAGGAAGTAGCCAGACTTCTAGAGGCCAGGGCCATTCGAGAAGCCAATTATCCGACATGGTTATCAAATACCGTGATAGTAAAGAAGAAGAATGGCAAGTGGAGGGTCTGCGTCGACTTCACAAATTTGAACAAAGCTTGTCCCAAAGACAGCTTCCCTCTGCCAAAGATCGACCAATTGGTGGACGCCACATCTGGACATGGAAGGATGAGCTTCTTGGACGCATATAGGGGGTATCACCAGATAGCCATGTACCCCCCGGATGAGGAGAAGACAGCGTTTATCACTCCCAAAGGTCTCAGATTGTTACTGAGTCATGCCTTTTGGGTTGAAGAACGCAGAGCAACTTACCAAAGGTGACCAAGATGTTCAAACACTTGATTGGCCGAATCAGAAGTCTACATTGATGATATGGTCGTGAAGACCAAGGAACCAAAGGATCATCTTGTCGACTTAGAAGAGGTCTTTGACATACTAAAACATATCGGCTCACTAAACGCATCGAAATGCGCGTTTGGAGTCGGATCCGAAGTTCTTGGGATACTGGTGACTAGAAGGGCATTGAAGCCAGCCAGATTAGATCAAGGCCATTCGAATTACTGAGTTTGACATCGGCTAAACAGTTCAGATGCTTCTTGGAAGGGCCGCAATTTCTAAACAGTTCATAAGCAAGTTCGGACAAATGTAAACCTTTTTCAACTGTGAAAAAGGCCACGGATTTTCTATGGACAGAGGAATGTGAGGCCGCTTTGGCTGACCTGAAGAAGTACCTTACCTAGGCTCCATCCTCTCAACACCTCAACACGAGGAGGAACCGTTCTTATACCTAGCGCCAGAGCACGCAGTGAGTATCTTGTGATCATCCGAGAAGAGAAGGGAGAGCGTATGCGCTACTATGTAAGTAAAACCTTGGCTGATGCAGAAACAAGGTATTTACCACTGGAGAAATTAATGCTGGCCTTGGTAATGGCCTCAAAGAAGCTAAACCATTATTTTCAGGCTCACAAGATAGTGGTTTTGACAGAGTACCCACTAAAATCCTTATTGCAACAAGGAGACTTGACTGGACGAATCGCAAGATGGGCTGTAGTTTTGGGCCAATATGACCTGGAGTTCAGGCCAAGAACAGCAATTAAGGGCCAAGTTTTGGCCGACTTCGTGGCTGAGTTCTCGCTAGAGTACATCGAACATCGGGCTCCGCTGAGCCGAGTTAAACGATGTCCAAACAAGGAAGGAGAAGCCCAGCCAAAGGGTAAGGAACCGAGGAAGGAAAAACTCAGACCCTGCAACATTTACATCGGCGACTCCTTTCAACTTTTTGTTGATGGGAGCTCAAACCGGCAGGGGGCAGGGGGCAGGGGCAGGAGTAGTGTTAATTTCCCCCGATGGGGAGATATTGGAGCAGTCTATTCGACTGGGGTTCAAAGCCTCGAACAATGAGACAGAGTATGAAGCATTGATTGCTGGACTGAAGCTGGCAGTAGCAGCAGAGGCAGATGAGGTAATAGTTTTTTGTGACTCACAACTTATAGTGAATCAAACTACAGGAGAGTTTGCTGCCCGAGATGAAAGGATGTCGATACATAAAAAGAAGTCATCAGCCGCGACATGTTTCAAAACTACCGACTTCTTCAGGTTAGCCGAGAAGATAACAACCACGCCGACGCGTTGGCCAATTTAGCAAGCTCAATGCAAACCGGAAAGACGAGGACAATAATGATCGACACCTATCGTGCCCGAAAGAGAGTCACCACACACAATGCAAGAAGCATTATGTGTGGACATGGGACCAAGCTGGATGGATGCAATTGTTGCATTCCTGAAAGAGGGAAAACTGCCAGAAGATCGAAAGGAAGCACACAAGGTCAGACTGAAGTCGGCAAGATTCAGCCTGACAGTAGAAGGACATCTCTACAGAAGATCCTTCACTGGACCTCTTTTAAGGTGTGTACACCCTCTTCAGGTCGAAGACTTTTTGTATGAAATTCATGAAGGAGTTTGTGGAAGCCACGCAGGGGGCAGATCGTTAGCTCATAGGGCCATTACCCAGGGGTATTGGTGGCCCTATATGCAAAAAGATGCAGAAGCCTATGTGAAGAAGTGTGAACAATGCCAGAGGTTTGCACCGTTGATACATCAGCCAGCTGCTGACCTGAACCCTGTTTCCAGCCCTTGGCCATTTGCCCAATGGGGCATGGATCTCGTTGGACAATTGCCCCAAGCAACTGGGCAGCGGAAGTACCTACTGGTAGCAACAGACTACTTCACAAAATGGATAGAAGCAGAGCCCCTTGCCAAAATCCGAGATGTGGATGTGAAGAACTTCATCTGGAAAAACATCATCACCAGATTTGGGATTCCAAGAGCAATCGTTGCCGACAACGGAACACAGTTTGACAGCAAACTCATCAAGAAGTTTTGCACAAAGTTCAAGATAAAGAATTATTTTTCAACACCAAGCTTTCCCCAAAGTAATGGGCAAGCCGAAGCATCAAACAAAGTCATTCTGGACGGAATAAAGAAGAGGCCGCAGAAAGAAAAGGAAAGTGGGTAGACGAATTGCCCAACGTGCTTTGGGCGTATCGCACTACGCCGAGAAGATCAACAGGGGAATCCCCCTTTGCCATGGCTTATGGCACAGAAGCAGTCATTCCATTGGAGATCGGCATCGAGGATCGAACACGTGAGTAGAGAACCGGTCTAATGATGTGCTCTTAGTCCGAGATCCGGACCGCTTGAAGAAAGAAGAGAGAAAGTCGCAATCCAAATTTTGCAACATACCAAAGAATACCGCCAAAGTTTACAACAAGAAGGTTAATACAAGGGATTTTCAAGTCAACGACCTAGTCTTGAGAAAAGTCGTCGGCAATAAGAAGGACCCCAGAGAGGGCAAGCTTGGCCCAAACTGGGAAGGTCCCTACAGAATCACTTCGGTGTTAGGAAATGGGGCATATCGGCTCGAAGATAATGAGGGCAAAGCATTGCCTAGACCATGGAACACTTGTAATTTAAAGTTTTTCTATTATTAGATGTTCTTTGATTTTTTGCCGATATGATCAATAAAATCTTAGCAGAATTTTTCCGAACTTATACAACTTTGCATGATGTTGTTTTCTGAATAATGAGAACCCAAGAGGAACTTAGGTTCACATTGGGGGCAGAGAGAGGACATTAGTAATGCTTAGCCGAAGTTAAGCCGAGATTGTGTTTAAACACGGTTAATCTGAGATAAATTCCTTATCTTTACTTGTTGAAATTTGTAGCAATTTACAAGTTAAAGTTAAGCTGAGATAAATTCCTTATCTTTACTTGTTGAAATTTGTAGCAATTTACAAGTTAAAGTTAAGCCGATATAATTCTTTACCTTCGCTTGTTGAAATTTGTAGCAATTTACAAGATGAAGATAGACCGAGTTCATTGAGTAACACTTGTTGAAGTTCTGTGTGAATTTACAAGTTGGTTAAAACGAGATAACGCTTAACCGAAGTTAAGCCGAGGTGATGTTTTTACATGTTGAAATTTGTAGCAATTTACAAAGGTGAAGTTAAGCCGATATATGATATTTTAATCGTCTGTTGAAATTTGTAGCAATTTACAGGTTAAATAGAAATTTGTTTAAACACTTGTTGAAATTTGAGAAAAGTTTATAAGTATATATACTTGTTGAAATTCATGAAGAGTTTGCAGGTCAGTATCTTGCCGAAGTAAAGTTTGTAGTAATTATACCCGAGGTATATAACCCCGAGAAGATTGCATAAAGAGATATGAAGAGCATATGCAAAATTCATACAGAGAAGACAAAGGTACAAGCACTCAAAGAAAGATAGTTGTATTAAAGCACTCAACAGAGAAAGAGACACCGGCTATAAAGGGCAGCTTACATTGTTTAAAGAACAAAACAAAGTACAAAAAGCATCAGGGCTGTCATTCTTCAACTTGAACAGATGATTGGGATGGAACCTCGGAGGGCTCTGGAAGAACCACCTCGGCATCCTTTTGCTCAAGAACCTCGCATCTTTTCTATCAACCTCGGTGTTTTTTACGACCTCGGCCTCCTTATCAGCCACGATCTCGGCGTCTATTTCGGCCAAGGTCTTCTCCACGCTTTGCTCAGCCAGTAGAAGGTCAGATGAAAGGTGGGTGGGGCTAGCTTCCTTTGGCACCTTCTTAACCTCCTCATCCTCCTCTTGGGTTAAATCCATTACTTGATCGCCCTGAGGAGGTGACTTGGTTTCAATGGCTTCCTTGGATTTCCTGACTAAAGGTTCATCTTCATCTTCACCTTCATCTTCAACCTCGGCTTTAGAATCAGCTTTTTCTTCAACTTCGCTTGGAGGTGGAGGAAGAGCAAAGGGAAGACGAATGGCTTTGGTTTTGTGCCAAGGTGAGTCGGCAGGAAGATCAAGTTGTTTGGCCAAAGCATTCCAACCTAGTGAAAATCCCCTGTTGCATGCTTGCTTGACTTGAAGCTTATAATCTTCTGCCACATCGGCCATGCCTTGGGCGTACGCCTTGTTATCAGCAGCCCTTATTTCGGCATCTTTTGTAGCCAGCGCCTCCTGCAGCTCTTTCTCAGCCTGGGCCACTTTTTCTTCAGCTTCTTTCTGCTGGGCTACAACAACGGTTTTAATAGCTTCGGCAGCCTCGGCCTTTTCATCAGCTATCTGTTTAGCCTTAGTTGCCTCCTCGGCCTGATCCTCCAATTTTTTCATCTTGTTTTGGAGACTCCTGTTTTGTTTCTGGAGAGCAGCAAACTCCTTCTTCACCACCAACTCCTCCCCTGTTTCAAAGGCTTGCACGGAGAAGGTATGGGCGTGTTGGATGGCCTGAAAGAATACAAGGCAAAAGTTATTACAAAAAGTTTCCAAAATTTTACAAGTATGAAAGACAGGTTCTCAAATTCAAAGACTTACTTGGACTGAACGCTGCAACATGAGGACGTAATTCTCATAGCCACTCATCTTGGCATTACGCTCAAGATCGCCCTCAAGGAGGACCGCAGTGCTGAGCGCCACACCGATGTTGACGTCGGCGGCACTTTCGTTGGCATAGATTGGTCTGTTTTCGAGCGTAATTTTGGGTTCCTAGGGGACTTTGGGAACCCTGGATCCCGAGGTCGAAAATTTCTGTTTCTTCGATGGGGCGGACCTTGATGGTTGAGCCTCAACTGACCTCTTCGCAGGTGCAGAAGTGGACTTCTGGCTCTGGGTCAACTTAGAGATGGGCACAGCATCTTCATCCTCGGCTTCAGCAACCTTGGCCTTTGGCTGGGCCTTCTTGATTCTCTTTGGTTTAGGCGGAGGCACTGATTGGGATGGTGCATCATCCGCGTCGGCTGGAAGGTCGGCGAGGAGATCCAGCACAACTTTCTTCGGGCGCTCCATTTCGGCTATTTTGACAAGACGTCGGCGACGCTTTCTTTCTTGAACTGGAACCAAGAATGGTGCCGAGGTGGATGGAAGATCGGCTGGGTCAGAAGTGGAACCTTGATCTGTCCGGGATGTAGATGCGGATTGAGTTGTGGTCAGAGATGTGCTCCTTTTCTTCGCTTGGGACGTCGGGCAGAGTTGACTTATACGTTGGGATGAAGTTTAACAGAAGTGGGGCTTTGCGTTTATGGATTAGGAGGTCCAAGAGCTTCTTCAATCCTTTCCCAGGGTAATAGGACTGGCGAAAGTCCTTGGGAGGCTTGCGAACGTCTGCAAAAGGAAACACAACATCATAAACAAATTTGTTGGAAAAATTGTGGAAAGCAACAGTTAAGCAGTTAACACAGGGATCTTATCCTTGCCCTCCTTGACCGTTCGAGGAAGAGGGAAGAGATGAACTTCTTCATCTGGGCCAAATTCCCAGTTCCTAGAAGCGATGAGATAATCATCTCCAGCCCCTTTGTTGGAGTCTGGAAGGTCGGCTACAATCTTAAACTCTGTGGACCTCGGCTTAAGGTAATAGACATAACCTTTTTCCTTAAGGTTCAGGGCGCACATGGTGTAGCAGTATTGGATGTCGGCAAGAGTGATCCTAACACTCTCCTGCCGAGCTAAGGCTATTATACCATTAAGCGTTCTGTAGGCGTTAATGGTGAGTTGCATGGGGTTGAGGGTGTAGTAGTGGAGGACTTCGTGGAAGAGGGGATCTAGGGGGAACCGAAGTCCACATTGGACAAAGGCTACAACAGGAAAGGGCATGTTATCGTTCTCAGGCATAATGGAGTCGTTCTCCCCAGCTAGCCTGAGGTGAACATTGGCCGGAATGGAGAATTCTTGCCTAAAATACTCTAGTTTGGTTGGGGAGTTAACCCTATCTCTTCACACGCCCATGGTTTTGATGTACGAGTATTTAGCTACAGAGACAGGATATTCCTAAAGGGCTCTAGGGACCTCGGCTTGAACCTAAGGTATGTATTGGTAAATTTGTTTCAGTTTTTCCTAAAAAGATGAAGGTCCTACAGACAAATCCCAAACCTAGATCTACGAAGAACGAGTATGAAGGGCAGAAAATCTGGAAAACAGAAAAGCAAGAACGAAGCTTCAGATTCAAGAACACAAAGGGTGAAAGACCAAGAACAAGAGGTGCAACAGTGCAGGTGTGCATAACATGTACGAAACCATAAAATAGGATAAATTCAAGTGAGTGATTCATAGATTGAATGATGGAGCAGAATAAAGCGAACAAGAAATTCCAGAAATAATTAAGAACTGAGAAAAGAGGGGAAACTGGCTTACCAGAAAAGGTGAAGGCCGGAATGAGCTACGCCGAGGTCAGATGACGGACGCTACCGTGGTGAAAGCTTCGCAGAAATGGCAGATGCAAGACAGTAGCAGAGTCAAGAGCTTTGAGCAATGGCGGATTCGAAGAAAGAACTTTAGAGAGAGAAAATGTAGAGTATTCAAAATGCAAAAGTGAAGCGAAGAAGAGAGAGGCAAATGTTTTGTCCAAAAAGTGAAACGACGGCAAAATGAAGATCATTAAATACGCCTAGGTTAACGCATGCGTCAGACGGCGCAAACAGAGAAAAGACGGCTTGCAGGCGCGTCACCAGCACGGACCAATAAGGGAAAAACGCATCAGTGAAACGGTTGAAAAATGGTGCATGATAGCTCATGCGTGAAGTAAGATTGATTTGAATTCTTGTTCTTAGAAGAAGACATATTGGCCTTAAATGAATGATCTCGGCTAGAAAGTTCTTAAGCCGATGTACGAGAAAAAGTTCCAATATAGGTTCCATTACCTCAGAATGCCGAGGTAATAGAACCTAGAGGGCAGTTGTGGGGATGTATTTTCTAAGTACCAACACGTGGCCGAGGTGACACCGAAGTGTCAGCCGAGGTGCCACGTGACTTGACAGTTACGCCGAGGTAATCTCGGGGTTGCCGAGGTTATCTTCGAAGATATCGGAGTCCGAGATAAGTGGATAAGGGACAGGAGTCCTAGAAAGAAGAAAGACTACAAGATGGATAAAGGTAAAACTCTTAGGGAGTCTATCCTTATCTCTTGAAGAGTCCAAAGCAGATCCAGAGTTGGAGTCCATAGAAGTAAGACTTCTAGTGGGACTAGGATAGAGAGACACTATAAAAGAAGGGCACCCCCGGCGGGTCTAAGGTACGCAATTTGTGGTCTTGAGCAGTAATTTTAGCACTTGTTATCTTTGAGAGATACTAACTTGATCGTCGGAGTGCCCCCGGGTGGAAGAACCACTGCCGGAGCCTTTTCTTTCTGTGCAGATTGCAGGGTGCCATCTATTTTGCCTGTGTTCTACAGCTGGATCACTAAGGAGGGCAGTGTGATCGGAAATTCACTCACACAGAAATTTTTTTTTTGTTGACAAAAATGAAGGAGTTGATCTCTATATATTTTTAAAGATAAAACTCAATTTTACATAAAACACAGTTGAAATGTGAATTTAAGATTGAATTGGTAAGTTTTATCAGGATAGATTATGAAGAATTAGAAATAATAATGACGAAAATAGTTACTTGAATTTGAAATGTTTGATACTAAAGATTATAATTGTACAACAATAATTATAAAAAATTAAAAAAAATTCTACTTTATCATACTTATGCGAACAAATATCATGAGATAATTTTTAATTAGAAAAAGATGGCAAAAAGTTATGATTTCTAGTCCTTGGGTGACGTGCCTGTGCTTACGTCAGGCAGCGGGGGGCAGAACTGATGCGACACGATGGGAACGTAATTGGTACGCTCTAATCTAATAATGATCTTGATTGAGAAGTACGATTTCAGTTGAGATATTGATCTCAGTTGAGAAGTGTGATCTCGGTTGAGATGTTGAATTTGGATGGAGGCAGAACTTTTTTATTCTTGGATTCTAATGAGTTGATAGTAGGATCTTAATGTTCTGGAACTAGTAAGTCATGATCTCTGTTAGTAGTATGATCTCTGTCAAGATGTTGGATTTGAATGAGATAGAACATGATGGTAATTGGTTCTTGATTCTTGGTTCTTGACGAGTGGACATTTGAGTCCTTATTTCTATATGCCAGCGAGTCATGATGTCGATCGGAAGAGTATCTCTAGCATGTTGGATATAGCGATCCCGATTTTCCTTTCATTATTTAGTGTATTCCGGACTCGGTTCCGTGGATGTGTATTGTTGTCTTATTCTCGTTTTCCATCCTTTACTCTTTGTATTTGAGTTTTGGGTTGTGTTGGGCAAGTTTGAAACAGGTTAGTTATGTTTAGAAACATAGAGTTGATGCCTAGATTTTGGCCTTCATGCTCGAGCAGGGCTTTTGACGTTCGAGCGGGCCCCTTTGCTGTTGCTCCTCTGCTCGAGCGGGAAGTTTGACGCTCGAGCGGGATTATCCCATCTTCAGTACTTTTCGTGCAGGTCATCGAATGCTCGAGCGTCCACTTTCATGCTCGAGCGGGAACCTTCGTCTGCAGAACTTTTGGAAGTGTGCATTCAACGCTCGAGCGTGAGTCTGTGTCTGACGCTCGAGCGGACTATGTTGTATATCAGTCCGAGTTGTAGCGTTTTGAATCACTTTTTCAGGCCATTCTCTCTCTCTCTCTCTCTTTCTCTCTCTCTCTCTCTCTCTACATTTTGATATTAGTTTAGTGAGACCCAACCCTTGTCCCTTTGTAAAAAGTGTAGAGCTTGGTGTGGGCTACGATTGGATCCGAAAATCTTTGGGTTTGAAGCACCTTCGAGTTTTCTCATCATCACCTTTGGGTCTCTCCATTTGGGGTAGGGATAACCTACTCCTTTCTATGAGTTTTGACATAGATGTTATGTATTTTGTATAGATGGTGTTGTTTAGGGTTTTTGGGTGTTAGGGTTTCAAAACTTGAAATGTATAAAGAGGGGTTTTGGTTCTTTTAAACTATACATGTGTATATAGGTCTTAAAATGAGGTTATTGATGTTACTTGGACCTTTGGGTCAATGTTGAGAAAAATAGGGAAAATGCCCTAAGTATGTTGAATAATTAATTTGAATAATTAATTTGGGGAAATATGAAATTGAGTTGAATATCATGAAATTGAAAAATTATGAGATTGAATGGTGTATTTGGATAAATAAATCACTCACCTATGAAAATGTTGATATATTATCTATTTGATAAATTTATTATCTGTCTGGAGATAACTGCTTTGGGCTATCGATGGATGATAGTCATGATTGTTGTAGACACTGCATGTTGATTAGGAAAAATTGAAACTAATCACGTGGAATCTGTCATCGATTATGACGGTTGGAATAATACATCGAATACGTATATTGATTGATCATTGTATATGATGAATGTTAAATACATTGTATATGTATATTGTTTGAGAGGAGATAGGGGATGTACTCCAAGGTTTGAGAGGAGATAGGGGATGTACTCTCAATCCTGTTTAGGAGGAGATAGGGGATGGACTCCATTGATAACTAAGTTGGCCGGAGTGTCCAGGGTGAAAGTCCCGAAATCTTGATTACGTTTGCATAACGTAGATAATTGAAGTATGGAAGTGTTTAATGTGAGATGTAGTCTCATTTGAATTGTGGATAATGGAAGTGTTTTATTATGAGTTGTAGTCTCATGAAATTGTTGGGCTAGATAATGAGCCATGTTTATGAATCTGAATTGGATAAGTAAAGGAAAATGAAATGAAAAACGGTTGTATTTGTCGTTGAACTGGAAGGTGTTGTAAGTTGGTTTGCAAGTGTTGACCATTTATCAAATGCTAATATTTTAGTTATTTCTCATATTTGGTTTAGTATATTTCTACTGGGTTTTGGCTCACCCTTTATGGGACATCATTTTCAAGTACAGATGGTATACCACCTCCAAGGACGTAGCTTGGGAGGCTGAATGACTCTTTTGTTGTTTTCTTGTTGTATTACATGTAAATCAAGCCAAGAGCTTATTTTGTATTTTGAGCTAGTACTCTCATTTTTGTGACCAAGTGTTGACTTGGAAAGTTGTAAGCCCATAGGGCATTTACTTTTGATGTCAACATGTAATACTTTTGTACTTAATATTCTGATAAATAGAAACATGCTTTATTTACACATGTCTATGCATGTTAATAATGTGGGGTTTATATGTATTATTTTGAGGACGTGACAACTTGGTATCAAAGCATACTAGGTTTGAATACTTTGGGTATGTGGGAAGTGGTTAGTACCCCAATGGGTTGTCTCGCTTGTTAGAGACTTAAATATAATGTTGTGTGCTTATATGATAACATGTTTACGTGACTAAGTGGGTATGGAATTTAGTTTCTAGGATGTTGATTGGATCCTTGGGTTACGGGGAGTCCTGTTGGAAAGACACTTGATCAATGCCATTTCTAACTGGAACTCTAGCAACGCCACGGGACTGTCATTATCCGAAAATGAAATTCGTAAGTGCTTATGTGATTATGTGCTTACGTGGAGTGAATTACTGTTGTCCAATGCATTAGGACGTGAGTGTTATAGCTTCGGCACATTTGTGGATGTGCTAATGTCTTTGTTACCTTTATTAGGATGTCAGGACGAGGATGTGATGGTAGGCGTGGTAGGCCTAGGATGTAGGAGATGCCTATACCGGATGAGATTTCGGCGCAGCAGGAGGGGGTTGGTCAGGCCAATGTGGCCGAGCCAGTAGGTCAGCAGGCCATGGGCGCCTTAGCCCGCGAGATGGCAGGAGCATTGAGGGAATCCATGGACACTCTCAGGGCTGATAATCAAGTCCAGGCTCATGTTGTTGAGGCAGGGCCGTCCTTTTTGAAGAGAGAGTTTTTCTGGTCTAATCTGGATGAGTTTTTGGAGGATCCTAGAGAACCACTTAAGGCCGATGAATAGCTTGAGCAAATGATAAAGACGTTTGAGATGTTAGGCATCGAAGACGGAGCCTTGAGGGTGACCTTGGCGTCCTTCCAACTGAAGGGAGACGCAGGTCAGTGGTGGAAGTTTGTTCGAGGTCGTATTGGAGGGACTTGGGAGGCTTTTGTTGATACCTTCCAGGAGAAGTTTTTGCCTCCTACTGTTAGGGAGAAGTTGAGGGACTAGTTCTGTTAGCTTAAGTAGCTGAACACACCAGTGGCCGAGTTTGAGGCCACATTTACCAGTTTATCGAGGTTTGCTCCTGAGCTAGTGGCGTCTGAGGAACGCTGTTGTCTTGAGTTCAAAAAGAAGTTGAGGATTGGGCTTAAGCTTAGGGTTGCGAGGTCCATGACTTGGGAGTATGGGCGCATTGTGGATGCTGCGGCCCATCTTGAGATTATTATGCATAAGGAGGAGGAGAGGATGAGGGGCTCCAAGAGGAGTCAGGATGGCCAGGGGAATGATAGGAGGCAGAGGGGTCCTAACCCTCAGCAATCCCAGGGTGCGTTTGCGAGATTTACCTTTCTAGTGCTGAGTTCAGGCTCTGGGAGAGGCAGTCAGGGAGACTTTACTTGTTACAAGTGTGGTCAGTTGGGCCACAAGTCTCCAGCTTGCCCGCAGAGGGGAGGAGGGTAGAAAGCAGCTTCATCTTCGGCTCGTCCGTAAAGCCAGAGTCAGGGCAGAGGCTAACCGCTCTTTTATTACCAGTGTGGTCAGGCGGGGCACCTGAAGAGGTTCTGCCCACACTTGAGTGGCACATCTGGTGCGTCTGGGTCGAGGCAGAGTTTTGAGCCAGCTCAGTCAGTTCAGGTCTCGAGGGCCAATCAGAAAGCCTCTTCGGCGCAATTTGTGCAGCAGTCTTTTGCTCCAAGAGGTGAACATGTAGATCAGGGGCCTCTGGTAGCGTGTATCTTTATCACATGAGGATCTTGTACCGCTCCATCTCATGAGAGGTACCTTTCTGTTTTGCAACTCGGTTGCTAATGTGTTGATTGATACAGGTGCATCTCATTCCTTTATATCTACTGTATTTGCATCTGTTTTGGGGTTGGAGTTGTCACAGTTAACATCTCCTATTTGTGTTGTATCACCTGTCGGGAGTGAGTTGATTTTGAAACAGGGGTGTAGAGGTTATGATATAGAGGTCGCCGACCGCTGGCTTCTATTTTCTTTTGTAGTAATGGCTATGTCGGGTTTCGATGTGATTTTGGGTATGGATGGTTATCGCCATACCGGGCTATTATTGATTCTTGCTAGAGGGTTACTGTATGTACCTTGAGCAGGGATTATTTTCACTTCTTGGGGGATCGGGTTGGTAGGATTTTGCCACCAGTGTATGATTCGCGAGGGCAGAGTGAGCTTAGTTATCTCCTCGCTAGCTGTATGAGTAGTGAGTGTAATGAGACCCAGGCTAAGTTGCCAAGAGTGGTTTGTGAGTACTCGGACGTCCTTCCCAAGGATCTTGTTAGTTTTCCACCCCATCAAGAGATTGAGTTCTCTATTGACTTAGTGCTTGGCACGGCACCGATTTCTATGGCACTATACCGTTTTGCCCCAGCCGAGTTGAGTAAGTTGAAGATTCAACTCCAGGAGTTGCTAGATAAGGGCTTTATCCGCCCTAGTACTTCGCCGTGGGGAGCACCGGCCCTCTTTGCTAAAAAGAAAGATAGGGCTTTGAGACTTTGTATTGATTACCGAAAATTGAATCGGGCTACGGTTAAGAACAAGTACCCTATGCCTCATATAGATGATCTGTTTGACCAGTTGAAAGGGTCCCGTTGTTTCTCTAAGATGGACTTGAGTTCGGGTTACCATCAGTTGAGGGTCAGGGAGGAGGATATCTCGAAGACGGCATTCCGTACGCGGTATGGCCATTATGAGTTTCTGGTGATGCCTTTTGGGCCCACCAATGCACCGGCAGTGTTTATGGACTTGATGAACCGAATCTTCCGGGAATTCTTAGATCGTTTTGTGGTCGTCTTTGTAGACGACATTCTGATTTATTCACCTTCTAAGGAGGAGCACGAGGAACATTTGAGAGTGGTGCTTGAGTTGCTTAGAGCCCATAAGCTGTATGCTAAGTTTGGGAAGTGTGAGTTCTGGCTAAGAGAGGTTAAATTCTTAGGCCATGTGGTCTCCGAGGAAGGGGTGTCTGTTGATACATCCAAGATAGTGTAACAAGCCCGCGAGGGACCTCGCTACAGTTCGGACTCGATTTTGTCGCGGTTCCAAATCTTGAACCAAAGAGTCCGAATCCGACAAATCGTTTTGAAGAAAAGATTTTTTGAAAGAAGTGCCAAACATGGACTGCTTTGCCAGATAACAGAGTCGCCACCTAAATATTTTAAAATGGGAAATTTAGGAAACCCAGACTCGGTGCCAAAGGCCACGTGTCCGTCATCACCAAAGTTGGCTCGGGAACTTGGGTACGATTGGGGAAGGTCACATCGTGAGCACCCTTCGCCGGTCAAAGACCGGCCTCTACTAACCATGATATCTGATTTTGAAAACTTTGTGAGTTCTTGTTCCGGTTATTAGCCTAGGTTACTATGTGATGCGCACAGCATACAAGTATAGACTGGGTCGTCTGAATTGGAACTAAACATCTCATGTTTGTTTGTTTGAAAATGGTTTGATGGTGCTACTCGTAAGTAGGCTAAGACGCGGATTTGCCACCCTCGGGTGGGCTTAGAAAAACATGATTTTGCCACTATCTAGTGGGCTTAAAACAAACAGTCAATGAATTGTCCCAATTCAGATAACTCAACCTCCACCCACAGGCATTCCAGGTAGTTGTATCATATAAGCACATAGCCTCATGGTAAGCATGCTATTCATGGCAACACTCACACTCATGCAAGGATGCTAAAGCATAAAAACTCACCGAGTACTCCAAGCCAAAACAGAAACTACATTAGAAATTATGCATGATCCTAAGCATACTGAAATGTCTAATGCAACACATGCAAAGATGCAAACTATAGCAGGCTCGGCTATTCTAAACATGGCACATGGAATGCTACAACTAAACATGTATTCAATTTGGAATTGAAATACAAATGCAGTTTGTATGATGTGCCGAGCCCGATGCGTGCAAAACAGATGAATGATGCAAACATGCTATCATACTGTATGCTAATTGAAATATGCCCTATATCTAACCATCATAAGCGGATAAATAAAAGGGAGAAAGAAGTGGGGGTTGGAAGACATACATCACACTCACCCACACTTATTACAATTATGCCCTCGCGGAGAGGGTCCGAATAAATAATAATACAGTCCGAAATAAAAGAATAATACAGTCTGAAATAATACAGATTCCTAAGTAATTAGTAATCAAGAAAGCAGCGTGGGCGCTTTGCTTCGATGAATGACGTATCTTTGGGCTGCTTGGTGCGGAAATCCACTGGGATGCCCCAATTTGCCTCTGTTTATGATTTCTAAATGCGACCGGACTCAAAGTTGTTGGCCCTCGGTTTCTTTGTAGAGAGAGCAGGAAAAGGGCATAGCAGTGTATTTTCACAAATATATGCATGCCTCGATCTTCGTGCCACCAATCACGCATCTCGATGCCTGATGGCCGAGGGGCCGAATTGCACAACTTAATATAGGATGAATGTAGATGGGTGCTACAACAAAACCTAACTCCATCATGGGTAATCCGGAGTGTCGGTGACTTGGGAATTGAGACCCGCTCAAGCGTGCCTCGTTTCCCGTGCTCGGGCTAACACCTATCCCGAACACGATGCAATATGCATGGTATGCATGAAATGTAGCTAATATGTATCCTAGCGTGCACAATGCTATGCAAATGAGACGTCTCGAAATGCGTGCCCACGGGTACGCAAACCAAGGTGATAGCATAAAAACAAGAAATGACATGAAAAATGATGTACAATGGGACTAAAATGAGATGTCTCGAAATGCGTGCCCACAGGCACGCAAACCGAGGCGGTGACATACAGGCATGAAATGGCATACAGAATGCAAATGACATGGAAAATGCAAATTGGGCTTACACTAACATGAGAGAGCCTCAGCCGCACTCACATAAGCTGCCGTCGGATAAAAAGAGTTGCCTCGAAATGCGTGCACACGGGCACGCAAACCGAGGCAATGATGTGAGATGCAAATTGGATAAAACCGAAGTGTCTCGAAATGCGTGCCCACAGGCACGTAAATCGAGGCGATGATGAAATGTAATTCGGATAAAACCGAAGTGCCTCGAAATGCGTGCACACGGGCACGTAAACCGAGGCGATAATGTGAAATGTAAATCGGATAAAACTGAAGTGCCTCGAAATGCGTACCTACAGGCACGCAAATCGAGGCGATGATAAAATGGCATATGGCATGCAATGATGGGCTTACGCCAACATGAGAGAGCCTCAGCCGCACTCACATAGGCTGCCGTCGGATAAAAAGATGCGCCTCGAAATGCGCGCACACAGGCACGCAAACCGAGGGATGTATGAAATGGCATACGGAATGCAATGATGGGCTTACGCCAACATGAGAGAGCCTCAGCCGCACTCACATAGGCTGCCGTCGAATAAAAAGATGCGCCTCGAAATGCGCGCACACAGGCACGCAAACCGAGGGATGTATGAAATGGCATACGGAATGCAATGATGGGCTTACGCCAACATGAGAGAGCCTCAGCCGCACTCACATAGGCTGCCGTCGGATAAAAAGAGTGCCTCGAAGTGTGTGCCCACGGGCACGCAAACCGAGGCAATGCACTAGGGCATGAAATGACGTGGAAAATGATATGCAAGCATGCAAACCAAATTTCAGCAGCTAAATGAAGGGGAAAACAGCCCCGAAATGATACGAAATGACAATCAATGCATGAAATCATCCCGAAATGTGATTTTAAGTACCCGAAATGGCCTACGGCTATGATAAGCATGCAAAATTGGTACATGAAAGCAAAAACAGTAGCAAGACAGCCCCAAAAATAGCATCTTTTCAGTACAAAACATGGCCAAATTGTGAGCATAGATATGGCAACAATGGCATGCAAAAATGGGGGAAAAGGGGGGAATTACAAAGCAAGTAGTATATACAATGCTCAAACCAAAAAAAACAGTTCTACAACATTAAAGAGGGACCAAAAATATGCATATTTAAAAAAGATTACATCCCCCAATTCAGTGTGTAGATATGATAAACAAAGCATGCAAAATAATGAGCCAATGAAGGCTATAACACAAAGTACCATAAGCATACACCAAAAAACTTCGGACCCTTAACAAAATATGAAGAATGGGCCAAAATAAGACACTTTATAAGCCTGATGAAGGCTGAAAACAGAGGCTAAGCAAGCCTAACAAAGCATGCAATTTTACGGAAAATGTGAGGGATATAACATGAAGTACCAAAAACAATCATCAAATGGCCTAAGACTCTTAACAAAACATGATTAGAAGGCCAAAATAAGGCTCTTTCTAAGCCTGATGAAGACTCAAAACAGTGACCAAATAAGCTCAAAGAGGTATGCAAAACATGGCCAAAGAGAGGTACAAAGAGAGGCCATTCATGGAGGCACCAAACAAGATTGGTCCCTTCTACAATGTTGTAGAGGGACACAAAATAAGCTCATAATCAGTTTATAGAATGCTCCAAAAATAAATGCATATAGGTTAAAAGTAGCATGCAAGTTTACGGTAAAATGGAAGAATTTCAAAGGAAGTGCATGCTTGAGCCACCAAAAATGATGGAGCCCTTCTTCAATGTTGAAGAGGGGCTCAATATAAGCCCACTAACAGTATATAGTATGCTCGAAATCAGATCACTCAAAAGCCAAACAAAGCATGCAAATGATGGCATAAAGAGTGGTATTGAAGGAAGTGTAAGATAGAGGGCTCAAACAGGGTTGAGCCCTTAAACAAACATCAAGAGTAGCTCAAAAGAGGACCACTTTCAATAGTGGTCAGGGCTCAAAACAGTGAGCAAATAGGGTATAAAATTGAAGCAAAATTAAGCTAAAAAAGGGGAATTTGAGACTTACCCTTGAAGACTACACTTTTGCTTCCTCTTGCCTTGATGAAAGTTGCTTCTAAGCCTCTGAGGAACCCCTCCTTGCTGCTGGAAATGGAATGGTGGTGGTAGAGCTTGGAGTTGATGAAGAAATGGCCTAGTACCTTGAAGGTTTTTTGAGCTTTTGGCTATGGAAATCAAGGTGTTTGGGAGAGAGGCTTTGAGATGAAAATTGCTAACCCTAACAAAGGAGAAGACCAACCCCTTTAATAGGCAAAAAAAGGTGTAAAAGGGGAGGGAAATGCATCCAAGCTTTCCCTCCCAAAATATCCCCCGGGTGAGGGAGATATTTCAAAAGCAATGGACAATGTAAAGAGGTGAAAGCAGTCGGCCGGCCAGGTGGATTTCTTGAAGATGGCCGGCCGGCCACCCCAACTGGTCGGCCAGCCACTCACCCTGGCCGGCCGGCCATGGCCCAAAAATGAAGTCCAAATTTTCTGGCCGACCACCACTTCTTGGTGTCCTCCCAAGTGTGTAGAATAAAGCCCAAAGATTGGAATCTGGCAACACTGAAACAAGAGTCACAACATAGAACTTGAAGGAGAGGCTCAAAAATGAAACTCTGAATTGCTGGCCGACCACCACTTTTTGGTGTCCTCCCATGTGTGTAGAACAAGGTTCCAAGGTTGGAAATTGGCAACACTGAAGCAGGAGTCACAACATTGCATTTGAAGGAGAGGCTCAAAAATGAAAAGCACAATTACTGGCCGACCATGCACTTTTAGGGTCCTCCCATGTCCCCTGATCACAAATATGTAGCTTTGGTTGGAAGAAAATATCCCTGTGGTGTGTTCAACATTGGCCCTAAGTGAGCAAAACAGGCGCCAGAGAGCGAAACCGCTTATCTGGGATAATTGCTGGCCTCCACCCCCAGGATCTTCTGGTGTTGAAACAGAGTACTGCCAAAATTGAACAAAAACTAATGAGAAATGAACGCTCGGGGCCCAAACCGCGCGGTTCGGGGTCCCGAAAATGGGCTGCAGGCACCGAAAGTGGCATACGGCAGCGAAGTGGGTATCTGCGACCACAGTGTCCCTCGGTATGATAAAACAGATGTTCCTGCCAAAAATCGGAGAAAACCGATGCAAAATGAATGCTCGGGGCCCAAATCACGCAGTTCGGGGTCCCGAAAACCGGCTACAGGCACCGAAAGTGGCATTCGGCCACGAAGTGGGCATCAGAGGCCCCAGTGTCCCTCGGTATGATAAAACAGAGGCACTTGCCAAAAACCGGAGAAATCGGAGATGGTTGGGCGGTCCCGAACCGAGGCACACCTACCGACGGCCCAAAACCGAACCGCCGAATGGGCAAAATGGCCTACGGCCATTTAAACGAAGCGAAGACGGCCACCGAGAGATAGTCATAGACTACTCTCTTCCTGAAAGAAAACAGAGAAACCGAAGTCTGCGGTTCGCAAACCGAGACAAGGCATGTAAGAAAGTTCGAAGTCCGGAGGCGGCATACCACGACTCGAGACTTCGAACTAACACAAAGATGCAACATCACCGAGCGCTCAAACGGTGACGTCTGAGTCTTAAGGTCGGTCAAAAATGGGGTGTCTACAGATAGATGCAGTGCAAGATTGGGCACAGCCTAAGAGTGTTTTTGAGATCCGTAGCTTTCTGGGTTTGGCCGGGTATTACCGTCGATTTGTGAAAGATTTTCTCCAAGCTAGCTTTGCCTCTGACTAGATTGACACGGAAAGGGGTCAAATTTGTGTGGAGTGAGACTTGTGAAAAGTCGTTCCAAGAACTTAAAGTTAGACTTACTACCCCTCCAGTTTTGATTATTCCGGAGAGGGGTTTGGGTTATGCAATGTATTGTGATGCCTCACGAAAAGGTTTGGGTTGTGTGCTGATACAAGAGGGGAAAGTAGTAGCATATGGCTCACGTCAGTTGAAAATACATGAGAAAAATTATCCTACACATGACCTAGAGTTAGTAGTTATAATTTTTGCCTTGAAAATTTGGAGGCACTACCTGTATGGTGAGAGATTCGAGGTGTTCTCAGATCATAAGAGTCTGAAGTATCTGTTTACACAGAAAGACTTGAACTTGAGACAGATGAGATGAATGGAGTTCATTGAGGATTATGATTTCGAGTTGCATTATCATCCTGGGAAGGCAAATGTTGTGGCTGATGCCCTTAGTAAGAAATCCATTAGTGATGTAGATTGTGTAGCTATCCGGGAGTGGGAAATGTTAGGTGCACTTGGTGAGTTTGATTTGCTTCTGGGTGAATTTGTTGAGTCTACGGCCTTGTTTTCGGTAGTTGCACAGCCTACACTTGTGAATCGAGTGCTAGAGGCACAGAGAAGTGACCTTGAGGTAGAATCCCTTCGGGAGAAGATCTCTAGTGGGAAGGTTGAGAAGGGTTTGATTGTGTATCCTGACCTGAGTGTGAGGTACCGAGACCGTTTATTTGTGCCGGAGTCCTCCGAGAGTTTCACCATTCACGCCTTGCGGTGCATCCAGGAGGCACTAAGATGTACCGTGATCTGAGCCGCCAGTTTTGGTGGAGAGGGATGAAGAAGGATGTGGCAGTTTTTGTGTCTAAGTGCCTTACTTGTCAGCAAGTGAAGGCCGAGCATTAGAGGCCAGCGGGTTTGGTACAACCCTTGCCTATTGCCGAGTGGAAGTGAGAGTATGTCACGATGGACTTCGTTGTAGGTCTTCCGAAGACTCAACAGGGTAGTGATACTATTTGGGTGGTTGTAGATCGGTTGACTAAGTCGGTGCACTTTATTCCCATGCGCGTGAGAGATTTGGTAGATCATCTTGCCGACTTGTATATTTGGGACATAGTGAGGTTGCACGGAATCCCAGTGTCGATCGTCTCAGATAGAGATCTACGTTTCACTGTTAGGTTGTGGCAGAGTTTGCAGAGTGCCTTGAGCACTAGGTTGACCTTTAGCATGACTTACCATCCTTAGATTGACGAGCAGTCCGAGCATACTATTCAAATCCTTGAGGATATGCATCGAGGCTGTGTCCTTGACTTTAGTGGGTCGTGGGAGAAGCATTTGCCCTTGGTAGAGTTTGCCTACAATAATAGTTCCCAATCGAGTATTGGCATGGCACCGTTTGAGGCCTTGTATGGCTGACCATGTAGGTCTCCAGTGTGTTGGGCCGAGGTGGGTAATGTACCTTTGTTGGGCCCGGAGTTGGTGCGGAAAACGACGGAGAAAGTTGAACTTATCCGTAAGAGGCTTGTTACAGCCCAGAGTTGCCAAAAGAGCTATACCGACCATAGGAGGAGGCCTTTGGCATTTGAGGTGGGTGATCACGTCTTTTTGAAGATATCACCTAGGCGGGGTTTGATGAGGTTTGGGAAGAGTGGGAAGTTGTCCCCTCGGTTTATTGGTCCTTTTGAGATCCTTGAGCGGATTGGGGATGTTGCATACCGTTTAGCTTTACCACCGCAATTGTTCGGGGTGCATGATGTGTTTCATGTCAGTATGCTTCGGAAGTACGAGCCGGATCCGTCACATGTATTGGATTGGACTGACTTCGAGGTAGATGAGGATGCCTCGTATTAGGAGAGACTGGTATGAGTCTTGGATAGGCGAGACCAAGTCTTGTGAGGCAAGACGACTCCCTTGGTAAAAGTTTTGTGGAAGCATCACGAAGTGGAAGAAGCCACTTGGGAACGTAAGTTGGAGGTCCGTGGGAATTACCCGGACTTGTTTGTTAATGTTTAACCATGTATTGGAAATTTTATATCTTAATGAAATTTAAAACATTGTATATGTTTTGAGTTGTAAAACATTATATATGTTTTGATTTATGGAAGTATTGTTGAATATGTTGTAGAGATGCAAATATATCATTAACATTGAATATGTTATGAAATTGTGAATCATGTATATTGGGAGTTGTTGAAATTCAAAGGAATGCATGTTGATAATGCATGTTGAAAGTTCTGTTGTAAGTTGCCTCTTGAAAAGAGATGGAATGACTGGTAATGGGTCAAGTATTTGAATATTGAATTGTAGTATTGTCGAGCATTGAAAAATCACAATTTTGAAACTTATGTTGTTAATTTCGGGGATGAAATTCTTTAATGGGGGAAGGTTATAGCGATCCTGGTTTTCCTTTCATTATTTAGTGTATTTCGGACTCGGTTCCGTGGATGTGTGTTGTTATCTTATTCTCGTTTCCATCCCTTACTTTTTGTATTTGAGTTTTGGGTTGTGTTAGGCAAGTTTGAAACATGTTAGTTGTGTTTAGAAACATAGAGTTGGTGCCCAGATTTTGGCCTTCATGCTCGAGCGGGGCTTTTGATGCCAGAGCGGGTCCCTTTGCTTTTGCTCCTTTGCTCGAGCGGGGAGTTTGACGCTCGAGCGGGATTATCCCACCTTCAGTACTTTTCGTGTAGGTCATCGGACGCTTGAGCGTCCACTTTCACGCTCGAGCGGGGACCTTCATCTGCAGAACTTCTAGAAATGTGCAATCGACGCCGAAGGCCGCCACACTCGGCGTGAGTTCAGGTTCGACACTCGAAAGCGTATGCCATGCTCGACCGGACTGTGTTGTATATCAGTCCGAGTTGTAGCATTTTGAATCACTTTTTCAGGCTATTCTCTTTCTCTAACTTTCCAAAACCCTAATTTGAGAGCTCCCCTCTCTAGAACTTTCTCTCTCTCTCTCTCTCTCTACATTTTGATCTTGGTTTAGTGAGACCCAACCCTTGTCCCTTTGTAAAAAGTGTAGAGCTTGGTGTGGGCTACGTTTGGATCCAAAAATCTTTGGATTTGAAGCACCTTCGAGTTTTCTCATCATCACCTTTGGGTCTCTCCATTTGAGGTAGGGATAACCTACTCCTTTCTATAAGTTTTGACATAGATATTATGTATTTTGTATAGATGGTGTTGTTTGGGGTTTTTCGGTGTTAGGGTTTCAAAACTTGAAATGTATAAAGAGGGGTTTTGGTTCTTTTGAACTATACATGTGTATATGGGTCTTAAAATGAGGTTATTGATGTTTATTGATGTTACTTGGACCTTTGGGTCAATGTTGAGAAAAATGGGGAAAATGCCCTAAGTATGTTGAATAATTAATTTGGAAAAATATGAAATTGAGTTGAACATCATGAAATTGGGAAATTATGAGATTGAATGGTGTATTTTGATAAATAAATCACTCATCTATGAAAATGTTAATGTATTATCTGTTTGATAAATTTATTATCTGTCTAGAGATAACTACTTTGGGGTATCAGTGGAGGATAGTATCGATTGTTGTAGACACTGTATGTTGATTAGGGAAAATTGAAACTAATCACGTAGAATATGTCATCGATTATGACGGTTGGAATAATATATCGAATATGTGTATTGATTGATCATTGTATATGATGAATGTTAAATACATTGTATATGTATACTGTTTGGGAGGAGATAGGGGATGTACTCTCAAACCTGTTTGGGAGAAGATAGGGGATGGACTCCATTGATAACTAAGTTGGCCAGAGTGTCCAGGGTGAAAGTCCCGAAATCTTGATTACGTTTGCATAACGTAGATAATTGAAGTATGGAAGTGTTTAATGTGAGATGTAGTCTCATTTGAATTGTGGATAATGGAAGTGTTTTATTATGAGTTGTAGTCTCATGAAATTGTTGGGCTAGATAATGAGCCATGTTTATGAATCTGAATTGGATAAGTAAAGGAAAACGAAATGAAAAACGGTTGTATTTGTCGTTGAACTGGAAGGTGTTGTAAGTTGGTTTGCAAGTGTTGACCATTTATCAAATGCTAACATTTTAGTTATTTCTCATATTTGATTTAATATATTTATACTGGGCTTTGGCTCAACCTTTATGGGACATCATTTTCAGGTACAGATGGTATGCCACCTCCAAGGACGTAGCTTGGGAGGCTTAGAGGTTGAATGACTTTTTTTGTTATTTTCTTGTTATATTACATGTAAATCAAGCCAATGGCTTATTTTGTATTTTGAGCTAGTATTCTCCTTTTTGTAACCAAGTGTTGACTTGGAAAGTTGTAAGCCCATAGGGCATTTACTTTTGATGTCAACATATAAAACTTTTGTACTTAATACTCTGATAAATGGAAATATGCTTTATTTATACATGTCTATGCATGTTAATAATGTGGGGTTTATATGTATTATTTTGAGGGTGTGACATTGGAAGATGAAACGATGTAGGTTTCATCATCTCAGGTTGTTGAGGTAATAGAACCTAGGGGGCAGTTGTGGAGAAGTGTTTTGAGATGACGCCACGCGGCTAAGGTGACGCCGAGGTGTTAGCCGAGGTGCCACGTGGGTAGATCATGTTTGCCGAAATGTTTAGGGCACTGCCGAGGTGTTCTGCGGGGATACTGGAATTTGAGATATATGGATAGAGGACTAGAGTCTTAGATGACATCAAGCTACCTATTTAGATAGAGATGGGACTCTTGAGAAAGTTCATCTTAATATGAATAATGTGAGTTGTGATAGATATTATCTTTGTAAACGATAGAGTTCCATAAAGTAAGACTTCCAGGGGAAGTTGGACACTGATCATTATAAAAGTAAGGTACCCCCTTAGGTCTAAGGTATGCTTTGATGCTTTTATTTGTGATGCTTGTATGCTTTCATTATTGAAGTTTAAGTACTTGCATTGATATTTGTGAGAGATAAGATTTACTGACTTGATTGTCGGAGTGCCCCCAAGTGAAGAAAACGCCATAGCATTGTCATCTTCTTGTTGGCAGGTGTTTGGGCTTAATCTATTCCATTGGTGCTCTTCAGCTGAGTTTTCCTTTTTGGTTGTGTGGCTGGAAATCAACACCGACAATGTGTATGTGTATATATATATGTATGGAATATAAGTTGATAGGAGAATAATATATAATTCCGCAATTTTTCCCTAACAATTATAACTATATTACTAAAATAATACATGTTAGAAAATTAAAATATTCGATAGTAATATAACATTATAGATTGACAATGTATGAATACAGTATATATCAATATATATATTTATATATGTAGACATTGACATATATAAGATATCACAAAAATAATATATGAAATCTTTTGTAACAATATAATATAGGTAACAATGAGAAGTTAATTATTCATAATTAAATAGTTCGCCACAATATAAATGTTTAGTATTACATTTTTGTGTGTATGCACAAATTTTTAATTATATTATTAGATTCATATAAAAATTGAAAGGAAATTGTGAATAATTGGTATAAATTAGAGATTAGTGAAGAAAGATTTAAAACTATACAAGTTTATAATAGTGTTTGGTTTGGTTTGGTTTGGTTTGTTCTTTCAAATTTTTTTTTTTTTTTTTTTTTTGTCTTTGACACTTTTTTTTAATAACCCTTTCATTTTCTTTTTAGATTAACATAATATAGTAATTTTTATTTTTTAATTTTCTTTTAAATTTAGATTCACTTAATCTAAATACACTTAAAAAATAATTTATTGTGTATTCTTTTTGGAAAAAAATTTATTAATATTAAATAATAATAACAATAACAAAAAATATATATAATAATAAAAAATAGTACATGTTTGAATTTATAATTTTTTTTACTAATTTCTATTTAGATTATTAGATATTAGATTTTCATTAAAATTATAATTTAAATATAAAATATTAAGAAATTTTAGCATCTATAATCACGAAAACTGAGAAAATATAAAAGCCAAAAACTGAAAAATAGATATAAAAAATAAAACAAATGAAAATGGTTCTTGTTTAGAATTTTAACATCATACCTTGGTTATTAAAGTATAATATAAAATTAAGTTCATAAAATACAATTTAAATCAAAAGAAAATATATAAAGATAACCTGTAAATTTTTGAGATGTAGCGGAAATTTCTGTTTTAAAAACGCATGTGCTTTCCTCTATTTAGATTCGAACGAATGCATACAATTTTAAGATTCAACAAAAATTGTTCATAGTGATTTGATCCATGATGGAGAATTATAAATATTATGTATATCAGTATAGAAGCAGACATAGGAAATAAAAAAGAGTAATTATTTTTTGTTTTTCAATCATTATCAATGTAAAAAAATAAGAAGATGACTTCTTTTTTTATTTTTTATTTTTATTTTTATTTTTTATAGATATGAAGGGAGACGGTTTATTTATATTTATATAAGACTCTTGAAAATAGATATATAATTTTTGAGGGTTTAATTTAAAAAATAAAGAGATAGTTAATTTATATAAAACTCTTCATAATTTAGAAATTATAGTAGTAGATATTAGTATAAAACATGTAAGTTCTTCACACTTTTATAATAATAGTAAATATTTGTATAAAAGAGATAATAATATTTTTTTTTTCCCATCTATATTACTAAAGAATAATTGATGAAAAAGAAAAGTGTTATATGAAGTAAAAACCTTAAAGGGTGAATTACAAATAGGGTAAATTACACTTTGCCCCATATATCTTTAGTTACTTTCCTGTTTTGGCCCTTATAGTTTTTTTTTTTCACCTTGACGTTGAGTTTTTCCTAGTTTGCTCCTAATGCTAATTTTTGTTTAGAATTAAACAAAAAATGACACATTAATAGTCACGTGACATAAAAATATTTTATTATATCTAAATAACATAAACTTATAATATAATAATAAAATTTTCATATGACAATTATTATGGCATTTTCTGTCTAATTTTGAACAAAAATTAACTTTAGGAATAAACTGGAAAAAAACTTGAAATATAAGAGTCAAAGTGAGAAAAAATAAATTTTAAAGGCCAAAGTAGAAAAGTGGTCAAATATAAAGGAGGGAAGGTGTAATTTATCCTTATAAATACACCCATCGATGTTTGCTTAAAATACTGATTGTCCCATATTGTTTGAAAGATTACAAATATCTCTTATTAGAAATTTTTTATTTAGCAGAATTAATTAAAAAAATAAAATTCCTAACTATTCTCCTATACAATAATAAAATTATCTCAATTATATAAAATTATCTTAATTATATAATTCAAATATATAACTACCAATATTCAATTATTTTTTATATAAATATTTTACTTAATAAATCCTAAAAATTGAATGGTACAGATCAAAAAAATCAATTTTAAAAATAATTTACAAAATTTAAATATTTTCTCAATTCAAGATGATAATTTTTTTTTTTTAAAAAAAAAAAACCCCACATTTAAAATCTATCCACACATCATTTCTCTTAGGCCTCGTTTGTTTTGGGGTTAAATAGATAGGAGGGATTATGATAGAGGTGGAGTTATTTAGTATTGTGTTTGTTTGTAGAGTTAGGGAGGAAATTAGGATGGAGGAGGTAATATAGATGGAGGTTGGAAGGGGGATTGAGATGGAGGAGGTGGAGATGGTATTAGAAAAATAGTGAGGGAACTAGAAATTTTTTTATTTTTTATATATTGAGATTTTTTTTTTAAAACTATGAATGTTTAATTTTTTATATTTTTATATTTTTTTTATTATTTTATATAAAAATAATTTAACAATTCCTACACTAACAACTATCATCAAAATAAACAGTTTGTTTTTATTTTCAGAAAACACTTTTCAAAAAATTCTACTTTCTTATTTTCTGTTTTTTTTTTTGTTTTTACTGAATTTTTTTACTATTTTAAGCAATTTTTTTACCTTTTAGACACACCTAACATAAATATACTTAAAAAGTACAAAAAAAACTTTTAAAAATTTACTAAATATCAATAATACAAAAAAAAATTCAAGAATTCAGTACATTGTTTGTATTTTTATGTATTTATTAATTTTTTAAAATATTTTTTCATAAATTTTTTACTTTTTAGATACACCTAAATAAGGTGCATCTAAAAAATTAAAAAAAATGTTTAAAAATTTTAAAATATTCATTAAAAATAAAAAAATACGAAAATAAAAAAACTCAATTTTCAAAAAATTTAATCCAGAAAATTCAAACCAAACATGGGTATGTTTGGTTGGAGTTTGAGAGATGAGTTTTAGAGATAAAAAGTACAAAAAGTTGTTTGGTTTGGTTTTTTTTAAAAGATGTTTTGAAAAATTATTTTGAGAGAGAGTTTTGAAAAAAATGATTGATTTGATGTGTATGAGAGAGAGATTTGTTTAGAAAACTTGTAAACCAAACAAATTTTGGGAATTTTTTTTGGAAAAATTTATTTGGTTTGATTACTTTTGAAAACTTATTTGTAGAGAATTTTTCTTAAAAATTTTTGGGAAACACAAACCAAACAAGACCGCTAAATTTTACTTAATTTTCTCACTAACAATCCCTTCATTATTAATTTCCTTATTATAAATCCCTTCTATTCTATCTCTAAAAATAAATAAGGCTTTATAGAATTCCTGGTACAGATAATAAATTCCATCGACATCACCAGTCTTATTGAGGCTTCGTTTGGGAAGCCATGGTTTGGGTTTTTTTTGGCTATTTTAGCCACAAAAAACAAAATAGACTATTTTAGCCATAACAAACAAAACATCACATCCAACCCATAATCATTACATTTTTCTCTCACAAAAAAATTCAAAAAAATTAAAAAATTAAAAAATTCTTCCCAAATTAAAATTTTAAATTCAGACTAAAATAATCAAAAAAAACTAAAAAATTAAAAAATCAATCCACTCTCCAACGGAGACTGAATTTCCTATCATGGCCCTACATTTCGGGTCTGGCAGGGAAGAGACGTCAAGGCAAGTGCCGGCCATGGTTAGAAAAGATGTCGGGGGCAGAGAACGACTTTTTTTTTTAGTGTGACTTCATATTCTACGAAGACTTATTAAAAATAAAATAAAGTGGTGCGTAATTAGAATTTTATTTTTTTTAGTGTGGTTTGATAGTCTACATATTTTTATATATTTTATTTTATTTAGACTCTATAATTAAATAAAATTAATATTATATATAAAATTCAGTAATTAGAATTTTAATATAATCACTCTTCTTAGATAAGAAAGAAACTTTGATTGATTAGGAATTCTTCTGATAGAGTTTATCTGGCCTTCTTCTCTCCTCTCCTCTATATAAGGATGGGTGACTTCCTTTTTATATCATAATTATTTTCCATCACTCTAAATTTTATAGTCATGCTAATGAAGTGAGAGACAGAGAGAAGAAGGTGAGTTAAGAATTAAAGGTTCAACTCTAAGGGGTATTTTCTCAACTTCTCTAATTCAATGACTGACAAAGATATGTTCGTTTTATTCTTAAGTTGTATTGAATTCAAGATCCTATAAAATTTAATTTCGCATTATTCTTGGTTACATGTATCATTAAAACTTACAGTGCGTAAATTTATAGATTTAAAATAAAAAGATCTCCATAATAATCACATAAATAAAATAATTTTAAAACAAAGAAATCTTGATTATAATCACAAACAAGTTAAATGGCTTATTTTGGAAAGTCACAATTTTAACTAAAAAATTATTATAAAAAAATTAATTCTCATCTTTAATTTTTCACATATTTTTTTATAGAATATTGAAAAATACTAAGAGCTCATTTAGAAAAGAGAGTTTTGGGGGTTTTTTTTTTTTTTTTGTGACTAAAATAATCATAAAAAATAAAATAATAAGTTTTTTAGTTCAAAAAAATAAAATATCACATCTAATTCATAATCATTATATTCTTTTTCTCACAAAAAAGTCAAAAATGTCAAAAATCTTTCACAAACGAGACTTTTGAGTCCCAGACTAAAATAATCAAAAAAGTTAAAAAGTCAAAAAACCAACACACTTCTCAAACGAACCCTAAAAAGTCAAATTCTCAACACAATTTATAATTTTAGGATTTTGAAATATCTTGATAAAATATGATAGATCTGAAATTTGAAATAATAATAATATAAAAGTAATTATTAAAAATATTTTTGATACTAAATATTACAGTTTTACAAACATCATAATAAAAGAATTTTCTTTTTATTTTACTCTATCTTTATGTTAATTTTCATGATCTATTTATAATTACTAATTTCTATATTTTTATAAAAATTTAGGGGTTGTTTGGGATGACTTAAATAAATATACTTTTTGTCTTTTTACGAAAAGATGTGTAGAAAAGTAGAGAGGTGATGTGATAAAAAAAAATAAAAAAATAAAAAGATAGATTTTTTGTGTATGCCAAACTTGACCTTAATCTTAAATTCCATCATTTGAGGTCATATCTACTTCTAGAGGAATTGTTGTGCGTTTGACACAAAAAAAAGAAAAGAGAAAAAAGAAAAACTAATTTTAAAATTTTTATTTTTAGTGAGCTGTAATTAAAAAATAACAATAAAATAAATCCTTTAGTACCTAATGGGTGAGAACACACTAATTTTTTTTCTCTAATTTAAAAGAAAAAAATCCACTAAAGAAAAAGAAACAAAAAAAATCATTATTTTTAGTTAACCAAAAAATTTGAATTTATGTTTCTTTTGTCTTTAGTTAATTTTTTTTATACTTTTTAAATAATTATATATTAGAAAGACCTGAAAAGAATTTTTTTTGTTGACAAAAATGAAGGAGTTGATCTCTATATATCTTTAAAGATAAAACTCAATTTTACATAAAACACAGTTGAAATGTGAATTTAAGATTGAATTGGTAGGTTTTATCATGATAGATTATGAAGAATTGGAAATAATAATGATGAAAATAGTTTCTTGAATTTGAAATATTTGATACTAAAGATTATAGTTGTACAACAATAATTATAAAAAATTAAAAGAAAATTTTTCTTTATCATATTTCTCAAACTTCATCATTTCAAATATACTTATCCGAACAAATATCATGAGATAATATTTAATTCTAGACCAGGGTTGACAAAATTAACATAAAACTATGAATCCGTCCAATTTTACTAGTTTAAAACCCATTTAAATTGATCCAAATTCGTATATAAATTGTAAATGTGTTCTATCTGACAAACTTATTTAAACTTGAATTTAAATGAATTGAATAATAGTTACCATTGAATTTAAATAAAAAAAATAAATATTAAAGTAAAAATCTCCCACCACCACCATCAAGAACATCCATATTACCCCTGAAAAAAAAAAAGTTTGGCATTCCAATATAAATGCACTTATTTCATCTTTTTATCTTTTTTAGGTCATATCAATCAACATCTCATCTCTACTTTTTCTACACATAATACAAGAAAAATTAAAAAGTGCACTTATTCTAAACTTTCCAAACTTGGCCTAAAGATTCTATAAAACTAAATCAATAGTCTACATTCATTGTAAATAAGACTCACATTCCAATAATTTTAAATTTATATCATGTAGTTAAGTTTGTTTTGGCAATAACTTTAAGGGAAGTATTTAGATGTGCAAAGTGCATACTATATGCACTTGCGCAAGTTCATTGTAGTTAACATATAGCTAAATTCATTATAGATATGATATACACTTCCACACTTAAAAATTATCCTAACTTAAAATAGCTAAAAAATAAAAATTACTATAAAAAAAATCAACTAAATTAGTCACTTCTCAAAATAACCCTCACTTTTGGAATAAAATTTGAGATAAATTTTCACTGTCCATAGAATTTTTGCCACCAAGAAGCCCTTTTGACTCATTCAAACCCATTGTTTGGATCAATAGTCCTTTTGAATAGACATTCAACACATATTAACAAAATATTCATGGCATGGAGCCAGTTCACACACTGTTAAAAAGAAAATTAAATTTTGCTTAACAAATACACTGTCCTTGGAGTTGATGATTTGTATATATATATATTCACCACCACCATCCCACAACAACTACAACTCTTTGAGAAACTCATATGCAGAATCATCACTTCATGGCTACGCCAATTTTGATCCTTATTATTCCATTGGTCTTGTTATTCCCATCCTTTTCATTTTCAACACCATATATATATAGCATGAGTAAAGGCTCATCTCTCTCAGTGGAGAAGCCGGACATTGTTTTGATTTCATCAAACGGTGTATTCTCGGCAGGCTTCTATTCTGTCGGCTTCAATGCTTATTGCTTTGCTATTTGGTACCGTGAACCATTGTATGATGGGAGCCACACCATAGTCTGGATGGCCAACCGAGACCAACCCATTAATGGAAGACTATCCAAGCTCACCCTCCATAAAAATGGCAATCTCATCTTGACAGATGCCGGCCAACTCAACGTTTGGGTTACCAACACCGAGTCAATCTTTTCAGTACAGTTGCTACTGAATGACACAGGTAACCTTTTTCTTCTTACTTCGGAGGGTTTAATTCTTTGGCAAAGTTTTCAGTCACCAACCGATACCCTTCTTCCTACCAACCACTCACCAGAAACATAAAGCTTGTGTCATCTCGAAGCCAAACCAATTATTCTTCTGGTTTCTACAAGCTCTTTTTCAATGACGAAAATGTCCTCAGTCTTGTTTATGATGGCCCTGAAGCATCCAGCATGTATTGGCCGAACCCATGGCAAAAGAGCTGGGAGGCCGGAAGATCTAGTTACAATAATAGTAGAATTGCTGTATTCAACTCCTCAGGCCATTTCAAATCAACCGATGATTTTCAATTCACAGCTGCAGATTTTGGAATTGGGATTCAGAGAAGATTAACAATGGATCACGATGGCAACATTCGAATGTACAGTCTAGACGAGAAAAACAAAATTTGGAACGTGACTTGGCAAGCCAAACCTCAACCGTGCACTATCCATGGTATCTGCGGACCCAACAGTTTGTGTACTTATGTTCCCCATGAGAAATCTGGTAGGAGATGCTCTTGTATACCAGGGTACAAGATTAAAAATGAGACAGACCAATCTCTCGGATGTGAGCCAGATTTCAGTCTTTCTTGCAATGAGAGTGAGATTGGTTTCCTTCATCTTCCTCATGTTGAATTCTATGGCTATGATAATAATAAGGTCTGTGAAAATTATACCTACAAGAGGTGTGCGAATGAATGCTTGCAAAGCTGCAACTGCTATGCGTTTCAATACAAATTCAACTTGGATAAAGGTTTTTACAATTGCTATCACAAGACACTATTGTTCAATGGACAACGTCAACCAAGTTTTGATGGTCACACGTACATAAAATTGCCGAATGCCTCAATCCGATTTTATGAAAGTCATGTTCAAGGATTCAACTCAAATTTCTCTCACCCACTTAGTTTGCAGCTCGACAGAAGTTACAAGAAACCCAAAGAAAATGGGACATTACAGTTCATGGTTTGGTTTGCTACTGCTATTGGAGGAGTTGAGTTTATTTGTATTTGTTTGGTGTTGTACTTATTGTATAGAAACCGTCAAAATTCAAGTGCAACTACACAAAGGTATTTTCAAGTCGCGACTGGATTTAGAAAATTCACCTACGATGAGCTAAAGAAAGCAACGCGTAACTTTCGAGAAGAGATTGGAAGAGGAAGCGGTGGTGTGGTATACAAGGGTGTATTGTCTGATCGTCGAGTTGTAGCAATCAAGCGGCTCAATGAAGCTAATCAAGGAGAAGATGAATTCTTGGCCGAGGTGAGCACCATTGGAAGAGTTAATCACATGAACTTGATAGAGGTATGGGGATATTGCGTGGACGGGAAACACCGGCTTTTGGTGTACAAGTATATGGAGCGCGGGTCCTTAGCAGAAAATCTTACTTCCAATGCTCTCGATTGGGAGAAAAGGTTTCATATCGCGGTAGGCTCCGCAAAAGGTCTGGCTTATTTGCACGATGAGTGCTTGGAGTGGGTTCTCCACTGTGATGTGAAGCCTCAGAATATTCTCTTGGACTCCAATTACCAGCCAAAGGTTGCAGATTTCGGTCTCTCAAAGCTATTGAATAGAGGTGATGGACATCACTCAGGCTTCTCTAGAGCAAGAGGAACAAGAGGTTACATGGCTCCTGAGTGGATTTTCAATTTTCGAATCACATCCAAAGTTGATGTTTACAGCTACGGAGTGGTGGTGTTGGAGATGGTCACCGGAAAAAGCCCAATGATAGGTCTTCACACCTCTGACAATTCAGGAGAGATGGAACAAAGGGGCCTAGTTAAGTGGGTGAGAGAGAAGAAGAATGAAAATGTTTTGAAGGAGTTGTGGCTTGAAGAGATCATAGATCCAATGATGAAGGATAGATATGATGCAAGTAAGATGGAAATATTAGTTGAAGTGGCATTACAGTGTGCAGACGAAGACAAAGATGCAAGACCAACTATGAGCCAAGTAGTAGAGAGGCTTCTGCACCATGAGGCAGGTAATTATTAGCAAAATAAAAGGCCTCATCAAAATAAATAAATAATATAAAGATTATTAGCAAAGGCCAAGTTGAAGTTTCTCTAAATGTAACAAGCAACAATCATCCCTCCACCCAGCATGGCAAAGGGGAAAGCTACTTTAGTTGCGTACTTTTTAGGTTGTGTGTAGTTGTTCTACTGTCTTTTCTGGTTCTAGATCTTATGTACCAAAAATTATATCATCCCATCCCAATCTATTTATAACCTTTAAATCATACTCTTATCAATTATCATGTTAAAAAGTTACTGATAAATGAGTGATTTTGTTGATTTAGGAATGTTAGAAAGTATAAACATTTATACAAGGCTCCTTTAAAGACCTCTTTGTATATAAGAAAAATGCTAAAAACAACTTTGAAGGTAGTTGTTAGTGTTGAAAATTATATATAAAGAGTTTTAGAACGTGTAAAGAATGAATAAAAATAAGTAAAAGTATTTGGAATATGTAAAATATGTCTTAGGATTATAAATATTTTGATATTATATGATTCTTATTGCTATCATATATATATATATATATAGAATTTTCCAACACATTAAAACATACGTATTTTTTAATTTTAAAAAGTTAAAATTATCATCTAATAGCATAATTAAAGGAATATAAATATTAAAGACTTACAAATTCATCTACAATGATGTGTCATCAAAATTGACTTTATATGATTGAATATGAGTAAAACTAATATCTACCATATCATATCATATCATTATAAGTTAAATTTAAAAAATTTTCTTTTAGAGGTCTCAAATATTTTTCTTCAACCAAATATCTTACCATAAGGGCATTGTTATAGCTATCCTCATTGCCCAAAAGATTCTCTGCCCTCTTATGTTTGCCTCCACTCATTGCGTACATACATAATTTAATATAATATGATGTGATAATTTGATAAAAATCTATATATACATTAAGAAAAATGAGATTTTTAACAAGAAAGTCTTTCTAAAGCTAAAAACTCTCATGCTGTTTTTTTAGAATTTTATTTTTTGAATAATTAAATTTTTTTTATTGGCTAGCTTTTATTGAATCATTTAAAAAAAATAGTAATTAATGCATGTATATTTCTTGATTTATGACTTTCAAATGAAAAGTATATTAATCTATTTCAAAATTCAAATTCAAAATAGATAAGAGATTTTCAGAATATTTTAGGGATAAAAAATTAGATTGGCTATAATTCAAATTCCTTCATTTGATTTATATCTTACCCAAAGATATTTCACAAAAAAAATTAAACTTATAAATCTCAAAATGCAACTTCCATGACAATATAAAATTGGGCAAAAAGATTGGAGAAGAGAAGGAATCTTGCAGAGAAATTAAACAGGGGATTTGACCAATTATGTAAGATTTTTGGCTTTGTAACACTCCCGAAATAATTACAATAATCCAACTTTAAATACTAGTACAAAGAGATATGGATACAATAAAAAGCTTTCTTTAATCAAAATTAATATACAAAAGGTGACACATGCGATGTACATTCATAAATCGTTCATCCTGAATCTACAACATGTGTTACAAGAAGTAATAAGAAATGAAAACTAAACAGATATTCATATGCTCTAATAGCTTACATTTTTCCAAGACCATACTTGGTTTCAACAAAATGAGTCATAAGCTCAATACAAATAAGCCCTAGGCTTGTGAAAAATAAATACAAAATAAACAAAAGTGAGCCTTCAGTTCCACAATCCTCCCAAGCTAAGTCTTTGGCGAAGGCATGTCATCAACACCTGCAAATGTTTTTCCCAAGTAGAGTGAGCCAAAACCCAGTAAAAACAATCTAGTACACAATAGATGAATCTTAACAAAGATATAATTATGATATGCATATACAATGCCCATGGTAAAGTCATTCGTATTATTATAAGATCATATTATGCCAAGTTTCATATCTCAAGCCATTTTATCTTAATTCATTTTATAACAATTCATTTCACCTCAATTCATGAGTCAAGTCCATTGTTATTTAGATAACCTAACCGAGGCTACAACTCAGTGGTTCTCTAACCAATACAATCATTATACAAACACTTCAAACTTGCCATTTTATGAAAATTTCGTTCGCGGGAATCGGCACCCATGTATACACGCGCGGTTTTCGAGACTTTCACCCTGGACAAATAGGCCAACTTAATTCAATGGAGTCTATCCCCTTTCTTCTCCTAAACATGAAGTACATCCCCTTTCTTCTCCCAAACATCATACATATACAATGTATTAAAAAAACACATTCATATTCAATGACAACCGATAAGAGATTAGTTTCAATTCACCTAATCCTCATGAAATTTCTACAACAATCAGAGCTATCCTCAACCGATAGCCCAAAATAGATATTTCTAAACAGATACACAATCTCCAAAATAGATAAATTATCCAAATTTTCATAGATGAGAGATAACAAGTATCCAGCTCTACCATTTATTTAAACATCTCTCCAATTTCGCAATTTCAATACTAATTCCAATTATTTATACAAAATAATTAATTGAAACATTTTAGGGCAAAACTCCATTTTCTCTCAAATCCAATCCATGTGTCAAAATCAACATATTTAGCATAACACATCCTCATATCTACGCTTATAAAAATCTCTTTGTATATAAGAAAAATGCTAAAAACAATTTTGAAGGCAGTTGTTAGTCTTAAAAATTATATATAAAGAGTTTTAAAACGTGTAAAGAATGAATAAAAATAAGTAAAAGTATTTGGAATATGTAAAATATGTCTTAGGATTATAAATATTTTGGTATTATATGATTCTTATTGCTATCATATATATATATATAGAATTTTCCAACACATTAAAACATACGCATTTTTTAATTTTAAAAAGTTAAAATTATCATCTAATAGCATAATTGAAGGAATATAAATAGTAAAAACTTACAAATTTATCCACAATGATGTGTCATCAAAATTGACTTTATATGATTGAATATGAGTAAAATTAATATCTATCGTATCATATCATTATAAGTTAAATTTAAAAAAATTTCTTTTAGAGGTTCTCAAATATTTTCCTTCAACCAAATATCTTACCATAATGGACATTGTTATGGCTATGCTCCTTGCACAAAAGATTCTCCGCCCTCTTATGTATGCCTCCACTCATTGCGTACATACATAATTTAGGATTTGGTTATGGTGTGCAACTTACACCTTACACCTTATACCTTACACTTACACCTTACACTTACACCTTTTGTGAAAAATTAAACCTTACACTTACACCTTTTTTGAGGTTGCACACCATATGCAACCCACTTACACTTTACACATTACACTTACACCTTATACTTATACTTACACCTTACACTTACACCTTTTGTGTAAGTGGCACATGGTGTGTACTTGCGCACTTAAGAAAACTCCCATAATTTAATATAATATGATGTGACAATTTGATAAAAATCTATATATATTAAGAAAAATGAGTTTTTAACGAGAAAGTCTTTTTGAAGCTAAAAACTCTCATACTGTTTTTTTTTAGAATTTTATTTTTTAAATAATTAAAAAAACTTTTATTGGCTAGCTTTTATTGAATCATTTAAAAAAAAATATTAATTAATTCATGTATATTTCTTGATTTATGACTTTCAAATGAAAAGTTTATTAATCTATTTCAAAATTCAAACTCAAAATGGATAAGAGATTTTCAGAATATTTTAGGGATAAAAAATTAGTTTGGCTATAATTCAAATTCCTTTATCTGATTTATATCTTACCCAAAGATATTTCACAAAAAAATTAAACTTATAAATCTCAAAATGCAACTTCTATGACAATATAAAATTGGGCAAAAAGATTGGAGAAGAGAAGGAATCTTGCAGAGAAATTAAACATGGGATTTGACCAATTATGTACGATTTTTGGCATTATAATGCTCCCAAAATAATTACAATAATCCAATTTTAAATACCAGTACAAAGAGATATGGATACAATAAAAAGCTTTCTTTAATCAAAATTAATATACAAAAGGTGACAAATGCGATGCACATTCATAAATCGTTCATCTTGAATTTAAAACATGTGTTACAAGAAGTAATAAGAAATGAAAACTAAACAGATATTCATATGCCCTAATAGCTTACATCTTTCCATGACCGTGCTTGGTTACAACAAAATGAGTCATAAGCTTAATACAAATAAGCCCTAGGCTTGTGAAAAATAAATACAAAATAAACAAAAGTGAGCCTTTAGTTCCACAATCCTCCCAAGCTAAGTCCTTGGCGAAGACATATCACCAGCACTTGAAAATATTTTTCCCAAGTAGGGTAAGTGTAATGACCCCAAAATGCGTATAAGAAATCATCTTTATTTACCTATGAGAGGATGTATTTTAATTTAATTATAGCTATTAGAATTGAAGCATTATCTGTTGAGTTACGGACTTAAAATTGAAATTACAGACCTTTATGGGTTCAGAAATTAAAATTGAGTACTTGGGTATGTTAATAGGAATTTTTAGAACTATTGGGGAAAAGTAATTGGAAATCTAATTTGTTTGATTCGTTAATGCACGTTTGGGTAGTTAATTTTGTACTGCAAATTGAAGACCCTAGAGACTTCAGAAACCAGAACAGGGGACATATTTATGATCGGCATAATTTTTAGAGTCATCTGAAAAGGTTAATTGAAATTTAATTTCGTGCGATTCGTAAGGCCACGTTTGGCTTTCTCTTGTGTTAAGCTTGTGTGTGTTGTATATTGATTTATAGAGATGTGCCATATGAGTTGGGAACTCATCTCTTTGGGAGTGAAAAACAAAATATCTAAAGAGAGAGTGAGGAAACCGTGAAAGGGAGAGAGGGAAGAGAGTCAAACTTTCTCAACATCCATGGAGGCTTGTAAGGGGATTGAAGAGAATTGAAGGAAAAGAAAGAAGATCAACCATGGAAGCTTAGAGAAATTGAAGAGAACAAAAAGAAAGACAAAGATTGAGTTAAGGTTTGACCATCTATCTTGAATCCCTATGTTTAAAGCATCAATTACATGAAATCAATTATTGATATGGAAGATGTGAACTTTGAACCCCAACTATGACTATCTTATGCTCTTATGTTCTTGTGTTTGGGAATTGAATCATATTTTGAGTTATGATGTTTGATGGAGTTTAATAATATGAAATTTGTTATGTATTAAAGGGTTTTGGGCTTTGATTTACATGGAATTGAGGTTTGATTTTGAAAATGAGAAGTCCCAATTTTTCAACCATTTTCGGACCACAACCGTCGAGGCCGCACGTGCGATCGTTTCCCATGTGCGGAGACAAATTCCACCAACTTTGAACAAGTATATCTTTTGCATCCGGACTCCGTTTTGAGTGAGTCTTGAGCTTAAAATCAAGCCCCGGAAGTCTAGTTTCTAATGGAGGTGGTACCACACCCAAATTCTAAATACAGAAATAGTTATGCCCATATTAGTAACAACTGTTCACTTTCTGTCAACTAGTTTTGTACCATTTCTTCACCTAAACCATTTCCCATCGATTTCTCCTGTTTTCTGAGACAAGCATTATAACTTATTAAAGAATAATGAGCTTGGTACCACCATGGCTAATTGATTGAATGATCAAAGAGAATAGGTAAAGGATCGAATATAATCTCATATTATGTGTTGTGCAATGTACTTGTAGGTCGAGACGAGGACATCATCCCATTACTACCGGGAGCCGATCACTGTGAGTAATGGTACTACAAATGTACCTTGTTTACCGTTAAGAAATATTGTTAACAACATTTTATTCTCCGTGAGCTAATATGTTAACGTGTGTGTTGACTGAGAATTGATGTGAACATTGAAAGAGTTAGCACACATCGGTATGATTCTGAACCTACTCCGTATTTTGGGTTATGACTAATGATTATTGTTAATGTACCATCCTAAGAATTACCTATACTTCTGTATAAGAATTGCATACAACTATTAACACTGTGAAGTTGGTTTATGAATTGTTTTGGCATGTTGATGTAATGGTACATTTACCTTCGGATTATTGGTAATGTTAAGGTTCTGTTAATTACGAAACAAATATGTCTATGTACAAAGAACCATGAGGAAATCTAAGCGCATCATTGTACCATATGTTTTGTTTGCTATTGATAATTAATGTTACCATTCTGTTATTTGCTAGTTAGTGGCATTGAAACATGATAAGCAAATGGGATATATATGCATTATGAAACTGTGGTATCTATGTATTTCTGAAAGCGTTCAAGCTGTAAAATATGTTTGCCTTTTTGCTAACAATTATCGGCAACATTCTGTTAAACTTATGTTATCTATGTTTATTTATGTGATTAATGGGAAGAATGTGTTTATCTGTATTAATATGTTCTGATGTTTTCTGGTATGGAACAAAGTGCTGTACGGAACCAAGTGCTACACCTTGGTGGGAGCCACCTCTAGAATCCGTATGAGCCATCTCTTGAGTCCATACATCTGTTATTTCTGTTACCCTACGCTTATGCGTTCTGTTATTTCTGGGCTGATAAGCCGTTCTGTTATTTCTGGGTTGATGGCCGTTCTGATATTTCTGGACCCATGGTCGTTTTGCATCTGTAGGCCTATGGCTGTTCTTTATATATTAGGCTTAAAGCCATTCTGTTACGGAAATTGGACCCATGACTGTTTTGGAAATAATTACGGAATGTAGTTAACCATATGTATCGGCAGTTATATGTTTTATTATTCAGGTTAAACATTACATCATTTATGTACTATTATTCACTGAGTTCGCTTATTCTGTATTTTGTCTGTCTATTTCTGTAGGTGATCAACCGGGAGTTCAGTCCTAACCTTTAAGGCTCGTCTTTTTCTTATCAACTTTGATGCGTCCGGGCACCACCTGAAGCCGTGCATTTTGTAAAGTGTTGTTAGGTTATTGGCTTATGCTTTGGTTGTCTTTCATTAATATTTTCATATTACCCAATTGTGGGTCTAAGTATGAATGTATAAGTGTGTAACCGAAGTTCAGGGGTATGTTCCTATATATTATGTACCTAATGCAATGTGTGCGATCCCGGCATGGTAGTGGTAGCTCAATGGATGATGTTTTGTGTTATTTTATATTGGTAATACTTTCGCTCAGGCCCCATATGTCATGTATAACAGGTTAAGTGTCCGTTTCTGAATAAGTCATGCCCAAAAGTTTTAGGGGTGGGTTTGGGGCGTGACAAGTGGTATCAGAGCACGAGTTGCCATCTCACACACGAATCCATTGAGCTTTAGGATGTCTAGCAAGACTTAGGCATCATGCATAATATTCTGAAAGTACATGAGAAGATTGATGGCGACGTTAAATGTATATGTTGTATCTGCTATTTCTGATGATTACAATCTATGTCTGTTGCATATTCTTTTATTGCCTTTGTTTATCTTATATAGATTGGTGAATAAAGCAAGACATGCAGATGGGATTAAGTCAACAATGTTGCAATGCGGAGGTGTGGTAAGAATTTGAACTGATCGGTAAGTCAGTTTATATATAAATGATTACATAAAATGTGTGTTATCGGTTGATCATTATCTGTGGGAAATGATAGCGATATAATTGTGCTGTTTCACACCTATTTGAGTAAATTGATTAAATTTTAAGTATCGGATATATCTAAGATTAAAGGAAATGTTATATGTGTGTTACCTTTATGGCCTGTTATGTCTCCCTTGCTATAACAACGTTTAGATCGGTGATTCTGAGAAGCTACTATATTGGAATATTTTGATAAGATGTGTTTTGTGTAATAATTGAGGTTGTGTTAAGTATGACCGGCCATAAGAAGAAATTCTGCATATAGTGACCCCTTTTAAAATTGTGAATTCGCTTCTTGTCGTGGTTTAAATAGATAAGCTATGCTGGGGAATTGGTTATTGACCTTGAGACAGTATGTAAGTAATATGATTTTGTGAACTAAGGAAATTATCGACGACTTCTGATAGGGAATTATTGATGGTGTCTAATGAGTATTGTTTATGTGTACTTGGGATGTGATTGCGAGAATCTGTATTCTGTACTCTGTACTTTCACCTCTGTAATATGCAATCTGCAATCTGAAATCCGTAATTTGTGATCTGTTCTGTTTATGTATAACCTGTAATCTGTAATTGAGACTTCTTATAAGGAATAGTCGAATGACATGCGGAACCCCGCTTATGATACGTGTCTGTCCATATGACACTCGCAAAACAATAGAGAATCATTAACGAATTTGATATCACATCTAAATGATTGATATTCTGATAAGTTACTGCAAGAATTAGAATCCTGCTTCTGTGTAGTGATAATTTACGATTGAGGAATCATTTCTGTGATATAATTCTGTGTAGATATTGCAAATTGTCAAACTAATCCCTATTTCGTATTTAAAGGCTCTAATGTAAACTGTTCTGCATGACACTGTGAAATATTTGTATGAAAATTAATTCAAGGCTTGTTCCTTTAATGTGATCTGCAAACGAGTGATTATCGGAATGAAACTTATGTGATTCGTGTTATTGATAGATGTCATACCATCAATTAACTTTGGTACTTCCGACGTAGATGAATAAAGTGTGACCTTGTGTGAGTTGACCATGGGCCTAAGTGAGTAATGATTTTGAAAATGGCTATGCTATATGATATTTAATGAAATCCATATTGTGGGTTACGAAATGTTTTACATGATAAGTATTTTCTGAAATGATAAAAATGCTATGAACTTCCGACATGTTTATGATATGATAAGCTTTCCGACTAATTGCTCCAAATTGACTAGATATGCTATGAAACTCCAAATGTTCAGGATGTGACAAGTTTTCTGAAAGAGATATTTTGCTATGCATGCATGAGTTTTCCATTTGATAATTGATTGTGACCATTAAGGTTTCATCCGTATTTGATTTTACTAATAATCTACTCTAACATGTCATTCCTTGATATGGGATTTGAGTTATTATTTGGAGTCTGTTAGAAATCTGATTTGAATTGATAAGTCTAATTTTGATAGTGAGCAAAGAGCCACGAAGTCGTTGATTTAGAACTTATTTGTTATTCTAGGTTGAATGGTTGTAAGAAGCATATACATTTGAAACATGATTAAGCAGTAAATGTTTCCTTAACCTTTGACGAATTAGGATAGTTGGGATTGTTTGTGAATCTAAAGAGCTTGAACTATGTGTGATAGCTGATGAGTCACATATAAGGGAATACTTGAGTAAACCCATTTCTGAATGTCCTTAAGTTGTTATAGTATTTGGAAGGTATGACCTTTGGATTAATAAATTGAAATGTACGGGGATTGTGAATAATGAGATGATGCTTTGGTGTTATTGGGTACTATTACCAATTGGGCTACCGGTTAACCAGTAAAGATGAATTACTGGGGATTTTGGGAGCAACCTCTGTGGAAATTGACTGTATAAGATGGGGAATGACTAAATGACAAGGAAAATCAAGTTTGGAGGACCAAACTTCTTAAGGTGGGGAGAATGTAATGACCCCAAAATGCATATAAGAAATCATCTTTATTTACCTATGAGAGGATGTATTTTAATTTAATTATAGCTATTAGAATTGAAGCATTATCTGTTGAGTTACGGACTTAAAATTGAAATTACCGACCTTTATGGGTTCAGAAATTAAAATTGAGTACTTGGGTATGTTAATGGGAATTTTTAGAACTATTGGGGAAAAGTAATTGGAAATCTAATTTGTCTGATTCGTTAATGCACGTTTGGGTGGTTAACTTTGTACTGCAAATTGAAGACCTTAGAGACTTCAGAAACCAGAACAGGGGACATATTTATGATCGGCATAATTTTTAGAGTCATCTGAAAAGGTTAATTGAAATTTAATTTTGTGCGATTCGCAAGGCCGCGTTTGGCTCTCCCTTGTGTTAAGCTTGTGTGTGTTGTATATTGATATATAGAGATGTGCCATATGAGTTGGGAACTCATCTCTTTGGGAGTGAAAAACAAAATATCTAAAGAGAGAGTGAGGAAACCGTGAAAGGGAGAGAGGGAAGAGAGTCAAACTTTCTCAACATCCATGGAGGCTTGTAAGAGGATTGAAGAGAATTGAAGGAAAAGAAATAAGATCAACCATGGAAGCATAGGGAAATTGAAGAGAACAAAAAGAAAGACAAAGATTGAGTTAAGGTTTGACCATCTATCTTGAATCCCTATGTTTAAAGCATCAATTACATGAAATCAATGATTGATATGGAAGATGTGAACTTTGAACCCCAACTATGACTATCTTATGCTCTTATGTTCTTGTGTTTGGGAATTGAATCATATTTTGAGTTATGATGTTTGATGGAGTTTAATAATATGAAATTTGTTATGTATTAAAGGGTTTTGGGCTTTGATTTACATGGAATTGAGGTTTGATTTTGAAAGTGAGAAGTCCCAATTTTTCAACCATTTTCGGACCACAAACTGTCCAGGGCCGCATGTGCGGCACTGTTCCCCCGCATGTGCGGAGACAGCTTTGTCCAGGCAACTTTGAACAAGCATATCTTTTGCATCCGGACTCCGTTTTGAGTGAGTCTTGAGCCTAAAATCAATCCCCGGAAGTCTAGTTTCTAATGGCGGTGGTCCCACACCCAAATTCTAAATACAGAAATAGTTATGCCCATATTAGTGACAACTGTTCACTTTCTGTCAACTAGTTTTGTACCATTTCTTCACCTAAACCATTTCCCATCGATTTCTCCTGTTTTCTGAGACATGAATTATAACTTATTAAAGAATAATGAGCTTGGTACCACCATGGCTAATTGATTGAATGATAATAGAGAATAGGTAAAGGATCGAGTATAATCTCATATTATGTGTTGTGCAATGTACTTGTAGGTCGAGACAAGGACATCATCCCATTACTACCGGGAGCCGATCACTATGAGTAATAGTACTACAAATGTACCTTGTTTACCATTAAGAAATATTGTTAACAACATTCTATTCTCCATGAGCTAATATGTTAACGTGTGTGTTGATTGAGAATTGATGTGAACATTGAAAGAGTTAGCACACATCGGTATGATTTTGAACCTACTCCGTATTTTGGGTTATGGCTAATGATTATTGTTAATGTACCATCCTAAGAATTACCTATACTTCTGTATAAGAATTGCATACAACTATTAACATTGTGAAGTTGGTTTATGAATTGTTTTGGCATGTTGATGTAATGGTACATTTACCTTCGGATTATTGGTAATGTTAGGGTTCTGTTAATTACGAAACAAGTATGTCTATGTACAAAGAACCATGAGGAAATCTAAGCGTATTATTGTACCATATGTTTTGTTTGCTATTGATAATTAATGTTACCATCCTGTTATCTGCTAGTTAGTGGCATTGAAACATGATAAGCAAATGGGATATATATGCATTATGAAACTGTGGTATCTATGTATTTCTGAAAGTGTTCAAGTTGTAAAATATGTTTGCCTTTTTGCTAACAATTATCGGCAACGTTCTGTTAAACTTATGTTATCTATGTTTATTTATATGATTAATGAGAAGAATGTGTTTATCTGTATTAATCTGTTCTGATGTTTTCTGGTATGGAACAAAGTGCTGTACGGAACTAAGTGCTACACCTTGGTGGGAGCCACCTCTAGAATCTGTACGAGCCACCTCTTGAGTCCATACATCTGTTATTTCTGTTACCCTACGCTTATGCGTTCTGTTTCCTTACACTTATGCGTTCTGTTTCCCTACGCTTATGCATTATGTTGTCTTACGCTTATGCATTCTGTTACCCTATGCTTTTGCGTTCTGTTATTTCTGGGCTGATAAGCCGTTCTGTTATTTCTATGCCGATGGCCGTTTTGATATTTCTGGACCCATGGTCGTTTTGCATCTGTAGGCCTATGGCTGTTCTGTATACACTGGGCTTAAAGCCATTCTGTTACGGAAATTGGACCCATGACTGTTTTGGAAATAATTACGGAATGTAGTTAACCATATGTATCGACAGTTATATGTGTTATTATTCAGGTTAAACATTACATCATTTATGTACTATTATTCACTGAGTTCGCTCATTCTGTATTTTGTCTGTCTATTTCTGTAGGTGATCAACCGGGAGTTCAGTCCTAACCTTTAAGGCTCGTCTTTTTCTTGTCAACTTTGATGCGTCCGGGCACCACTTGAAGCCGTGCATTTTGTAAAGTGTTGTTAGGTTATTGGCTTATGCTTTGGTTGTCTTTCATTAATATTTTCGTTACACGCCCAATTGTGGGTCTAAGTATGAATGTATAAGTGTGTAACCGAAGTTCAGGGGTATGTTCCTATATATTATGTACCTAATGCAATGTGTGCGATCCTGGCATGGTAGTGGTAGCTTAGTGGATGATGTTTTATTTTATTTTATATTGGTAATACTTCCGCTCAGGCCCAATATGTCATGTATAACAGGTTAAGTGTCCGTTTTTGAATAAGTCATGCCCAAAACTTTCAGGGGCGGGTTTGGGGCGTGACAGTAAGCCAAAGCCCTGTAGAAACAATCTAGTACACAATAGATGAATCTTAACAGAGATATAAGTATGATATGCATATACAATGCCCATGGTAAAGTCATTCGTTTTATTATAAGATCATATTATACCAAGTTTCATATCTCAAGCCATTTTATCTCTATTCATTTCATAACAATTCATTTCACCTCAATCCATCAATCAAGTCCATTGTTATTCAGATAACCCAACTGAGGCTACAACTTAGCGGTTCTCTAACCAATATAATCATTATACAAACACTTTAAATGTTTCATTTTACGAAAATTTCGTTCGCGGGAATCGACACCCATGTATACAGTCGCGGTTTTCGGGACTTTCATCTTAGACAAACATGCCAACTTAATTCAATGGAGTCCATCCCCTTTCTTCTCCTAATCATGGAGTACATCCCCTTTCTCCTCCCAAACATCATACATATATAATGTATTAAAAATACAGTCATATTCAATGACAAGCGATAAGAGAATAGTTTCAATTCACCTAATCCTTGTGAAATTTCTACAACAATTATAACTATTCTCCACCGATAGCCCAAAATAGATATTTCTAAACAGATATACAATCTCTAAAACAGATAAATTATCCAAATTTTCATAGGTGAGAGATAATAAGTATCCAGCTCCAGCATTTATTTAAACATCTCTCCAATTTCACAATTTCAATACTAATTCCAATTATTTATACAAAATAATTAATTGAAACATTTTAGGGCAAAACTCCATTTTCTCTCAAATCCAATCCATGTGCCAAAATCAACATATTTAACACAAAATATCCTCATATCTACACCTATGACCATTTTCAACACCTTCATTTGAAAACCCCACTTTTGATTTTAAACCAAAACCTTAGGTTTGTCTAAAATCCTCCAAATTCCAACATTATTTACACAATTAACAAATAACTAAGTTAAAACATATAAAAGAGTGTAGAAAGTCTCTACCTCAAGCTTAAAAGACCAAAACAACAATGGAGGAACTTCAAGAACGCCGAAACCAAAACTTGTTCAGGCTAAAATAGAGCTCTTGAGATGCTCTACCTTTTTTAAAAAGGCACATGGGTAGAGAAACCAACGGATTTAGGTGAAAATGTAGAGAGAATGTAGGTTTTAGAGAGAGAGACTCTAGATCTAGGGTTTTTGAAAAGTAGAGAGAGAGAGATGTGAAAAAGTGATGTCAAATGTCACTTTTATGGATTGAAATACACACAGTCCGCTCAAGCGCAAGAAGTGATGCTTGAGCGTCAGACACAATAAGTTGTTCCACTCGAGCTCAAGAAATGACGCTCGTGCGTATAATGCACACTCTCAGTAATTTTACTGACAACAAACCAACGCTCGAATGCAAGAAGAGCCGCTTGAGCTGAGCCTGCTCGAGTGCAGAAAGAACAGCTTGAGCGTAGAATGCACTCTCCCAGTGGTTTTTCAGACCTGCAAAGGTACTGAGAGTTTGTAAAGCCTGCTCAAGCGCAAGAAGTGCCATTTGAGCAGAGGAGCAAAAATCTGGGCAACAAAAGTTTGGAAACTAAGCAACCAACCTATCCCAAATGCAACCACAACAATTTGTAAAAACCAATATGAAACCATAAAACCCGAGTCCGGGATACAACAAAAGTTGGGTCAAAATCAGAATCACTATAATCTCCCACCCTTAAGAAATTTCGTCCCTAAAATTTCAAATCAAGTTTTAAAGTTATATTTAAACCAATTATAATAATGATCATCAATCATATCCATCCTCATGACCTATTCCTTGGTCATCCATTCTCGTTAACAAGATGAACAATTTCTTAGTATTGAATATACAATTCATATTTTCCAAAACATATACAATGTTCACATTAAAGCCGTGTTTCCAAAACATGTACAACATATACAATGTTTTTATATTATAACATCCTCAAAATAAACCCATAAATTATAAGAGAAATAAACATATTTCCATTCATCAGAGTATTTACTTCAAAAGTATTACATGTTGACAACAAAAGTAAATGCCCTACGGGCTTACAACTTTCCAAGCCAACACTTCGTTACAAAAATGAGAGTACTAACTCAAAACACAAAATAAGCCCATGGCTTGAATTACATGTAATATACAAAATAATTACAAAAGTAAGCCTTCAGCTTCTAAAACCTTCCAAGCTAAGTCCTTGGAGGTGGCATATCATCTGCACCTAAAAATGATGTCCCATATAGGGTGAGCCAATGCCCAGTAGAGATATGCTAAACATAATATGAGCAATGACTAAAACATAAGCATTCGATAAATGTTTAACTCATATAAATCAACTCATAACACATTTCAGTTCCATGACAGATATGTCCATGCTTCATTTCATTTTCCTTTACTTAACAATTTCGATTTATAAACATGGCTTAGAACCTGGCCAAACAATTCCCATGAAACTATGGCTCATGTTAAAAACTTTTCCAATATCAACAAGTTAAATGAGATTATAACTCATAACAAAACACCTCCATAATTCAAAATAGATACACAATTTGCTGTATCAATGCCATATTCAAACACTTTCATACTTTATAAATGATACACAGATTTGCTGTATCAATGGAGTCCATCCCCTATCTCCTCCCAAATAACATCCGGTTTAGAAGTCCATCCCCTATCTCCTTCCAAACCGTGGAGTACATCCCATATCTCCTCCCACGCAAAACAATGTATATAAATAATTATCATATACATGATCAATCAATACACATATTCGATGTATTATTCCAACCGCCATATTCAATGACATATTTAACGTAATTAGTTTCAGTTTTTCCTAATCAACATACAGTGTCTACAATAACCAAGACTATCCTCCATCGATAACCCAAAGCAATTATTTCTAAACAGATAATAAATGCATCAACAGATAAATTATCAATATTCTCAAAAGTGAGCGATTAATCAATCCAACTCCACCATTCTTTCTCATAACTTTCCAATTTCACTATTTCACAATAAAAGTCATTAATTACACTAATGGCCCAACAAAATCCAACTATGGTATTTTTTTTTCTTTTCCAAAATTGACCCAAAGGTTCAAAAATTATCATTAGACGTCCACAATCTAACACCAACAAACATGTATTGGCCAAAAGAACCAAAACCCTTCTTTTTCATATTTAAAACCCTAACACCCACAATTACCCAACTTCAACATTACATCAACATGACAACAAGTTTATGTCAAAAACCATAAATATGAGTAGTTATCCCTATCTCAAAAGATGAGACCAAATGTGATCATGGAGAATTTCCAAAGTGCTCCAAACTTTAAGATTTTTGGATCAAAAAGAAGAGCAAGCCAAGCCCCACACTTTTTACAAAGGGGACAAGGCTAGAAACACACTAGAACTAGATCAAACCTTAGAGAGAAGGTGGAATGTAGTCAGAGAAGCTCTTAAAATAGATTTTGAAAAGTAAGAGAGAGAGTGAGAGTTGAAAAAGTGATCTAAAATGACCCAACTGCCAACTGATACACGTATGACCCACTTGAGCAGAGAATAGGACGCTCGAGCGTCAAACACAAAAACTGGACCCGCTCGAGCGCAAAGATACCCGCTCGAGTGCCAAGACACAACTGCAAAACTCCACCCGCTCGAGCGCAAAGGAACACCCGCTTGAGCATAGATTACACTCTTCCAATATTTTTACAGACATCGCACACTCGCTCGAGCGCAACCCGCTCGAGCGTAAGGAAATCCCCTCAAGCGTGAAAAACACATCTGCAGTATTTTTGCAGACGGACAAACTACTGAAGGTATGCAAACTCCGCTCGAGCGCAATAAGACTCGCTCGAGCGGATCACTAAAAATCTAGACAACAAGAGTTGGGACAAAAGCTCAACCAACCTGTTTGAAACACGCCCAAGACAATTCTAAACTCAAATACAAAGAGTCAAAGGACGGAAATGAAATACAGACAACAACAACTATCAACGGAACCGAGTCTGGAATACACTAAACATGAGAGGAAAACCGGGATCGCTATAACATCTCAAAACATATACAATGCTTTCATATTTCATTAACATAGTCAAAATTCCAATACACGTTCAAACATCAACAAATAAGTCTGGATACTTCTCATGGACTTCCAACTCTTGTTCTCAAGTTACTTCCTCAACCCCATGATGTTTTCATAATACCTTAACCAAGGAAATTGTCTTGCCTCGCAAGACTTGGTCCTGCGTATCTAACACTCTCACCGGTCTCTCCTCATACGAGACATCCTCATCTATCTCTCAGTCGGTCCAATCTAACACGTGCGATGGATCTGGCTCATACTTTCAAAGCATGCTAATATGAAACACATCATGAAACCCGAAAAGTTGTGGCAACAAGGCCAAACGATGAGCTATTTCCCCAATCCGCTCAAGGATCTTAAAACGCTCAATGAATCGAAGGGACAACTTCTCACGTTTCCCAAATCTCATCAAACCTCTTCTAGGTGATATCTTCAAGAATACATGGTCTTTCGCCTAAAAAGACAAAGGTTTCCTCCTACGGTTGGCATAATTTTTCTAGCAACTTTGGGCATTAATCAACCTCTTACAGACAAGTGCAACTTTTTTCGTGTCTCTCGGACTAACTCTGGATCTAACATAGGTGCATCACCCACCTCGGCCCAATACACAAGAGATCTACACGGTCGGCCAAATAAGGCCTGAAACGGTGCCATGCCAATACTCGACTGGAAGCTATTATTATAGGAAAACTCCACTAAGGGCAAGTGCCTCTCTCATGAACCCTTAAAGTGAAAGACACAACCCCGAAGCATATCCTCTGAAATCTGAATGGTGTGCTCTGATTTCCTACCGGTTTGAGGATAATACGCAGTGCTAAAGGTCAATCTTGTGCCCAACGCACTTTGTAGGCTCTGCCACAATTGAGCCATGAAACGTGGATCTCTATCCAAAACAATCATCACAGGGACCCGTGCAACTTTAATATGCCCCTAATGTAAAGGTCTGCAAAATAATCTACTGAGTTATTCACAAGCATAGGTATAACGTGCGCTGACTTGGTCAACTGGTCAACTACCATCCAAATCACGTTACTACCTTGTCGAGTCCTCGAAAGGCCCATAGCCAAATCCATCGTGACATACTCTCACTTCCACTTGGCTATAGGTAAGGGTTGCAGCAAACCCACTGGTCTTTGATGTTTGGCTATCACTTGTTGACAAGTAAGGCACTTTGATATAAACACGGCCATATCCTTCTTCATTCCCCTTCACCAAAACTGGTGACAAAGGTTGTGATACATCTTTGTGCCTCCTGGATGCACCGCAAGGCGTAAATGGTGAAACTCTCAGAGCATTTCCACTCAGCAAGACTACACGAAGAGACGGTCAAGGTATCTAACACTTGAGTCGGAGTACAAGTTCAAGCCTCTTTCTACCTTTCCATTGGAAATCTTCTCCTGGAAGGATTCTATCTCAAGGTCACCCTTCTGTGCTTCTATCACTCGGTTTACAAGGGTAGGTTGTGTAACTACCGAACATAAGGCCGCATACTTAATAGACTTGCTAAGATGCAAGTCAAACTCCCTAATAGTATCCAACATCTCCTATTCTCGGATGGCAACATAAGCTAAATTGCTAATGGATTTCCTACTTAAGGCATCGGCCACAACATTGGCCTTTCCCGGATGGTAATGTAACTCAAAATCATAATCCTCTATAAACTTCATCTACCTTCTCTACCTCAAATTCAAGTCTTTCTGTGTAAACAGATATTTTAGACTCTTATGATCAGAAAACACCTCAAATTTCTCACCATATAGGTAATGTCTCTCAATCTTTAAAGCAAAGATCATTGCCGCTAACTCTGGGTCATGAGTAGGGTAGTTCCTCTCATGTGTTTTCAACTGCTGCGAGCCATAGGCGACTACCTTTCCCTCTTGCATTAAAACATAATCCAACCATTCCCATAAGGCATCACAATACACCGAATATCCCAAACCCCTCTCAAGAATAATCAAAATCGGAGTAGTGGTAAGTCTAACCTTAAGCTCTTGGAAGTCTCACTCCACATAAACTTGATCCCTTTTCTCATCAGTCTAGTCAACGGTGAGGCTAGCCTAGAGAAATCCTTCACAAATCTATGATTGTACTCGGCAAACCCGAAGAAACTATGGATCTCGAAAGCATTCTTAGATGGTTCCCAATCTTGCATTGCCTCTATCTTGGATGAATTCATAATCACCCCTTCCCTAAATACCACATGGCCTAAGAACTTAACCTCTCTCAGCCAGAATTCACATTTCCCAAACTTGGCATACAATTTGTGGGCTCTAAATAGCTCAAGTACTATCCACAAGTGTTCCTCATGCTTCTCTTCAGAAGGTGAGTAAATCAAGATGTCATCCACAAAAACGACCACAAAACGGTCTAGGAACTCATGGAAGATTTGGTTCATCAAATCCATAAACATAGCTGGTGCATTGGTTAGCCCATAATGACCATACTATGTACGGAATGCTGTCTTCGAGATATCCTCCTCCCTCAATCCCAACTAGTGATAACTGATCTCAGGTTTATCTTAGAAAAGCAACAAGACCCTTTCAACTGATCAAATAAATCATCTATACGAGCCATTGGGTACTTGTTCTTAACAGTTACCCGGTTCAACTTCCAGTAATCTATACGAAGTTGCAACGCATCGACCATCTTTCTTTTTGGCAAAAAGAGTCGGTGCTCCCCAAGGTGAAGTACTAGGGAAAATAAAACCCTTAACTAACAATTCTCGGAGTTGAATCTTCAACTCACTCAACTTGGCAAGTGCAAATCTATACGGTGCCATAGAAATCGGTGTCGTGCCGGGCACTAAATCAATAGAGAACTCGACCTCTCGATGAGGTAGTAAACTAGTAAGATCATCCGGAAAAACATCTAGGTATTCACAAAGTAACCTTGGCAACTCAACTTGGGCTTCATCACAATCAGTACTCAAGAAGTTAGCAAGAAGGCAACTAAGCTCACTCCACCCATGTGGGTCATACACTAGTGATAAGACTTTATCAACCTGATCTCCCAAGAAATAAAAGTAATCACTGCTCAAGGTACATATATTGACCCTCTGACGGTAGCAATCTATAACAGCCCGATATGATGACAACCAGTCCATTTCCAAAATAATATCAAAACTAGACATGACAATCAACACAAATGCAAAAGGAAGTCGGCGACCGACAACCTCTATGTCACAACCCCGACACCCCTACTTCAAAAAACCTCACCACTAATAGGTGATTCTACAGAGATATGAGATACTAACTGAGCCAACTCTAACCCCAAAAATGATGCAATTGCAAACGAAATTAGTGAATGGGATGCACTTGTATCAATTAACACATTAGCAGCTGAATTACAAAACAAAAAGTTATCTCTCACTGCCAACGACACTGGTGCTAGATCTGGTGTGATAATAACATACACATGCTCTGTAGGTCTCTGCTCAACCTGCTCACCCCTTGAAGCATAAGCCTAATACATTGACTGAGTTGAAGAGGCTCTCTGATTGGCCCTCAAGGCCTGTGTTGACTATGCAGGCTGGTGGCTCTATGTCTGCCTCGAACCAGACGCTCCAGGTGTGCCACCCAACTGTGGACAAAACCTCTTCATTTGTTCCGCCTGCCCACACTGATAACAAGTGAGCGGCTGGTGTAGCTCGACTTTTTCATGCCTCATTTCCGAAGTTCGAAATAAGCCCTACAGTTCGGACTTCTGCGGTTCTGAATCTAATCTCACAAGTGTAATGTGAAATTGATAAATACCAAAGAGTCCAAATCCGACAAATCTTTTGGAAAATCGATTTTGAATCAAATTGCCAAAAATGGACTGTTTTGCCAGATACAGAGTTGCCACCTAAATATTTTGAAAAATTTAGGAAACCCATGACTCGTGCCAAAGGCCACGTGCTCGTCATCACTAAGATTGTCTCGGCCTGGGAACTTAGGTACGAGAGGGAAAGGTCATGAATTGAGCATTCCCACTCGCCCGATCAAAGATCGGCCTCTACTAATCATGATATGATTCTTATTTACATTATATGCTCTTGTTTCGATTATTAGGCTAGCATTACTATGTGATGCTCGCACACACAAGTATAGACTATGTTGCAAGAATTGGAACATTTTGAGTCATGTTCATTTTGAAAATCGTTTCGAAATATATACCACTTGAAAAAGTGATCGCATATAAACATTGCTCAAATTATTCCAATTCAAGCAATAAGTCTTCATCCATAGGCATTCAAGCAGTTTATCAATTAAGCAATTAGCCTTATGACAAGCATGCCAAACATGGCAACATCAACACTCATGCGATTGTGCTAAAGCGAGTAAAGACTCACCTAGTACTCCAAGCCAAAATAAACAAAGGAGTTAGAAAAAATGCATGATTCCTAACTATGCAAGATGACTAGTGTAACACATACAATATGTAATTAGATAGGCTCGGCTACTAAACATGGCATATGAATCAATTTGATAACATGCGTCTAAGCACGGATTCAAAGAAGTATTGAAACAACAATACAGTTAGAATGATGCGCTGAGCCTCAGTATGCTAAACAAAACATGATGTCCCTAAACTAACCATCATAAGCTTAGTAAATAAAAGGGAGAAAGACGTGGGGTTGGAAGACATGCACGTTATTACATTGCGCTCTCACAAAGGAGAGTCCGAATGAACTAAGCTAGCTAATTATTAACTAATTAAAGCTGAGCTAATTAAGCTAACTAAGCTAATTATTACAAACCGGAATGAATAACTAGCTAAACTAATTTAACTAATTATTACAACAACAAATAAATTAATTAACTATTTTAGTTAACTAATTAAATAATTACAACACAAGTGCAATTAATGATTAAATTAAACAACAATTAACTACTCCATCTCGGGAAATGAGAGATGTTCATGCGCATGCAAGTTTTCCACTTGAAAACACCACTGTATTGCTTCTGAACGCCTCTGTTTGCACAATAGAACACCAACATTGCTGCTCACTCTACTTTGCCTTACAAACTCACTGCTGAACTTTGCATTAGTGGTCGGCCGGCCACTGGTAAAGACTACTGACCACTGCTGCACAGATTCATCTTGCTGCAACAGAGGACAAACAAAGCATATACAGGGTATTTCAAGGGTATGTTTGTACAACTCACCCATCCTTTTCATGATCAAATCAAAGAAGAAGCGAACTTAAGCCACAAACCACAAACTCAAGAAATTTCACTGCATGATGGCTTGTGACTCAAGAGGTGCAAGTTCAATAAATGAAAAACAAGACACAAACCTCCTCCTTTTCATGAATGATCAAGGGAAGAAGTTGACCTTGGAGACTTGAATCATTTCATCACTAACAAGTATGAAATGGTTCAAGCTTCCATGTGTTCAATTAATGTCCGATTGAACACAACCAAATTGTTATCTTTCTCACTTTTAGCCCCAAGTTTTAGTTACTCATTTTAATTTACCAACCATTCCTTAATCCAATTAAGTCCAATGGTGAATTAAAGTCCTCTAATGGAAAGAGGGCTCAAAACACAAGTTGCTTTGGGTATGAAAGAAGCATTATACCATTGGTAATGAACCCCATAAGGGATTAAACCATTAAGTATGAAACCTCAATTTCATACTTGGGCAAGCAAGTGATTTGAAACCACTTTCAAAGAAAAATAAAAAGCCAAGAATGGAGGGAGATTGCAGAGATCATTAGTGCTGAAATGAAGTATGAAAAGCCAAAAATAAGTGCTATCAACTCAAATAAGTGATGTCTAAGACCTAAAACATCAAGCTTACGAGGACTGTTACACTAGAAGCATTCAAAACAAAGCTCGGATGCAAACAACAGCCCAAAATAGTACTAAAATAATCTAAAACAAGTCCTAAAACATGATGGAATTGAGCTAAAAAAAGGTTAGATTAAAATGCTAAAATGTGGCACCAACTAGGCTAGTAAACAAGACACAAGAAGGGGAGGCTAACCCCTCCAAATTTGGACTTTAAAACATAATTTTGGTCATTAAAAAAGCTTTGAAAATTAGTGTTTAAAAGCTTGAAAAAAGATAGTAAAAGGGTGGGAAACACAAGGGCAAAGGCCTCCAAAACAAGGTACAAAGAAGGGCTATCAACCCCTCAACCTTCAATGGCCTTAAACCCAAGCTTCAGCCTAAAAAACATAGAGATTTGACAGCCCAAAGCAATGGAAAAATAGTAAGAAAAATGATAGAGAAAGCAAGCAAATAGGAAAAGCCTTATACCTCTTGAAGAGAATAAGCAATTCCAAGCAACAAAACCAAGTAAACACACCCTCTAGAGCTCAAACCAAGCTCAAAAGTACCTCAACTCAAAGGTGAGAAGATTTGGTTGAGGGGGTATAGGCAAAGGTTGAAGAATTGTAGGCAAAAGTGTAGAGATTTGGTAGAAAGAGAGGAAAATTTTTGAAGCAAAAAATTTTCTAACCTTTAAAACAATATGAGAGGTCTTCTATATATATAGAGAACCAAACAATTCCCTCAAAAACATCCAGCCCTACATATGGGTGAAGATGCATGCATCTGTGCAAACAGCTAGCATAACTAGCATAAATATCTGCAAAACACACTGGTGGCTAGCCGGCCGGCTATCACTGGTGGTCGACAAGCCACATGGTCGGGTAACCCAAAAGTGGTAGCCGGTAGGCCACTAGAAGTTGCAGGCTTGAAGGACCAATGCTTGGTCCAAGAATGAGGCAACAAGGGTATAGGGTTTGAAAGGCTCAAAGTTGTGGCATTCCACTGAGGACTTCGAGCACTTGACGAGCAAATAAATTCATCATCGGGTCTGCATATGAGGACATCCAATTCGTAAGGGTCGTCAAAAATGAGGTGTCTATAGCTGGCCTCTCTCTTGACTCTAGCCTTGAGAAGGAGCCGAAGACGACATGCATCAAGGTTCTCCTCTCTCTTGTGTGGCTAACTGCCACACTTGTAACAAGTGAAATCTCCCTGACCACCTTTTCCAGAACCTAAACTCGACGCTGGAAAAGTGGACCTCAACTGACCTTCCTCGGACTGCTGTGGGGTAGGACCCCTCTACCTCTTATTGTTCCACTGAACATCCTGACTCCTTCTGAAACTCCTCATCCTCTCCTCCTCCATTTGCATCACGGTCTTAAGATGAGTTGCCGTCTCTGCAAGACGCCCATAATCTTTAATCATCGACCCGACCACCTTGAACATTAACCCAGTCCTCAATCTCTTCTCAAACTTTAGACAACGGCGCTCCTCAGTCGCCGTGAGTTCTACACAAACCTTAACAAGCTCGTAAATGTGCCTCAAACTCAGTCATCGGAGTGTTCAACTGTACCAGCTTGGAAAACTTGTATCTCAACTTCTCCCTAACTGTGGGAGGTAGAAACTTGTCCTAGAAGGTGCTGATAAAAGCCTCCCAAGTCACCCCAATGCGCCCACATGCATACTTCCACCGTTGACCCGCATCTCCTTTTAGCTGGAAGGATGCCAAGGTCACTCACAATTGGTTGTCCTCGATGCCAAGTATCTCGAACATTTTCACTATTTGCTTTAGCGATTCATCTGCCTTCAGGGCTCCTTGGGATCACCCACAAACTAATCCAGATTCGACCAGAAAAACTCTCGCTTCAAGAAAGACGTCCATACCTCAGCTAGTTGAGCTTGGACTTGATTCTCAACTCTAAGAATGTCCATAGACTCCCGTAACGCTCCGACCATGTGGCGGGCTAAGGTGCCCATGACCTGTTGACCAATTGGCTCACCACATTGGCTCGATCGACACTTTCTTCTGTGGCCGGACTTTCATCCCAAGAAGGCACCTTATGCCTTAGGCTTACCACGCGTACCACCACCACCACCATGTCCACGTCCTGACATCCCAATGAAGGTAACAAAAGAGATTAGCACATTTACAAATGTGCCTAAGCTAATTCACTCGCATCCTAATACGATGGATAACCGTAATTCACTCCACATAAGCACATAGTCACATAAACACATATGATCCTTCCTAGATAATGATCGTCTCGCTGCGTTACCAGAGTTCCGGTTAGAAACAGCAGTGATCAAGTGCTCTTCTGTCAAGACTTGTAGAAACCCGTAAACCCAATCAATATCTTAAGAATTAAATCCCATACCCATATGATCACAGAAGCATGTTATCATGTAAGCACATCTTACATACTAAAGTCTCTATCAAGCGAGACAAACCCATTGTGGTGATAACCACTTTCCACATACCTAAAGTATTCAAATACGGTACGCTCTGATACCAAGTTGTAATGCCCCCCCCCCAAAAAAAATTACAATAATCTAACTTTGAACACCAGTACAAAATGATATAGATACAATAAGAAGTTTTCATTAATCAAAGTTAATATGCAAAAAGTGACACATGCGATGTACATTCATAAATCGTTTATCCTGAATCTAAAGCATGTGTTACAAGAAGTGATAAAAAATGAAAGCTAAACAGATATTCATATGCCCTAATGGCTTATATCTTTCCAAGATCGTGCTTGGTTACAACAAAATAAGTCATAAGCTCAATACAAATAAAGCCCAAGGCTTGTGAAAAATAAATACAAAAGAAACAAAAGTGACCCTTCAGCTCCACAATCCTCCCAAGCTCAGTACTTGGCGAAGGCATATCACCAGCACTTGAAAATGTTTTTCCCAAGTAGGGTGAGCCAAAGCCTAGTAGAAACAATCTAGCACAATATATGATCTTTACAAAGATATAAGTATAATATGCATATACAATGCCCATGGTAAAGTCATTCGTATTATTACAAGATCATATTATGCTAAGTTTCATATCTCAAGCCATTTTATCTTAATTCATTTCATAACAATTCATTTCACCTCAATCCATGAGTCAAGTCCATTGTTATCCAGATAACCCAACTGACGCTACAATTCGGTGGTTCTCTAACCAATACAGTCATTACACAAATACTTCAAACTTGCCATTTTACGAAAATTTCGTCCGCAGGAATTGACACCCATGTACACACGCACGATTTTTAGGAATTTCACCTACGACACACAGGCCAACTTAATTTAATGGAGTCCATTTCCTTTTTTCTCCCAAACATGGATTACATCTGCTTTTTCCTCCCAAACATCATATATATACAATGTATTAAAAACACAGTCATATTTAATGACAATCGATAAAAGATTAGTTTCAATTCACCTAATTCTCATGAAATTTCTACAATAATCATAGCTATCATTCACCGATAGCGTAAAACAAATATTTCTAAACAGATACACAATCTCCAAAACAGATAAATTATCCAAATTTTCATAGGTGAGAGATAACAAGTATCCATCTCCACCATTTATATAAATATCTCTCCAATTTCGCAATTTCAATACTAATTCCAATTATTTATACAAAATAATTAATTGAAACATTTTAGGGCGAAACTCCATTTTCTCTTAATTCCAATCCATGTGTCAAAATCAACATATTTAACACAACACATCCTTATATCTACACCTATAACCATTTTCAACACCTTCATTTGAAAACCCCACTTTTGATTTTAAACCAAAACCCTAGGTTTGTCTAAAATCCTCCAAATTCCAACATTATTTACACAATCAACAAATAATTAAGTTAAAACTCATAAAGGAGTGTAGAAAGTCCCTACCTCAGGTATAGAAGATGAAAGAAACCAAATCTTGTTTGGGCCAAAATGGAGCTTTTGATATGCTTTACCTTTCTAACAAAGGCACATGGGTAGAGAAACCAACAGATTTAGGTGAAAATGTAGAGAGAATGTAGGTTTTAGAGAGAGAGATTCTAGATCTAGGATTTTTGAAAAGTATAGAGAGAGAGAGAGAGAGAGATGTGAAAAAGTGATGTAAAATGTCACTTTTTCGGACTGAGATATACACAGTTCGCTTGAGCGCAAGAAGTGACATTCGAGAGTTAGACACAATAAGTTGTTCCACTCAAGAAATGATGTTCGAACATAGAATACACACTTCCAGTAGTTTTGCAGACAATCGACCAATGCTTGAGCGCAAGAAAAGTTGCTCAAGACGAGCCCGCTTGAGCACAGAAAGAACCGCTCGAGCGTAGAATACACTCTTCTAGTGGTTTTGTAGACCAGCAAAAGTACTGAAAGTTTGCAAAGCTTGCTCGAGTGCAAGAAGTGCCGCTCGAGTGGAGAAGCAAAAATCTGGGCAACAAAAGTTTGGAAAGTAAGCAACCAACCTGTCCCAAACGCAACTACTACAATCCAATAGCCAAATTTAAAGAGATACAAGGGACGCAAGATGTAAACAATAATATAAAACCATGAAACCTGAGTCCAGGATGCAACAAGATTCAAGTCAAAACCGGAATCGCCATAATACACGAGCCAACTTAATTCAATGGAGTCCATTCCCTTTTCTTCTCCCAAACATAGAGTACATCCCCTTTCACATCCAAAAAATCATATATATACAACGTATTAAAAACACCGTTATATTCAATGACAACCGATAAAAGATTAGTATTAATTCACCTAATCCTTATGCAATTTCTACAACATTCATAGCTATCCTCCACCGATAGCCCAAAACTGATATTTCTAAATAGATACACAATTTTTAAAACAGATAAATTATCCAAATTTACATAGGTGAGATAACAAGAATCCAGCTCCACCATTTATATAAACATCTCTCCAATTTCTCAATTTCAATACTAATTCTAATTATTTATACAAAATAATTAATTGAAACATTTTAGGGCAAAATCTATTTTCTCCCAAATCCAATCTGTGCCAAAATCAACAAATTTAACAAAATACATCCTCATATCTACACCTATAACCATGTCCGACACCTTCATTTGAAAACCCACTTTTGATTTTAAACCAAAACCCTAGGTTTGTCTAAAATCCTCCAAATTCCAACATTATTTACACAATTAACAAATAACTAAGTTAAAACTCATAAAATAGTATAGAAAGTCCCTACCTCAAAGTAGAAGACGAGCAAAGCAAGGAGAAAACCTCAGAGACGTCGAAACGGACTTTTGTTCAGATCAAAATGGAGCTCTTGAGATGCTCTACCTTTTCCCCAAAGACGCTAGAGTAGAGAAACCAATGGATCTGTAATGCCCCCCAAATAATTACAATAACCCATCTCCAAACACTAGTACAATGTGATATAAATAAAATAAAAAGCTTTCATTCATCAAAGTTAGATTACAAAAGGTAATACAGGCAATATACATTCATAAGCTCTACCCTGAATTTACAACATGTGATACCAACTTCATGATCAATCAATAAGTGCCCTATAGGCTTACAACTTTCCAAGACTATGCTTGGTTATAACAAAATGAGTTAGAAGCTCAATACAGTTAAAGCCCCAAGCAAGTAAAAAAGTTAAACACAAAATAAATAAAATGAGCCTTCAGCCCCACATTCCTTCCAAGCTACGTCCTAGGCGGAGGCATATCACCAACATCGGAAAATGGTTTTTCCGAAGTAGGGTGAGCCAAAGCCCAGTAGAAATAATCTAACACAATCTATAAATCTTAACAAAGATATAAGTATGATGTGCATATACAATGCTTGTGATAAAGTCATTAATGATTTACAAGATTAAAATATGCCAAGTCTCATATCTTATTTATTAGTTATACCCACTTCAATTAATTAACCAAATAGGGGATACATCCCATAGTCCTCCAAACAATATAATTAACATACAATTACATTCACTTGCTATTTTATGAAAATTTCGTCCGCGGAAATCGAGAACCATGTATATGCGCAGTTTTCGAGACTTCTACCCTAGATGCACAAGCCAACTTAATTTAATGGAGTCCATCTCCTTTCTTCTCTCAAACATGGAGTAAATCCCATTTCTCCTCCCAAATATCATACATATACAATGTATACAATTCATAATCATATTCAATGACAACGACCAAGAGATTAGTTTCAATTCGCATAATCCTCATGCAATTTGTATAACAATCATGGCTATCCTTCACTGTTAGCCCAAAACAGATATTTCTAAACAGATATACAATCTTTACAACAAATAAATTATCCGAACTTCTATAGGTGAGAGATTAAACAAATCCAACTACACCATTCATTTAAGCAACCTCCCAATTTCACACTTTCGATACCAATTTCATTATTTATACAAAATAATTATTCAAGACATTTTAAGGCAAAGCCTCATTTTTCTGAATCTTATCCCAACCACCAAAATCAACCATTTTAACACCACACAAGCTCATATTTACACCCTTAACCATTTCCAATACATTCATCTGAAAACCTCTCTTTCGATTTTAACCCAAAACCCTAAGTTTGTTCAAAATCACAACAAATTCGAATATTGCTTACCTATTAACAAATAACTAAGTTAAAACTCATAGAGGAGTATAGAAAGTCCCTACCTTAAATTTAGAAGACCAAGGGAGAAGTGGAGAAACTCCAAAGATGCTGAAACCAAGATTGATTCGGATTAAAACGTAGCTCTTGCTGTGCTTTACCTTTTTAACAAAGGCACGAGGGTGGAGAAATCACTAGATCTAGATGAAAAAGTAGAGAGAAGGTAGGTTTTAGAGAGAAATGGTCTCAACTTTAGGGTTTGGAGAGAAATAGATTTGAAAAAATGATGTAAAAAGTCATTTTCGTGAACTGATATACGCACAGTCTGCTCGAGCGCAAGAAGTGATGCTCAAGCTCTAAGATACAAAGAAAATGGCAACACCATGCAAGCACAAGACGTGATGCTCAAGTGCCAAATACACACTCCCAGTAGTTTTGTAGAGAACTGACCATCGCTCGAGCACAAAAGGGACTGCTTAAGTGTAGAATACACTCTCTTAGTAGTTTTGCAGACTACAAAAGTACTGAGAGTTTGCAAATCCCGCTTGAGCGCAAGAAGTGTCGTTCGAGCGGAGGAGCAAAAATCTGGGTAGCAACAAGTTTGGAAACTAAGCGACCAATCTGCTCCAAACGCAACCACAACAACCCAATAGCCAAAATTAAGGGAAAAACAAGGGAAGCAAGATATAATCAACAGCACGAACCGTGAAACCCTTAACCAGAATACAACGAGGGTTGGATCAAAATTGGAATAGCTATAATCTCCCCTCTTAAAGAATTTTGTCCCCTAAATTTCAAATCAAGTTTGAAAATTGAGTTAGAACCAATTACAATAATGACAATCAAGTAATTCCATCACCATGACCCATCCTCCAATTATTCAATCCCATCAATATGATAAACAGATTCTCAATATTGAATACACAATTCGTATTTCCAGAACATATACAATGTTCATGTTAAACCCGTGTTTCCAAAACATATAGAACACAATAATGCTTCCATAATCTCATAACATATTCAATGTTGTCATATTCATTGATGCAGTACAATCTCAATACAAGCTTAACAAATAAATCCGAATATTTCTCACGGACTTCCAAATCACGTTCCCAAGTTGCTTCCTCAACTCTGTGATGTTTCCACAATACCTTAACCAAGGGAATTGTCTTGCCTCGCAAGACTTGGTCCCGGGTATCCATGACTCTCACCGGTCTCTCCTCGTACGAGGCATCCTCATCTACCTCTAAGTCAGTCGAATCCAACATGTGTGATGGATCCAGCTCATACTTCTAAAGCATGCTAATATGAAACACATCATGAACCCCGTAAAGCTGTGGCGGCAAGGCCAGACGATAAGCTACCTTTTCCATCAGTTCAGGGATCTCGAAAGGCTCATTGAATCGAGGGGACAACTTTTCACTCTTCCCAAATGTCATCAAACCCCCTCTTAGGTGATATCTTCAAGAAGACGTGATCTCCTACCTCAAAAGACAAGGGTCTCCTCCTACAGCCGGCATAACTTTTTGGCGACTCTAGGCTATAGCCAACCTCTTACGGATAAGTATAACTTTCTCTGTCATTTCTCAGACTAACTCCGGGCCTAACATTGGTGCATCACCTATTTCAACCCAACACACAGGAGATCTACGCAGTTGGCTATACAAGGCTTTAAATGGTGCTAGGCCAATACTCAATTGGAAGCTATTGTTATAGGCAAACTCCACTAAGGGCAAATGCCTCTCCCACAACCCCTTGAAGTCAAGAACATAACCTCAAAGAATATCCTTAAGGATCTAAATGATATGCCTGGACTGCCCGTCAGTCTGAGGATGGTACGCAGTGCTAAAGGTCAATCTCATGCCCAAGGCACTCTGTAGGCTCTGACATAACTGAGTCGTAAAATGCAGATCTCTATTTGAAACAATCGTCACAGGGACCCTGTGCAACCTCACTATGTCCCTAATATAAAGGTCAGCAAGATAATCTACTGAGTCACTCACACGCATAAGTATAAATTGCGCCGACTTGGTGAACCGGTCAACTACCACCCAAATAGCATCACTACCCTGTTGAGTTCTCAAAAGGCCCAGAATAAAATCTATCGTGATATGCTCCCATTTCCACTCAGCTATAGGCAAGGGCTGCAACAAATGCGCTGGCCTTTGATGCTCAGCCTTCACTTGTTGACAAGTAAGGCACTTAGACACAAACACAGCCACATCCTTCTTCATACCTCTCCACCAAAACTAGTGACAAAGGTCGTGATACATCTTTGTGCCTCCCAGATGCACCGCAAGGCGTGAATAGTGAAACTCTCGGAGTACTTCCTCTCAGCAAGACTCCGGTATGAAAATACAGTCACCGTATCTAACACTCAGGTTGGGATGCACATACAAGCCTTTTTCTACCTTCCCACTGGAAACCTTCTCCCGGAGGGATTCTACCTCAAGGTCACCCTTCTATGCTTCTAACACTCAATTCACAAGTGTAGGTTGTGCAACTACCGAAAACAAGGCTGCAGACTCAACAAACTCACCAAGATGAAAGTCAAACTCCCCAATAGCACCCAACATATCCCATTCTCGGATGGCAATACAAGCTACACTGCTAATAGATTTCCTACTCAATGCATCGGCCAAAACATTGGCCTTTCCCAGATGAAAATATAACTCAAAGTCATAATCCTCTATAAACTCCATCCACTTCCTCTGCCTCAAAGTCAAGTCTTTCTGGGTAAACAAATATTTCAGACTCTTATGATCAGAAAATGCTTCAAACTTCTCACTATATAGGTAATGTCTCCAAATCTTCAAGGCAAAGATCACTGCCGCTAACTCTAAGTTGTGAGTAGGGTAGTTTCTCTCATGAGTTTTTAACTGTCGCAAGCCATACGCTACTAACTTCCCCTCTTGCATCAATACACAACCCAAACCTTCTCGCGAGGCATCATAATACACCGAATAGCCCAAACCCGTCTCCGGAATAATCAATACTGGAGCAGTGGTAGGTCTAGTGTTAAGCTCTTGAAAAGACTTCTCACAAGTCTCATTCCACACAAACTTAACTCCCTTTCTCATCAGTCTAGTTAATGGTGAGGCTAATCTAGAGAAATCCTTCACAAACTGATGGTAATACCTGGCCAACCCCAAAAAGCCACGAATCTCAAAAGCATTCTTAGGTTGCTCCCAATATTGCACTGCCTCTATCTTGGATGAATCTAGAGTCACCCCTTCCCCGGATACCACATGACCTAAAAACTTAACTTCCCTCAACCAGAATTCCAAATTTCCAAACTTAGCATACAGTTTGTGGGCTTTAAGCAACTCAAGTACCACTCGCAAGTGTACCTCGTGCTCCTTCTCAGAGGGTGAGTAAATCAAGATGTCGTTCACAAAGACGACCATAAAGCGGTCTAGGAACTCATGGAAGATCCATTTCATCAAATCCATAAACACAGCTGGTGCATTGCTAGAAACTCGTAATGGCCATACTGCGTACGGAATGCCGTCTTCGGGATATCCTCCTTCTTTACCCTCAACGAGTGATAACTCAATTTGAGATCTATCTTAGAGAAGCAACAAGACCCTTTCAGCTGATTAAACAAGTCATCTATACAAGGCATTGGGTACTTGTTCTTGATAGTCACTCGGTTCAACATCTGGTAATCTATACAAAGTCACAATGCACCATCTTTTTTTTTTTTTAGCAAAAAGAGCCGGTGCTCCCCAAGGTGAAGTACTAGGGCGAATAAAACCCTTATCTAACAATTCCTAGAGTTAAATCTTTAACTCACACAACTCGACAGGTGCAAATCTATATAGTGCCATAGAAATTGGTGCTGTGCTAGGCACTAAATCAATCGATCTCTCAGTGAGGTGGTAAACTAGTAAGATCCTCCAAAAAAATATCTGGGTATTCACAAACTACTCTTGGCAACTCAACTCGAACTTCATCACACTCAGTGCTCAAGAAGTTAGCAAGAAGGCAACTAAGCTCACTTCGACCATGCAGATTATATACTGGTGATAAGAATTTATCCACCAGTCCCTCAAGAACTAAAAACACTCACCACTCAGAGTAGATACATCAACCCTCTGATGGTAGCAGTCTATAACAGCCCGATAAAATGACAACCAATTCATACCTAATATAACGTCAAAACTAGACATATCAATCAACACAAATGCAAAAGGAAGTCAGTAATCGGTAACCTCTATGTCACAATCCCGACACCCATGTTTCAAAACAATCTCACAACCAATAGGTGACTCTACACTGATAGGAGATGCTAACTAAGCCAACTTTAACCCCAAAACTAATGCAAATGCAGACTAGATAAATGAATGAGATGCACTCATATCAATCAACATATTAGCAACTGAATTGCAAAACGAAAAGGTACCTCTCACTACTGAAGGAGCTGGTACTAGATCTAGCTTGATAACAGCATACACATGACCTGTAGGCCTCTGATCTATTTGCTCACCCCTTGAAGCATAGGACTGATGCACTGATTGAGCCGAAGAGGCTCCTTGATTGGCCCTTGAGGCTTGTGTTGACTGTGCTTGCTCTTGGCTCTGTGTTTGCCTAGAACCAGACGCACCAGGTGTGCCACCCAATTGAGGGCAAAACTTCTTCATGTGCCCCACTTGCTCACACTGATAACAAGTGAGTGGCTAATCTCTCCCCTAACTTTGGCCTTGAGAATGAACCGAAGATGATGTAGGTCATTGCCTTCCTCCTTTCTGCGGGTAAGTTGGAGACTTGTAGCCCGACTGGCCATACTTGTAACAAGTAACATCTCCCTGACCACCCTTCCCAGAACCCAAACTCGATACTGGAAAAGTGGACCTCGACTGAGCTCTTTAGGACAACTATGGGTTAGAACCCCTCTGCCTCTTATTGTCCCCCTAAATGTCCTGACTTCTTCTAAAGCCCCTCATCCTCTCCTTCTCCATCTGCATTATGGTCTCCAAATGAGCCACTGCCTCCACAAGGCATCTATAGTCTCTAATCATCGACCTAGCCACTTTAAACTTGAGCCTAGTCCTCAACCTCTTTCGTGAACTCCAAACAAAGGCGCTCCTCAGTCGCCACGAGTTCCGATGCAAACCTAGACAAACTAGTAAATGTAGCCTCAAACTCAACCACCGGAGTATTCAACTGCACAAGCTTGGAGAATTGATCTCTTAACTTCTCCCTAACGGTATGAGGTAGAAACTTATCCTGGAAGGCGTTGACAAAAGCCTCCCAAGTCACCCTAACGCACCTACGCATATATTTCCACCGCTGGCCTGCATCTCTTTTTAGTTGGAATGATGCCAAGGTCACTCTCAGCTGGTTGTTCTCGATGCCAAGCATCTTGAACATTGTCACTATCTGCTCTAGCCATTCATCTGCTTTCAGTGGTTCCTTGGGATCACCCATAAACTCATCCGGATTTGATCAGAAGAACTCCTGTTTCAAGAAAGATGGCCCTGCCTCAGTTACTTAGGCCTGGACTTGATTCTCAGCTCTGAGAATGTCCATGGATTCCCGCAACACTTTGGCCATTTTGCGAGCCAAGGAGGCCATGGCCTGTTGACCAACTAGTTCGGCCACATTGGCTTGACCAACCCTTCTTCCTGCATTAGAATCTCATCTGGTACAGCCGTCTCATGTCTCCTAGGCCTACCACCACCATGTCCATGCCCTGACATCCTAATGAAGGTAACAAAGAGATTTGCACATTTACAAATGTGCCGAAGCTAACTTACTCGCATCCTAATGTGGTGGACAACTGTAATTCACTCCACATAATCATGTAGTCACAAACACATACGAATTTTATTTCCGGATAATGACCGTCCTGCGGTGTTGCCAAAGTTCCAATTAGAAACAGGTATGATCAAGTGCCTTTGTAATTGGACTTCTAGAAACTGGTAGACTCGATCAACATCCCAGAAATTAGATTCCATACCCATATAATCACATAAACATGTTAACACATAGCATTACAAACATATAAATATCTTTGTCAAACGAGATAGACCCATTGTGGTACTAACCACTTCCCATGTACCCAAAGTATTCAAACCTGATATACTCTGATACCAAGTTGTAACGCCCCCAAAATAATTACAATAACCCATCTCCAAACACTAGTACAACGTGATACAAATAAAATAAGAAGCTTTTATTCATCAGAGTTAAATTACAAAAGGTAATACATGCGATATACATTCATAAGCTCTACCTTGAATTTACAACATGTGACACTAGCTTCATGATCATTCAATAAATGCCCCACAAGCTTACAACTTTCCAAAACTATGATTGGTTACAACAAAATGAGTCAAAAGCTCAATACAGTTAAAGCCCCAAGCTTGTGCAAAAGTTAAACACAAAATAAATAAAATGAGCCTTCAGCCCCACATTCCTTCCAAGCTACATCCTTGGCGGAGGCATATCACCAGCACCTGAAAATCATTTTTCCCAAGTAGGGTGAGCCAAAGCCCAGTAGAAACAATCTAACACAATCTATAAATCTTAACAAAGATATAAGTATGATGTGCATATACAATGCTTGGGATAAAGTCATTCATGATTTACAAGATCAAAATATGCTAAGTCTCATATCTCAATTATTAGTTATACCCACTTCAATCAATCAACCAAACAGAGGATACACCCCACATACCATCAAACAATATAATTAACATATAATTACATTCACTTGCTATTTTATGGAAATTTCGTCTGCGAGAATCGGCACCTATTTGTATGCATGGTTTTCAGGACTTTTACCCTGGATGCACAGGCCAACTTAATTTAATGGAGTCCATCCCCTTTCTTCTTCTAAACATGGAGTACATCCGTTTTTGTAGACACCCCATTTTTGACCGTCCTCAAGACTCGGTTGTGCTTGCAGGTACATCCGAACACGAGTTCGATTGCTCGTCAGGCATTCGACTTTCACGGCGAAACGTCACAGGTTCGAGCTTTCCAGACCCTGTATCCTTTCTGCTCCTTTTTTGGACCTTGACTTGGTCCTTTTTGCATCTTTCTCCTGGTGCACTGTCGGCCATAGTCTGGCACTGCCGGCCATGGTTTTGTTTCTGCCGGCCACTGATGAAGCCTGCTGGCCATCAGTGAGCCACTGTCGGCCATCACTGATGGTCGGCATCCCCCCTGTCTTAGCTGGTTTTACTCCAGATATTTTGAGCCAGCTGGAATCCTGTTATCTGCCCTCCATACACGTGTATGGAGGGATGAAGCTTTGCATTGCTCTCCTTCTATATAAGGAGAGGTCCTCTCTCCTTAGAAGAGGTTCAACTTTTTAGAGAAGAAATATCTCTCTCTCTCTATATATTTTGTTGTATATTTGTGCCTTGGAGTCCATTTTCCTTGCACTTTTACACTACAACACTTAGAGATACACCACCACATTTGAGTTGAGGTTCTTGGGAGGACTTCTTGAGCTCTGAAAGTGAGTTTTTGGCCCCTGAAGTTGCTGGTCTCGAAGTGGTTCTTCAAGAGTAAGTTTCTTCCCCTTTTTAGCACTTTCTTGTACCTCATTTTGGCGATCCTTGCATATTTATTTAGGCCTTGTTTTCAACTGAAAAAATTCTTGTATTTAAGTGCTTTTGATAGTTGTTTAAGGTCTTTTTGCTGTTGAGGGCCTTCAACCCTCTTGTTGGCTTTGTTTAGCCTTGTTTTGAGCCATGCCTTAAGGCCTCTGAGCTAGCCTTGGTTTGGCCTTCTAACCACTGAAATCTAGTGAATTTTTAGTGGTAGGCATGAGGTTTTGAGGCCTCAAATCAGAGGGGGTGGCCCCCTCTCTTTGTGTTTTTGTTTACTTGCATTTTTGACCTTCCAAAGGAGCTTGCCTCTATGTATTTTTGAGGCTTGGTTCAGGCCATTTTTTGTGACTTTTAGGACCTTCCTTAAGTCTTTCCATGGCTGGTTTGGTCATATTTTGCATGCATCTTGCATGTGTAGTGTAATCCCATTCATAGCCTTACAAAGTAGCATGTTTTTCTTGCATGTGTTGGCTCCATTTCAGTAGGTTTTTGGTGATGTTTTACCATGCCTTAGATCTTTTTTGGGTTGGTTTTGTCACTCCATGCATGCATCTTACACTTGTAGTGTAAATCCCTTAAACTAGCTTCACATGCTTCATGCTTTGACATATCATTCTAGCTTATGTTGAGCCCATTTCAGCATGTTTTTGGTGATGTTTTTCCATACCATGACTCTATCTAAAGTGGGTTTGGTCATCCTTTGCATGCTCCATATACTTGTAGAACAAATCTTGCTTACTAGCTTTATGTGCAAGATGTTATGACTCATCATCCTAGCATATTTTCACTTTTCTCCAGCATGATTTTATCCTTGTTTTGGGCTGTTCTTGGACTGTTTTGGGCTGCCATGGCCATATCACTCATGCTTTGTATAGCTACAGTGTAAATGCTTAGGCTAGTCTTGGGTTTTGACCTCTACCATGCCATACATGTGATGTTTGTATGCTTTGCCATCATTCTAACTGTTATTTCAGTCCATGAAATGTGGCCATATACTTGCATTTGCCATGCTTTTAATGCCTTGGAGGTTTGGCTCTTTATGCCTCAAGAATGAACTTTTGTGCATGCCATTAAGCCTAAGCCTTTGGCTCATCATTTCAGTGCATTTTTGGTCTTGTTATACCATGATGTAACTCTGTTTTATGCTATCCAAGTCATGCCATGTTTGGTTTCAATAGATGTAGTGCATTGCCTCTTTTGTAGCCTTGCATGCTCCATGTTTTTGGCCTTGTGTTCTAGCTTGTGTTGGCTAGCTTCGAGCTTGTTTTTGGTCTTGTTTGGACCTGCCTTGGGATTGTTTTAGGTCCCCATGGCCCTTTGGGGCTTGCTTTGTATGGCCATGGCTTAAACCCCCTTTACTTATTTTGAGCTTTGAGCATCCTACCATGCCATACTTGCATTGTTGAGTTGATTTGGCATCAATTTGCATGAGATTTCAGAGCTTAGGGTGCTGTCACATATTCATGCTTGTTATTCTTTAAGTGTCCTTAAGAGTTGCATCATTGTGTCTTAATCCTTGAGCCAATTGGCATGCATGTTTGTCTTGCCATTTCATGTCTTTTATCCCATCACTTCAACACTTTTGGCCACTGATTTGGGCATAGTTGAGGTCTGCCCATCTTGGTTTAAGACCATCCTTGTATGTTGTTGCATGCTTGTCTTGCATATTGTTGTATGCTTGCTCCATCTTTGCATGTTGTCGCATGCTAGTTCCATTACATGTTGTTGCATGTTTATTACACTGCATTTTGCATGCTTAAGTCATTTTGCATGACTGCATGTTCAAGTTAACATTGAGTATGCCATGTAGTTGCATTTTGCATGCTTAGGACATATTGCATGTTTGTTGTCCTTGCATTGCATTGTTGTTTGGATTAAGTGTTAATCCGAGCATGAAAAAGGGACGTTTCATATTTAAAGTGATGAAACGTGTCTCAATTCTCGGTCGCCGACGCTCTTGACTATCCATGATAGAGTTCTAGGCACTTATGTGTTTATTTATGCATTCATTTCATATTGATTTGCACAAGTTGGATCTTTGGCCATCATGCATCGGGATGTGTGATTGGTTGTCGTGGATCCGACTATGCCTCTCCCTTGATGTTTTGAGGTGATATGGAGTGGCATAGTACATACATACCCTTAGGAGACCCTCAATTTTCTCTATTTTGTGGTTTGCTGCAGCTTGGTGTCCCAGCACATTAGTGGCCGACAGTGCCTTACAGATGGCCGACACCTCCTCATCCTTGGTCAGCAGACATTCATTCTTGGCCGGCAGGTGGTCGGCAGTGGCTTCCCATGGTCGGCAGGCCACTGATGCACTCCCCCAGCAGTGTTTTGGTAAGTTCCAGTAGAAAGTTCTCAAGGACACCCTGCAGACAGAGCCTCAAGAGAGCAACCGGAAGGCGTTTCGAGGCAAGGAATCGAATACGAGCATGTATATTCTCCTTCTCCAAATAGAGCTGGAGCAGCTTCCTTTTAAGTGTTTATTTTCTAATTAATTAGTTAATTTGTTAATTAATTAAGTTTTGTAATAATTAGTTGTAGCTAATTTTTCAATTCGGTTATGTAATAATTAATTAGCTTGTTAATTAGTTGGCACGTATTATTTATTCGGACCCTCCGTCGAGAGGGCGAATTTTGTAATAAGTGTGCGTGAGTGTGTGAATGTCTTCTAACCCTACGTCTTTCTCCCTTTTATTTACCTATTTTCATTGGTTAGTTTTAAGTCATGTTTCAAATTAGCATACTTATGCTTTGCATGTTTGCATCCATTCATTTGTCTAGCATCTTTATGCTCGCATGTTTGCATCATTCATCTACATTGCATGCACCGGGCTCGGCGCATCATACTAACCGCATTGTACTTCGATACCAAGTTGAATACATGTATCAATTATCGCATCTCATATGCCATCTTAGAATAGCCGAGTCTATTTCTAGTCGCATTTTGCATGTGTTGTATTAGCCATCTTAACATGAACTAGGATCATGCATTGATTTATAACTAGTTCTTTGTTTTGGCTCGGAGTACTAGGTAAGCTTTAATGCTTTAGCATCCCTGCATGTGTGTCATCGATTGCCATGATAGCATGCTTGCCATGAGGCTAATTGCTTATTTGATTAACTGCCTGAATGCCTGTGGGTGAAGGTTGGATTACTTGAGTTGGAATAATTCATCAAATCCGCATTTTAGCCTACTTACGAGTAGCAGACTTCAAACCGTTTTCAAACAAACGGATATGCGATACTTTGTTCCAAATTAGGCGATCTAGTCTATACTTGTTTTGCTGCGCACATCACATAGTAATTCTAGCTAATTAATCGGACTAAGAACACATGTGTTTTCAAAAAACTAGATATCATGTTTAGTAGTGGCCGATCTTTGATCGGGCGAGCGGGGGTGCTCATAGCTGACCTTCCCCAATCGTACCCAAGTTCCCGAGCCGAGGCAACTTTGGTGATGACGGACACGTGGCCTTAGGCACGAGTCAGGGTTTCCTAAATTTTCCCAAAATAAAATATTTAGGTGGCGACTCTGTATCTGGCAAAGCAGTCCATGTTTGGCACTTCTTTACAAAAATCAGTTTTCCAAAACGATTTGCCGGATTTGGACTCTTTGGTGATTTATCAATCTCACATTGCACATTGTGAGATCAGATTAAGAACCGTGACAATTTGAGTCCGAACTGTAGCATGAGGCCCAAGGGCGCGTCTACACCTTTCTTCTCCCAAATATCATACATATACAATGTATACAATTCATAATTATATTCAACGATAACAACCAAGAGATTAGTTTCAATTCGCCTAATCCTATGCAATTTCTACAACAATCATGGCTATCCTTCACCGATAGCCAAAAACAGATGTTTCTAAACAGATATACAATCTTCACAACAAATAAATTATCCAAACTTCCATATGTAAGAGATTAAACAAATCCAACTACACCATTCATGTAAGCAACCTCCCAATTTCACACTTTCAATACCAATTTCATTATTTATACAAAATAATTATTCAAGACATTTTAGGGCAAAGCCTTCTTTTTTCCAATCTCTTCCCAACCACCAAATCAACCATTTTAACACCACACAAGCTCATATCTACACCCATAACCATTTCCAATACGTTCATCTAAAAACTTCTCTTTCGATTTTAACTCAAAACCCTAGGTTCGTTCAAAGTCACAATAAATTCCAATATTTCTTACCCATCAACAAATAACTAAGTTAAAACTCATAGAGGAGTATAGAAAGTCCCTACCTCAAGTTTAGAAGACCAAGGGAGAAGTGGAGAAACTCCAAAGACGTCGAAACCAAGATTGATTCGGATCAAAACATAGCTCTTGATGTGCTCTACCTTTTTAACAAAGGCACAAGGGTGAATAAATCACTAGATCTAGATGAAAAAGTAGACAGAAGGTAGGTTTTAGAGAGAGAGGGTCTCAACTTTAGGGTTTGGAGAGAAATAGATCTGAAAAAGTGATGTAAAGAGTAATTTTCGCGAACTGATATATGCACAATTCGCTCGAGCGCAAAAAGTGACGCTTGAGTGTCAGACAGAATAAGTTGTTCTGCTCGAGCGCAAGCAGTGAAGCTCTAGCGTTAAGACACAAAGAAAAGGGCGACACCGCTTGAGCATAAAAAATGACGCTCGAGCGCAAAATACACACTCCTAGTAGTTTTGCAGAGAACAGACCATCACTCGAGCATAAGAATGACCGCTTGAGCTGAGCCCGCTCGAGCGCAAAAAGGACCACTCGAGCATAGAAACACTTTCCTAGTAGTTTTGTAGACTTGCACAATTATTGAGAGTCTGTAAATCCCACTCAAGCACAAGAAGTGCAGCTCGAGCAGAGGAGCAAAAATCTGGGCAGCAACAAGTTGGGCAACGAGAGTTTGGAAACTAAGCAACCAACATGCCCCAAACGCAACCACAACAATCCAATAGCCAAATTTAAGGAGATACAAGGGAAGCAAGATGTAAACAACAATATAAAACCATGAAACCTAGAGTCCAGGATACAACAAGAGTCGGGTCAAAAACGAAATTGCTATAGCATCCTATATAAAAAATCAATTGTGTTTTGTTTTTTTTGTTTTGTTTTGTTTTGTTTTGTTTTGCTTCATAATCTAAGTTAGTTGTTGACATTATAATGATATGGTAGACGCAATTGTGGCTCCAAAATCTATTATTCAATTTTAAAATTTTTTTTTTTTTTACAAGTACAACGTATCGGAAAAAAAAATAGTAGTGGCAACGAAGGGTTAAAAGACCAACATAAAAAGTGATGTTTTGCGATGCAATTGAAGCTCACACATTTTTTTTGAGAAAATTTTCACCAATCAAGAAGAGTATTTGGAATACATTCACGACTTTGAAGGAAGCTTTTGTTCATTCTCATTTATTTTTCATTATATTTTTTCCTTAATTATATTGATTTATGTGTTCTATTTTGTTGTAATATATAAGGAGGACATTGGATTTAAATCCAAATATAATTAAACTTAATTGTGTAACTCTATAACATTTTTGCTTACATTTTTATTCTTTTCTTTGAGATCTTCATGGGTTTACATTTATTTATTTGTATATATGTAGTAAGTATAATAATTAAGTAGGTTTTAAATAATAAGTTGCTTTTTTGCAATAAAAAATCCTCTACACAAAGGAGTGTTTCAGGCGAATAGATCTCAAATTTCTTAATAAATATGCAGTCAACTGCTTTATTTTAACCTCATAATAGTCATTATATATATATATATATATATATAAAATGAAAACCAATTGTGGATAGGGTCTTTTTGATCCATTTGAAAAAAAAAAAAAATCAAGATACATATTTTTTACTTAATTATTGTTTAATAGTTAATTTCAATTACGTTGTTGAGTGTCATGTAATTTTTAAACAGATTGAATTCAATATGTGAATATTTCAATTAAAGTTTGATTAATTTCGTATAAACAAAATTATTATTCAACTATGTTTTGTTGAAATTATAAACACATTACATATTTATAATGAAAATTTTACAACTTAATTTAAATAAATATATTTTTGTATTTAGACAAAAATCATAGACAATAATTTTTTTTTCTATGATTGTTGAATTTTATATTCACATGTATAACACGTGTCATTGCTAGAGAAACATTTACATCATGCGCATTCTATGCTTAAAATCTTATTATTTAAAATGAATGATTATATTATCATATAACACAAAGTAAAAAAATGAAACTAACAGATTTTTAAAAGGAAAGTGAGATTTTTTAAAAAAAAATTATTTAGTAGTTTCAGAATAAAAAAATTGCCAAAATTTATAGGTTATTAACACAAAATAAAATTAAAATGAATGATTATATTATCATATAATACAAAGCAAAAATAAAACTAATTAAGATTTTAGAAAGAAAAGTGAGATTTTTTTATTATTTAATAGTTTTAGAATACAAAAATTGTTGAAATTTATAGGTTATTGACACAAAACAAAATTAAAATGAATGATTATATTATCATATAACATAAAGTAAAAATAAAACAAACTACGATTTTAAAAAGAAAAGCGATGTTATTTTTTTATTTAGTAACTTCAGAAGACAAAAATTATTGAAATTTATTGGTTATTGACACAAAACAAAATTAAAATGAGTGATTATATAACATATAACACAAAGTAAAAATAAAACTAACTAATATTTTAAAAAGAAAAATGATGTTATTTTTTTATTTAGTAGCTTCAGAGTACAAAAATTATTGAAATTTATAGGTTATTGACACAAAATAAAATTAAAATGAATGATTATATTGTCATATAACACAAAAGTAAAAATAAAACTAACTAACCTCGTTTGGGAACAAGCTAATTTAGTAACTTTTTTGGCTATTTGGCTAAAAAGGTAGGTAAAAAAAATTTGTATGTTTGGGATGACTTTTTGGCTAATTACGAAAAGATGTGCAAAAAGTAGAGAGAAAAGAGAATCTTTGACTTTTTGGTATGAGTGGCTGGCTTTTTGGCTAATTTAGTAACTTTTTGACTAATTGATTAATTTAGTCAGTCCCCAAACGGGGATTTTAAAAAGAAAAGTGATGTTATTTTTTTTATTTAGTAGCTTCAGAATACAAAAATTATTAAAATTTATAGGTTATTGACAGAAAGCAAAATTAAGAAATAAAAAGGTCATCCATTGAATATTTTTTAATTAAGTAGTTTTAGAATACAAACATTGTTAAAAATTATAAGTTGTGGATACAAAATAAAGTTAAAATTTGTATAATAAAATATCATGAATGCTTATTTTTTAACTACACGAAATTTAAATTTTAAAAAATTATAGGTGGCATTTAACCCTTACCTAATTTTTAACCTACTATATCTCAGTTCTTATTTTTGAGATTTATTTATTTATTTTTTTTACAAATTTTAAAAAATTATAGGTGACATTTCGCTCTTATCTAATTTTTAAACTAATGCCTTCTTCTGTTATTCTATTATTAAAGTCATATTAGATTTTTTTTTTTTTCTTTCTAGGCTTATCTTATTTAATTTTTGAATTTTTAAATTTCAACTTGAATTATTTTTTTCAATTTTCATTTGATGTTTTTTGAATTTCTCTCTGTCTCATTTTTCTAGAATTTATTCAATTTTCTCTTTCTATATTCTTATAATTTTTCTACAAACTTAAACTTTATTTTTGTATCTTTATCTTATATATACATAATCCACTCTTACTCTTAATTTTCAATGAAGTTTATTTTTTTTTCAAGAATATCAAATTTTTTCTTTCTATGTTCTTATAGTTTATCTTCAAATGTAAACTTTATTTATTTATTTATATGAAAAATCTTAAAACCGTTGAGATGTTAATTTGTGGTAATGATTTAATTTTAAATAATGAATAACAATTCTCAATCAAACATTCATAGATCTAATTCAATTACACAAGAATTGAATTATATCTACTAATCACTCACCAGAAACACAAAGCTTGTGTCATCTTGAAGGCAAACCAATTAGTCTTCTGATTTCTACAAGTTCTTTTTCGACGACGAAAACGTCTTTTGTCTTGGCCCTAACTTACGCATCATGTATTGGCCGGACACAGCGCTAAATAGCGGGAGGCTAGAAGGTCTAGTTAAACAAGTAGCGGAATTGTTGTGTTCAACTCCCAAAGCCATTTTGAATCAACCGATGACTTACGATTCATAGTTGCAAATTCTGGAATTGGGATTTAGAGAAGATTATATGGATCACGATGGCAATATTCGAATGTGTAGTCTAGACCAGAAAAGCAAAATTTGGAATGTGACTTGGCAAACCAAATCTAAACTGTGCAAGATCCATGATAATTAAATGAAAAAAATTGGATAATTTGTATCCTCAATTCAAGATAAAAGATACATATTTTATTTTATCTTCACAACTAAAAGATAGAGATCCGTAAGGATTCCATCTACATGCAAACTCTATCATGTGTTGTGTATATATATCAGACATATTTGATAAAAAAAATTGGCCATCAGAATTTTTAAGGTCTGTTTGGTGAGGTATTATCAACAATACACTTGGATTGAGGTATTTTAGATTGTGTAATCAGGTGGTGTTTTTTTTGAAAAATTGTTTTTCAAATAAATTTTTTTCTGCAAACTTTCATTTACTCTCGCCATATCTTCATCTAACTTGATCGTCGGAGGGTCCGCAGGAAGGAACCATCTCTATTTCAAACCTTCCTACTGGACTTGTTGTAGGTGCGATTAGGAAGACGAAGGACAGTCAACCTGTGAAGTGCTTGGATCAGTCCGACCCATCTTCTACCGACAAGACTGCATTATCAAATCCGATGATTGTTTCTTGTTGAATCTAGTTTCCATGAAAAAGATTGTGCTTCCACCATTGCAATCCTATCCATTCCTCTTTTGCATACTATCATCACCCCCAACTGATCCCAACTGCGTACTCATTTTTGTCTGTCAAAAAAAAAAAAAAAAAAAACCAAGTGCCATGATTTGTCGCCTGGGTGATGGTGAATGGACCGAACAACATTTAAGATCTACTGAATATTTTAGATGTGCTACTGTATGTAGAGGAAAGATTTATGTCCTTACTCTAGATGGAACTCCGCTTATGGTAGATGATGTTGGCTCTAATCTAGTTGTGACACAATTGGGGTCAGAGAAGGCACCTAGTCCATCAATTCCAGGGACATCAAGGTCGGATCATAATTTAGTTGATTCATGTGGAGAGTTGTTTCTTGTAATCAAGTCTTACCTAGGGATGACCATGAAGATAACGGATATAGAAGTTTACAAAATGGATTTTTCAAGATTGTTATGGACAAAGGTGGACAGCTTAGGAGATCGAACATTCTTTCTCTGTATAACTGGCAATTGTTTCTCTTGTTCTGCAGCCGAATTAGGGATCAAACACAACTCTATCTACTATCTTGAAAGAAGTGACAGAGAGCTATATGTATTTGATCTTGAAAATTGTAGCATCTCATTTTCTGTGCCTTGCCCTCTTCAAAGTAATTGGTTACAACCTAAATGAATTATGCCTATTTCATAAGCCTAGCAACAGAGAATTTATATATATATATATATTTCTTCTTTTTTATCATACTGTATTTTGTTTTATCAATTATCATACTTTCTCATTTCATGTTTGCTGCTCATCGTTATTCAAATTTCAATTTTGACATGTTGATACTTGATTTTTTTTTTATTTTTTTTTTTGAAACAATGAAATAGCAATTTTCAAATATTTAAATTTTATTAGTAAACTCATTTGGCATATCGGGTGGAAAGCAAGAATGTCAATTTGTTATTCAAGTCTTCAAAAAAATTTGACATATCCAAATTTTGAAGGTTTGGGCGGTGATGTTCTCATGCATCAAAAGGGTATTTGAATGCAATGTACTCAGTCACTTTTTCACAACACAATTGTTATAGTTATAAAGGATGAGTATTTTTTAATTTGATTTAGGCTCCATTTTGTTTTGGCGTAATTTTTTTTTTTTTTTTTTTTTATCTTAATCTAGTTTTGGTTATGTGGTTGGTCAAAAGTAAGTAAAATATTTTAATCGTAAAGCGTAAATTGATTTACAATTAAAAAATTTATAAGATTTTTTTTTCTCTTCATTATAGTTGACACTACTCAACATAAATATCAACATTGAATGTCTTTTTGCTCTCTATATATATATATATACTTATTCATATACATATGTTATGATTAAGTTATTGGAATTAAGTTTTAGAATTATTATTTTTGTTACATTCAATCATCGGAAAATTAGTAATACATCTTTCATATAGCTTGGGTAGTAGAAGAGGTCCAAGATAATTTTCCTTTCTAGTTAAGATCCCTCGATGTTATTATTTTGGTAGGTTAACTAGTAAGTGACCCGTGCGATGCACAAGAACTTATTTTTAAAACGAAAAATTAATTTTGAATCTTAATACATGTAACAGCCCAAAAATAGTTACAGTAACCCAACTCCAAACATTAGTACCAACTGATATAGATAAAATAAGAAGCTTTAATTAATTTGAGTTAATATACAAAAGATGACACATGCAATATACATTCATAAATCGTTCATCCTAAATCTACGTGTGTCACAAGACGAAATAAAGAATGAAAGTTAAACAGATATTCATATACCCTAAAGGTTTACATCTTTCCAAGACCGTGCTTGGTTACAACAAAATGAGTCATAAGCTCAGTACAAATAAAACTCTAGGCTTGTAAAAAGGTAAATACAAAATAAACAAAAGTGAGCCTTCAGCTCCATAATCCTCCCAAGCTAAGTCTTTGGCGGAGGCATATCACCAGCATCTAAAAATGGTTTTTCCCATGTAGGGTGAGCCAAAACCCAGTAAAAATAATCTAACATAATACATGAATCTTAACAAAAATATAAGTATGATATGCATATACAATGCCCATGGTAAACTTATTCATATTTTTACAAGATCATAATATGCCAAGTGTCACATCTCAATCCATTTTATCTTAATTCATTTCACCTCAATTCATGAGTCAAATCCATTGTTTTGCAGACAACCCAACTGAGGCTACAACTCAGTAGTTTCCTAATCAATATAACTATTACACCAACACTTCAATTTGTCATTTTATGAAAATTTCGTCCGTGGGAATCGACACCCATGTATACGCGCTATTTTTGGGACTTTCACCTTGGACACACAGGCCAACTTAATTCATTGGAGTCCATCCCATTTTTTCTTCCAAACATGGAGTGCATCCCCTTTCCAATCTCAAATATCATACATATGCAATGTATTAAAACACAGTCATATTCAATGGCAACAGTTAAGAGATTAGTTTCAATTCACCTAATCCTTATGCAATTTCTACAACAATCATAACTATCCTCCATCGATAGCCGAAAATAGATATACAATCTCCAAGACAGATAAATTGTCTAAATTTTTATAAGTGAGAGATAATATACATCCAACTCCACCATTTATATAAACATTCATCTAATTTCATATTTTCAATTCCAATTTCATTATTTATAGCAAATAATTACTTGAAACATTTTACGACAAAACTCCATTCTTTCCCAAATCCAATCCATGTGCCAAAATCAACAAATTTAACACTACACATCCTCATATCTATACCCATAACCATTTTCAATACCTTCATTTGAAAATCCCTCTTTTGATTTTAAACCAAAACCCTAAGTTTGTCTAAAATCCTCCAAATCCCAACATTCTTTGCATAATCAACAAATAACTAAGTTAAAAATCATAGGAAAGTGTAGAAAGTCCCTACCTCAAGCTTAGAAGGCCAAGGAAAAAGTGGAGGAACTTCAAAGATGCCGAAATCAAGATCTATTCAGATCAAAACGAAGCTCTTGAGATGCTCTACCTTTTTTTTCCAAGACACTAAGGTAGGGAAACCAACGGATCTAGGTGAAAATGTAGAGAGTGAGTGAGTTTTAGAGAGAGAGGGTCCCGATCTAGGGTTTAGAGTGACAAAGTGATGTAACAAGGTGTTGCTGTGAACTGATACACACACAGCCCGCGCAAGCGCAAAAGTTGACGCTCAAGCGTCAGACACAATAAGTTGTTCCGCTCAGGCATAAGAAGTGACGCTCGAGTGCAGAATGCACACTTTTAGTAGTTTTATAGACAACAGACCAACGCTCGAGCGCAAGAAGAGCTGCTTGAGCTGAGCCCACTCGAGCGTATAACTCATGCTTTCATTAGTTTTGCAGACCAGGAAAAATGCTAAGAGTTCACAAAGCCCGCTTGAGCGCAAGAACTGCTGCTCGAGCAGAGCAGCAAAATTCTGGGCTACAAAAGTTTCGAAACTAAGCAACCAACATGTCTCAAACACAACCACAACAACCAAACAACCAAATTTAAGGGGAAAACAAGGGAAGCAAGGCATAATCAACAGTACGAAATCATGAAACCCGTATCAGGAATACAACAAAAGTCAGGTCAAAACCAGAATCGTTATAGTCTCCCGCTTAAATAATTTCATCTCCGAAATTTTAAATCAAGTTTTAAAACTAAGTCAAGACTTGTAATGCCCTGAAATAATTCAACATGAACTACCCACATAAATGAACATTGACTAAACAATAACAATAATCCTTTGATCTTCACATATTTAATAAATGAGTTTAAGACAAAAGTTTCACATGCGGTATACATTCAATGAAATAAAAGAACACATGAATCTAAAGCATGTGAAGCATCTAGTCTCAAACAATAAAATGCCCTTAAGGGCTTACATCTTCCAAGGCAATAGCCCGGTTACACAAAATGGTCTCTCTGATCCATACACATTTAGCCCTTGCGTTACAAAATTCACAACAAAAATAAGAGAGCTATTTACTCTTCACAAAATATCCACGCCCTCAGTTCGGCAGGATCACCACATCTTTACCTGCACTAAAGTCCCATAGGGGTGAGCATAAAGCCCAGTAGAGAATTCTCACAAAGTATATACAGTTATGCAATTCTTAATGTAAATGCAAATGCCAATGCCAATGCCATACAATGCCCTTTTTAAAGAAAATTTCATTTCATGCTCTTTTCAAAGATTTCCATTTTTCAATAAAAGCTTGAAACCTCAACACATTTCATAACTTCCAATTTTAATCAACAGGGGCGGTAAATACGACACTAGTAATCCCTAGGCTGGTGTCTGCAAGTAGACTCTACAAGTACTACCCAATTGTCATTTTTATCGGTATTAATCGGAAGGCTCAACATCTATCTGCGCGGTTTTCTGGTCTTTCACCATGGATACTCAGGCCAACTTATCAAGGTTAACTACGCCCACGTATTTACCCCATGCCACATCTCCATAGTTCTTATCACAATGTTATTTTCTTTCATGAAATAAATATCTTTAATCGAAATTTACAATGCAAAATAATAATTGAATGAATATGCAATGCAATGATTTTCCATATCTTATAACACTTCTCCATTTCCAATGTCTCTACAATAATGTCAACAATCAATTTTCCATTACCTATTTTCAATACTTTTCCCCGAGATAACCATATGTTATCTACACTTAGCCACAATTTCACTTTTCACCATTCTTAGCAATATAGTCTCATCAAGACTATGTGTAATGTTTTTTAAACATTAATTCCCAATGTTTATAATTCTCACAATCCATAGTGCATAACAATTATTATCTTCCACTTAAATATTTCCATGCATTCAACAATAGTTTAAAAAACAAGTCCTCCACTCTTTTATATCAAGAAAATTATCATTTCTTTATATTACATTGTGAAATCCACACTCATTGACTTACTTAACATAAGAAAAGAAGAATTCCATAGTTTTTCTCATGTTTTCTAAAAACCCCCAGTTTCTAGGGTTCTTTCTAAAAACCCAAAACACCTCCCATTTTCATGTGAAAGCTCATCAAAATCATCTTTCTTAAATCATAGATAAAGGGCTTCAAGGATCAACTTAGAACATTTAAACTTTAAACCCTCATTTTGAGAAATCTCATCATCCTTGAGCCAAGAACCAAATTCTCGAAATAGATTCAAGAGAAGCAATAAAATCAACATATATCTTGCAAAACATATATATATATATAACTCAAGAATGTTCCTACCTCAAACTTTGATGAAGAGGAGGGAGGAAACCCAAGATTCAAGATGGGGTATTCTTCAATTTCACTTACACCAATAGAAGTCCAAGCTTGATCTTCAATATTAAGGAGAGATGATGATGTTCTAGGTCCAAGGATTTGCAAGGAATCAAAGTGTTTAAGTGTTTTGGTTAGGGTTTCTAGAGAGAAGGAGGAGAGAAATGAAGTTTAGAGTGAGAGAAAAAGCCCCAAAATGTGATACAACTTCGGCCAAAAGGGTAAAAAAAAAAAAAAGAGATTCGGATTGCTCGTCTACCGCACGTGCGATGCCCTTCCCCGCATGTGCAGAGCACCCCCTCCCACACGTGCGACCTTCATTTCCGCACGTGCGGGGATCCTCTCCCGCACCTCTCTCCGTTCGTGCATTTTAGACAGAAAGCAGCTCAAGTCTTCCCTGAATTTTACATGTACGGCCTCACCCTCCCGCACGTGCGGCCCTAGGCCCCTGTACGTGTGGCCAATCAACCAGTCCAAAACATTTTCTAGTTCGACTCCCGGCCACTCCAGACCTGACCCTACGCTCTCCGGAACTAGTGAAAATCGACACCAACAAAACGAAAAACAAGACTCTATTTAGAGAACGATTTCCAGCCATTTCAAACCCAACGAAAATAAAAGGAGAATAGGGCGACGAGGGAAAGAAAAGCAAAGAAAAGAGAAGAAAAGACCCGGTCATCACAAGGCTAATTACAATAATGATAATCATTCGATTTCATTACTAGGACCCATTCTCCGATCACTAAATCTGATCAACATGATAAATGAATTTCTATTATTGAATACACAATTCATATTTCCAAAATATATACAATGGTTATATTAAACCCTTGTTTTCAAGACATATACAACATATACAAAGTTTCCATACTCTCAAAACATATACAATGTTTTCATATTTCATTAATATAACAAAATTTCAATACGTGATCAAGCATCAACAAATAAATCCGAGTATTTCTCATGGACTTTCAACTCACGTTTCCACGTTGCTTCCTCAACCTCGTGATGTTTCCACAATACTTTAACTATGCGAATTGTCTTGCCTAGCAAGACTTGGTCCTGGTTATCCAAGACTCTCACCGGTCTCTCCTTATATGAGGCATCATTATCTACTTGTAAATTAGTCCAATCCAACACGTGCGATGGATCCGGCTCATACACCCAACACATGCTAATATGAAACACATCATGAACCTTGAAAAAATGTGGTGGCAAAGCCAAATGGTAAACTACCTCTCCAATTTGCTCAAGGATCTCAAAAGGCCCAATGAATCAAGGGAACAACTTTCCACTATTTCCAAACCTCATCAAACCCCTCCTAGGTGATATTTTCAAGAATACATGGTCTTTCACCTCAAAAGACAAAGGCCTCCTCCTACGGTCGACATAACTTTTTCTGGCAACTCTCAGCCGTAACTAACCTTTTACAGATAAGTGCAATTTTCCCAGTCGTTTCTCAGACCAACTCTAGACCCAACATAGGTGCATTACCTACCTCGGTCCAATAGGCGGGGGATCTACACAGTCAGCTATACAAGGCCTCAAATGGTGCCATGCCAATGCTCAATTGGAAACTGTTATTATAGGAAAACTCCATTAAGGGCAATGCTCGATTGGAAAATGTAAACAAAGGTAAAAAATAATATCAGAATAAAAAAGAAAAGGTGTGGGGACAGAGAGACAACTCACAAAAATTAATACATCAGACTGACCACCAAATATACCACAAGATTAACTACATACATTACTCTGCATGTAAGATGCTTGTGCAATTAATGGTAGTCGTAGAGGAGATAGAGTGGCGGTGGTGGAAGAGAGGTAATGGTAGTAGTAGTGGTGGTGGTGGTAGTGGTGTGGTGGCAATGGTGGTAGTAATGGTAGTCGTAGAGGTGGAGTGGCAACAGTGGTAGTAGTGGTGGTAATAGAATGACATTTGCTGTACTGGTGAAGGTGGTAGAGGATATGGGTGGTGAGAGTGAGAGAGAGATGAGTGAGAGACAGATAGAGAAGAGAGACAGAGATAGAGACAAAGTGATGAGCGAGAGAGAGAGAGAGAGAGAGAGAGAGAGAGAGAGAGAGAGAGACAAAGTGGTCACTAAAAGTGCATTTCTTGTAATGGATCGATAAATCGAGAGGGAGCTCGACAAATAGAGAAGATGTGAGGGAGAGAGTGAGCAAGGTGAACATAGTGGGAGAGAGAGAGACAGATAGACAAATAAATAAGCAGACAGGGAGAGAAAGAGAAATAGAAGAGTGATGAGTGAGAGAGAGAGAGAGAGAGAGAGAGAGAGAGACAGAAAAAGGAAGAGATAAAGAGACAGAGATAGAAAAAGAGAGAGAAATAAGAAATGAGTGAGAGATAGACAAATGAGAGAAAGAGCGAAAATAGATGAATGAGAGAGAGACATAGAAAAAAAGAGAGACAGAGAAATAAGCGAGAGAGAAAGAGAGAGATAGAAAGAAGAGAGATAAGAGAGAGAGAGAGAGAGAGAGAGAGAGAAAGTGGTTGCTAAAAGTGCATTTCTTGTAGTGGATCGATAAATCGATAGGGAACACGATAAAAAGAGAAGAATAGAGGAAGAGAGTGAACAAGGCAAACATAATGGGAGAGAGAGATAGACAAACAGACAGACGAACAAATAGGCAAACAGAGAGAGAAAGAGAAAGAGAAGAGTGATGAGTGAGAGTGAGAGTGAGAGAGAGAGAGACATAGACAGAGAGAGAAAGAGATAGAGAGACAGAGACAGAAAAAGAGAGGGAAATAAGAAATGAGCGAGAGAGAGATAGATATATATAGAGAAAGAGCGAAAAAAGATGAATGAGAAAGAGACATAGAAAAAAAAAAGATACAGAGAGATGAGCGAGAGAGACAGAGAGAGAGATAGAAAGAAGAAAAATGAACGAGACAAATAGAGAGAGAAGAGAGATGAGCGAGAGAGATAGAGAGAAGAAAGATGAGTGAGAGCGACAAAGAGAGAAGAGAGATGCAGAGATAGAGAGAGGAGAGATGAGCGAGAGAGACAGACAGACAGACAGACAGAGAAAAGTGATAAGTAAGAGAGAGAGAAAGAGAAGAGAGAGAGAGAGAGGGAGAAAGAGACAGAAAGACAAAGACAGAGAGACAGGAAGATGAAAAAATGAGTGAAAAGAGAAATGTTATATTAAAAGAGTAAAACGACGTCATTTTTAAAAAAAAAAATTTGCGATAGAAAAATACCGTTGCATTTATTCAAACAATTTTGTGACTGTATATATATGAAGCCGTCTCAAAGCCGCAATTTTTTATATATATATATGGTTTTTTGCAACGGTGCCTATTACAGTCGCAAAAAACTCACTTTTCTTTTTTTTTTTTTTTTCGCGGTAGCAATCTCTGCCATTACAAATACTCTCATTGTTTTTGCGACAACAATTTTTGCTATTGCAAATACTCTCATTTTTTCGCGACAGTAATCTCTGTCGTCGCAAATACTCTCCCTTTTTTGCGACAGCAATTTCTGTCGTTGCAAATACTTTTATTTTTTGCGACAGCATTTTCTGCCGTCGCAAATACTCCCTTTTTTTTTTTTACAGCAATTTTTGCCGTCGCAAATACTCTCCTTTTTCGCGATAGCACATTGTGCCGTCGCAAAAACTCACATTTTTCGCGACAGCAAGTTGTGCCATCGTAAAAACTCACCTTTTTCACGACAGCAAGTTGCGCTGTCGCAAAAAGTCACTTTTTGAGATGGCAAGTGTGCGATCACAAATGCTTTCGTCTTTTAAGCCCACTTTTCTTGTAGTGGTACCTCTCACTACCGAAGGCGCTGGTACTAGATTTGGCGTGGTAACAACATACACACATTCTGAAGGTCTTTGCTCAACCTGCTCACCCCTCGGAACGTAAGCCTGATATACTGATTGAGCCGAAGAGGCTCCCTAATTGGCCCTCGAGGCCTGTGCTGACTATGCGGGCTAATGGCTCTGTGTTTGCCTCAAACCAGACGCGCCAGATGTGCCGCCCAACTGAGGGCAAAACCTTTTCATGTGCATGTAGCTTGCTTTTCATGCTCCTTCCGGATACGACTAGCCCTATAGTTCGAACTCTCGTAGTTCTAAATCTGATTTCACAAGTGCAATGTGAAATACATAAACACAAATGAGTCCAAATCTAGTAAATCTTTTGGAAAATAGATGTTTGAATCAAATACCAAAAATAGACTGCTTTGCCAGATTTCAAATTCGCCACCTAAATATTTTTGAAAAATTTAGAAAACCCGTGACTCGTGCCAAAGGCCATTAGTCCGTTATCACCAAAGTGTCTCGTCTCGGGAACTTAGGAATGAGAGGAGAAAGTCATGAATTGAGCACCCTTCTCACCCGATCAAAGATCGGCCTCTACTAATTATGATGTGATTCTTATTTACATTATATGCTCTTATTTCGATTATTAGCTATTTTTACTATGTGATGCACACAAGTATAGACTAATTTGCAAAGAGTGGAACACTTTGATTTTATGTTTGTTTGAAAATTGGTTTGAATACGCATCACTTAAAAAAGTGAGTTTATGTGTACATTAATCAATTCAACCCAATTTAAGCAATTAGCCTCCATCCACCGGCATTCAAACAAGTATATCACTTAAGCACTTAGCCTCATGGAAGGTTGTTCATCATGCCAACACAAACATACAATGCAATATGCTAAAGCAATAAATGCTCACCTAGTACTTCAAGGCAAGCCAAACAAAGCAAAATAATTAAAAAACATGCATGCTCCTATGCAATGCAATATGACTAATGTAACACATACAATCATGCAATTAATAGGCTCGGCTACTAGCATGGTATATGATTTGATGGCATATAATGAAGCACGTATTCGAGTAAGAATTTGAAATTGACGATGGTTAGTATGATGAGCTGAACCCTAATGCATGCGAGATAAGTGTATGTGAATCATGGAAAATGCTAAGGAAACATGATGCTCTATGCTACCATTATAAGCGAGTAAATAAACGGGAGAAAGAAATGGGGTTGGAAGACATACATAATTATTACAATTTTCCCTCATGCAAGAGGGTCCGAATGAGTATCCAAGTGCCCGAATTAAACTAACTATTACAATTCCAAGTGGGTAATAAGAAATGAATAACTAGCTATCTACCTTATTATATCAAAGACATTACAATAATAATAATTACAACAACAATAATTATAACAATGAAATTACAACAAGAATATTTACAACAAAATCATGAAAATTGATTATAATAATGAAATCACAACAAGAATATTTACAACAAAATCATGAAAATTGATTATAATAATGAAATCACAACAAGAACATGAACAACATTAATAATGCATAGGAATTGAATATGTCCACATGCGGATAGCCTGCAAAAGCTACTATGTCTGCCTCCTTGGGAATCTGCCCTGTTTCACCCTCAGCCATTCACCTCTATTTTTGCCAAAATTCACTGTTGTGCCAAACATTGGAGCTCGGCTGGGTCCAAATGAGGCCGGCCGTGCCCTAATTTGTTGCAAAAATCTATTTTTGTGCTCTAGGGTGAAAATAGTGCAAACAAAGAAACTTTAAAGCATTTTTGTCCCTTCTGCTCTTCTCTATCATGAAACTCAAGAGATGAGTGAATTCAAGTCCGAAACCACCAATTGGCACAAGCTGATGGCTTGATGATTTTGAACACAATTTGGACAAAACAATTAATAAATGCTATGAAGACGACCACTCCTCTCTCTCATCATGGAGGCTCAAGGAGGGAGATAGACACACCTCATGTTTCGTTAAAATATCATGGATTGATAAGTGACGATTCTTGAAGCGATGGGCTCAGCATAACGTCCGGTCGAATCTTACCAATTCTAAACATATTTTTTTTTTTTTTATGTTGGCTTTACTGATTTTAAGCCAATTTTTATTAGTCCTTTCCATTACTTAATCAATTTGTCCAATAATGAGAATTAAGTCCACTAAATGAGAAGACAAGTCAAACGAGAAGTGATCCTTAGCTTGAAAGAGAGACTACGCCTTGATGATGAACTTTTGTAGAGATTAAGCCATTGAGCATAGATCTCTATCTCATGCCTTGAACAACAATCAATCGTTTGAAATAGCTCTCAAACAAAAGAAAAGAAGAAAAGAGGGAGGGTGCAAAAATGATTATGCGAGATTGATTATTAAAACGAGACTCTTTACATAACTAAGTGGTAAACAAAAGCTATCAACTCGAATGACTTGGTATCTAAGGCCTAAACACCCAAAGCCATGAGGACGTACAACACAACAAGCAAAGTACTCAAAGCATAAACTAATTAAATGAATTAAAACAACCCTAAACAGCCCCTAATATGTAGAAAATAGTGGCTAAAAATTATATTAAAGTGCACAAAAAGATAGGAAATAACAAGGAATCACAAGACTAGTAAACAAGAGCAAGGAGAGGTGGCTAACCTCTCTATTTTTGAAACTTCTAAACCATGTTTTTCAGCCCTTTTAAACTCTAAAAATCAATTTGAAAGCCAAGAAAAATAGTGGTAAAACCAAGGAGATGAGCTATAAAATAAGGTGCAAGAAAGGGTGTTAACCCTCTCTACCTATGGTAGCTATTCAACCCCAAGTTCCAACATTTGAAATGGATTCAAAACAACACGAGAACACAAGAAATAGATAGAAAGAGACAGAAATGAAAGCAAGAGAAAAGGTGACAAGCTTATACCTCTTGAAGAGAGTAAGCTTTGGTTGTAAACCAAACTTGATCCTAGCACACTCTCAAGGTTGAATTATGATTCACAAGTCTCAACCAAGGCCCTAAGGTTTAGCTCTTAGGGTGTATATGATGCATAGATATAGTGCAAGGATGATATAATATCTCAAAGCTTGCTTGCAAAGGAAGAAGGAGCTTTCAAAGGAGTTTTTGCTTCTTTGAAGTTTTTCTAACCCTCAACACAATGGGATCAGTTCGTATTTAAAGAATTTGAGAAAAAAAAGGTCACAAATATCTTCAAAAATAGACAGCTGATTGATTTCCACCAAGAACTGTAATGACTCAAAATAAATATATATATATATATATTTTCTCTTTGATGGTTAATAATGAAGACACTAGCGTATGGAGCTGTCAACTATTTTTATAATAGGAGGAAAGATGCTTCTTGATACAAAAAGAGAAGCACACAATGATAAAAGAAAAAAAAGAAGGTGCAGAGTGGGTCTTCAATTCGGTGGGGAATATTTTATGAGAGAGAGCCTGATTCATCATCTCATGGACAAAGTGACTATTAAAATATTTTCTTACTCATGCAAGAGGGCTGATGTCACATAGTGTAAAGAATATTTTAAGAGAGAGAGAGAGAGAGAGAGAGAGAGAGAGAAAGAGAAGTGTGTTTGCAGATATGTCTGTCGTCGCCGGTGCCGGTCTCATCTCATTGACAAATGCTGATATGGGTGTCTCTGTTTGTGAGAGAAATGGATTTTGGGTTCACAATTGTTGCCACAAATCATCTTTGTCTTCTGGGTTTGGGTTTGGCTTTTCTATTCCTCCAAGACCTACTTTTGGTGTCACTTTAGCCACCAAGAAGCTGAAGCAAAGTTGGATTTTTGGTTTGAGGACGCCTACTAGTAGTGGCAGGTCAATCCATGTTCTGTTGAAAGCAGAGTATACCAATCTGTTGGTTGATGGTGAGATTATCAAGAAAGAGTTGGAATTCAAGCCATCGTTTGAGGACTACTTAAAGGCTATGGAGTCTGTTAGAACTGGCAGAGATAATAAACAAACACATAATAGCATCAAAAGATACAAAAGCGAATCTTGACATGAGGTTAGGAGATTTTCAGGGGCATACCCAAGAAGAGCATGCTAGTGGTCAAATTGATTGTGAGGAGAGAGGAATTATCAAATTAAAGGATGCGAATTTGGCGATTGGGTTTGAAGAGAAAGGTAATGCAGGGAGGTTTCGTGATGAATTGGATGGAAGAGAAAGCAAAATTGATGTAAAAATTGATAACAAGTTGGATATGGATGAAAAAAAAAAAAAAAAAAATAGGTAAAGGTTCAAACCCTATTTTCTTGGCAGGTGATTGCCAAGTATATTATATATATATATATATATTTATATATTTATAATTGTAATGGTGGGCCTTGTTTGCATAGGTGGTATTTGGCCCATATATCTTTGTTGTGAGATTGTGTTATGGGTCGTCAGATTTGGTAATTGAAGTGGACCCCACGTGCATGGATGCTACAATTTTTGTTGGGGTTGTAAATTGAAGTGCTTTGGAGTTTTGCATGTTTCCTTGTCAAACTTGAGGTAGGGATTCCTACTCATTCTTATGTGCTTTAACATAGACATTGAGTTATTTGTATAGATGGGTTGATTTGGGAAAGTTAAGACTTGAAATATGTTATTTTCAAAAGAGGGGTTTTGTTATTTTGGCTCATAAATATATATTTGGGTCTTAAAATGATAGTATTGATGTTGTTGATAATATTTGGACCTTTGGGTCAATATTGAGAAAAATGAGAAAAATACCATGTTTGGATATGTTTGGGTCATTAGTGTAATTAATGACAACTGTTATGCAAATGTGAAATTGAGTTGGAAATAATGGAATTAGCTCATTATGGGTTAGAATGGTGGAGTTGGATTTATTAATCGCTCACTTTAAAAATGTTGAAAATTTTATATCTGTTGGGGCATTTATTATCTGTTTAGAAATAACTGCTTTGGGCTATCGGTGGAGGATAGTCTTGATTGTTGTAGACAATGCATGATGATTAGGCAAACTAAAATTAATTAATTGAATATGTCATCGAATATGACGGTTGGAATAATACATTGAATTTATGTATTGATTGATCTTGTATATGATATGTGTTTATATACATTGTATTGTGTGGGAGGAGATAGGGGATGTACTCCACGGTTTAGGGGAAGAAAGGGATGAACTCCATTGATAGAGCAATTTTGTGTATCTATTGAAGTACTGATATAGTAAATTTGTATATCATATATGAAGTATGGAAGTGTTTGGTTTGAGATTGATACAGCAATTATGTGTTTCTTTGGTTAAGTGTGAAATGTTTACTTTGAGTTGTTATCTCAATTGAAATAGAAGTATTGTTGATGAGAGATGTAATCTCATTTAAAGTATATAGCCAGGTTCTGAGCCAGGATTATAAATTGAGGAATTGAATAAGTAATGAAAATGGAATGAAACATGGACACATTTGTCATGTAATTGAAATGGATTATGAATTAAGAAACGAAAATTATTATGAAACATGGATACATTTGTCATGTAATTGAAATAGACTATGAATGGACATATGTGAGTCAAACATTTATCGAATGCTCACATTTTAGTTATTGCTCATATTATGTTTAACATATCTCTACTGGGCTGTTAGCTCACCCTATACGGGAATATCATTTTCAGGTGCAAATGAGGTGTTACCTCCAAGACAACAGCATGGATGGACTCTCGGGAAGCAAGAGTTTCCTATTTATGCTTTATGTGTTCATGTTTGTTATTTGTGAAGCCAAGGGCTTAAGATGTAATCAGTGAGACTTAATTTGTGTAACCAAGCAATGTCTTGGAAAGATGATGGCCTATATGGCATTTAATTGCTTGTTAAACAGTGAACGCTGATATATGAAAGTATGTTGTTTCTCATATTTATTCCGCATATGAGTTATCTTTATTGTAATATTTTGGGGGCTTGACAAGAACAGTGTTTCTCGCCAAAAAGGCATAGCCAACCCTCAATGAGGCACGGCTGGGCCCCAATGTACTCCCATGTTCCCCTATTTAAGGCTTAGTGTAGGGTGGCACAGTGTTCAAAAAGGGACCTCTGAGGTAAGAATAGTGTAAATATGAAGGTTTTGGGATTGTTTCAGAGCTTGAGCTTAAATTCCTCCGTTGAGAATTCGAATTATACACAATGTAACTTTCATCATTGAGTGCATACCCAAGTCTTGCGGGCGGTTGAAAATAGGGTGTCTACAGTGCCACGCTTGCCCACACTGATAACAAGTGAGCAGTTGGCCTCTCCCTTGACTCTGGCCCTGAGAACGAGCCGAAGATGAAGTAGACCACTGCCCCCCTCCTCTCGGTGGATAAGATGGAGACTTGTGGCCCAACTGATGACACTTATAACAAGTAAAATCTCCCAGAACCCAAACTTGGCACTGGAAAGGTAGACCTCGACTGTGTTCCCTAGGACTGCTATGGTGTAGGACCCCTTTACTTCTTATTGTCCCCCTAAACATCCTGACTCGTTCTAGAGCCCCTTATCCTCTCCTTTTCCATCTACATCACGGTCTCAAGATAAGCCGCCACCTTCACAAGGCATCCATAATTCCTAATTATCAACCTGGCTACCTTAAACATGAGTCTTATCCTCAACCTCTTCTCGAGCTCTAGAAAATGACGCTCCTTAGTCGCCACAAGTTCTGATGCAAACCTCAACAAGCTAGTGAATGTGGCCTCAAATTCTACCACCGGAGTGTTTAACTATACAAGCTTGGAGATCTGATCTCTCAATTTCTCCCTAACCGTGGGAGGTAGAAACTTGTCCTGGAATGCACTAACAAAAGCCTTCCAAGTCATCCTAATACATCCATGTGCATACTTCCACCACTGACTCGCATCTCTCTTCAACTGGAAGGATGACAAGGTCACTCGCAACTGATCGTTCTCGATGCCAAGCATCTCGAATATTTTCACTATCTGCTCTAACCACTCATCTGCCTTTAGTGGTTCCTTCGGATCACCCAAAAACTCATTCGGATTCGAATGAAACTTCAAGAAAGACAGCCCTGCCTCAGCTACTTGGGCCTGGACTTGATTCTCAGCTCTGAGAATGTCCATTGACTCTCGTAATGCTCTGGCCATCTCGCGGGCTAAGGTGCCCGTGGCCTGTTGATCAATGGGTTTGCCCACATTAGCCTGACCAACCCCTTCTTCTGGTGCCAGAATCTTATCTTGTAAAGGCACCTCATGCCTTCTAGGCCTACCATGCCTACCACCACCATGTCCACGTCCTGACATCCTAATGATGGTAACAAAAAAGATTAGCACATTTACAAATGTATCGAAGCTAACTCACTTGTGTCTTAATATGGTAAACAACATTAATTCACTCTACATAAGCATGTAGTCACGTAAACACATATGAATTTCTTTCTCGGATAATGACCATCCTGCAGCGTTGCCAGAGTTCCAACTAGAAACAACAGTGATCAAGTGCCTTTCTAATAGGACTCCAAGAAACCTGTAGACTCGATCAACATCCTAAAAGGCTTACAGACATTCATATGCCCTAAAGGCTTACATCTTTCTAAGGTCGTGCTTGGTTACAACAAAACGAGTCATAAGCTTAGTACAAATAAAGCCCTAGGCTTGTAAAAAAGTAAATACAAAATAAACAAAAATGAGCCTTCAGCTCCATAATCCTCCCAACCTAAGTTCTTGGCGGAGGCATATCATCAGCACTTAAAAATGGTTTTTCCCAAGTAGGGTGAGCCAAACCCCAGTAGAAAAAATCTAACACAATGTATGAATCTTAGCAAAAATATAAGTATGATATGCATATACAATGCCCACGGTAAACTCATTCGTATTCTTACAAGATCATAATATGCCAAGTGTCACATCTCAATCCATTTTCTCTTAATTCATTTCACCTTAATTCATTAGCTAAATCCATTGTTATCCAGACAACCCAACTGAGGCTACAACTCAGTGGTTCCCTAATCAATATAACCAATACACCAACACTTCAATTTACCATTTTATGAAAATTTCGTCCGCGGGAATCGGCACCCATGTATACGTCCTGTAACGCCCTCAGAATAAACCCATAAATCATGCATTCATTACATCCATAAACTGAAGAGAATAAAACACATTGCCATTCATCAAATTATTCTTACAAAAGATATTACATGTTGACAATAAAAGTAAATGCCCTATAGGGTTACAACTTTCCAAGTCAGCACTTGGGTTCAACAAAAGTAGAGTTCTAACTCTCTACACAAAATAAGCTTGTGGCCTGATATACATGTAATATACAAAAGAGAACAACAAAAAGAGCTATTAGCCTCAAGCCTCCGAAGCTACGTCCTTGGAGGTGGCATATCACCTGAACCTGAAAATGATGTCCCATATAGGGTGAGCCAACGCCCAGTAGAGATATGCTAAACATAATATGAGCAATAACTAAAACATTAGCATTTGATAAATGTTTAACTCATATAAATCAACTCATAACACATTTCAGTTCCATGACACATATGTCCATGCTTTATTCCATTTTCCTTTACTTAATAATTTCGATTTATAAACATGGCTCAGAACCTGGCCAAACAATTCCCATGAGACTACGGCTCATGTTAAAAACCTTTCCAATATTCAACAATTCAAATGAATTAAAATTCATAACAAACACTTCCATACTTCAAAATTCACATGAGATAACAACTCATAATAAAACACTTCCATACTTCACAAACGACACACAGATTCACTGTATCAATGGAGTCCATCCCCTATCTCCTCCCGAATAATATCCGGTTTAGGAGTCCATCCCCTATCTCCTCCTAAACCGTGGAGTACATCCCCTATCTCCTCCCACACAAAACAATGTATATAAACAATTATTATAAACACAATCAATCAATACACAGATTCGATGTATTATTCCAACCGTCATATTCAATGACATATTCAACCGATTAGTTTTAATTCACCTAATCATCATGCAATGTCTACAACAATCAAGACTATCCTCCACCGATAGTCCAAACAATTATTTCTAAACAGATAACAATTACATCCAATAGATAAATTATCAACATTTCCAAGGTGGGTGATTAATAAATCCAACTCCACCATTCTATCTCATAATGAGCCAATTTCATTATTTCCAACTAAAAAATCTCATTTTAAGGCCCAAAATACATGTGTATGGGTTAAAATAACAAAACCCCTCTTTCAATATTCCCAAATCTCAAACCCTAACTTCCCAAATTAAACCATTTAATCAAAATACCCAACATCTATGTTAAAGATCATAAAAATGAGTAGTTATCCCTACCTCAAAAGATGAGACCAAATGGAGATGATGAAGAATTTCCAAAGTGCTCCAAACTTCAAGATTCTCGGATCAAAATGAAGTGCAAGCCAAACCCCACACTTTTTACAAAGGGACAAGGGTGGAGATTCACTCAAACTAGATCAAACCTTAGAGAGAAGTTGAAATCTAGAGAGAGGAGCTCTCTAATGGAGGTTTTGAAAAGTAAGAGAGAGAAAGAGAGAGAGTAAAAAGTGATTTAAAATGACACAGTCCAGATCTGATATACGTATGACCCGCTCGAGCGGAGAATAGGACGCTCGAGCGTCAAACACAAAAACTTAACCCGCTTGAGCGCAAAAATACCCGCTCGAGCGCCAAGGCACAAAACAAGGCACCACCCGCTCGAGTGCAAAAAAGAACCCGCTCGAGCGTAAATTACACTCTTCCAGTACTTTTATAGACATCGAACACCCGCTCGAGCGCAAGTATACTCGCTCGAGCGTAAAGAAATCTGCTCGAGCATGGAAAAAACATCTGTAGTATTTTTGCAGACGGACAAACTACTAAAGGTATGCATACTCCGCTCGAGCGCAAGAAGACCCGCTCGAGCGGATCACTAAAAATCTGGGCAGCAAGAGTTGGGACAAAAGCTCAACCAACTTGTTCAAAACACGCCCAAGACAATTCTAAACTCAAATACAAAGAGTTAAAGGACATAAATGAAATACAGACAATAACAACTATCAACGGAACCGAATCCGGAATATAGTAAACATGAGAGGAAAACAGGGATCGCTATAACCTCCCCCCCTTAAGGAATTTCATCCCCGAAATTAGATACAAGTTTCAAAAACATGTTTTTCTCAATTCTTAACAATATCACAACTCAATATTCAACAACCTGACCCATTACCGGTCATCTCATCTCTTTTCAAGAGGCAAATCACAATATATTACTCAAAATGCATCATCAACATGCTTTCCCTTGAAATTTACCAATTTCAACACATATTCCACCATTCAATTACATATTCAATGCCAATAATATATTTGCATTTCTAAAACAGAATTAACATATGTAATGTTAAAATAAACTTCCATTTCAAGGCAAGTTCCATAATACTTCCATAAACCGAAACGTTTACAATGTTTTACAACTTAAGATATATTCAATGCCCTTAAGGTTCATCAATACAGCAAAATATACAACATATGCTCAAATATCCACAAATAGATCTGGATATTTCTCATGGACCTCCAACTCACGTTCCCAAGTGGCTTCTGCCACCCCGTGATGTTTCCACAAAACTTTTACCAAGGAAATAGTCTTGCCTCACAAGACTTGTTCCCGCCTATCCAAGACCTGCACCGGTCTCTCCTCATATAAGGCATCCTCATCTACCTCTAAGTCGGTCAAATCCAGTACATGTGATGGATCCGGCTCGTACTTCCGAAGCATACTAACATGAACCACGTCATGAGCTCCGGACAACTACGACGGCAAAACTAGATGGTAGGCAACCTCGCCAATCCTCTCAAGGATCTCGAAAGGGCCAATAAACCGAGGGGACAACTTCCCACTCTTCCCAAACCTCATCAAACCCCTCCTAGGTGATATTTTCAGAAAGACATGATCACTCGCCTCAAATGCCAAAGGCCTCCTCCTACGGTCGGCATAACTCTTTTGGCGACTCTGGGCTATAAAAAGCCTCCTACGGATAAGCTCAACTTTCTCCGTCGTTTCTCGAACCAACTCTGGGCCCAACAAAGCTGCATCACTCACCTCGGCCCAATAAACTGGAGACCTACACGATCGGCCATACAAGGCCTCAAATGGTGCCATATTGATACTTGACTGGAAACTGTTGTTGTAAGCAAACTCCACCAAGGGCAAGTGCCTCTCCCACGACCCACTAAAGTCAAGAACACAATCTCGAAGCATATTCTCAAGGATTTGAATAGTACGCTCGGACTGCCTGTCAGTCTGAGGATGATAAGCCGTGCTAAAGGTCAATCTAGTGCCCAAGTCACTCTGCAAACTCTGCCACAACCTAGCAGTAAAACGTGGATCTCTATCTGAGACGATCGACACTGGGACCCCGTGCAACCTCACTATGTCCCGAATATACAAGTCGGTAAGATGGTCTATCGAATCTCTCACGCACATAGGGATAAAGTGCGCCGACTTACCCAACCGGTCTACAACCACCCAAATAGCATCACTACCTCATTGAGTCCTTGGAAGACCTACAACGAAGTCCATGGTGACATGCTCCCACTTCCACTCAGCAATAGGCAAGGGTTGCAACAAACCCGTTGGCCTCTGATGCTCGGCCTTCACTTGCTGACAAGTAAGGCACTTAGACACAAACACTGCCACATCCTTCTTCATTCCCCGCCACCAAAATTGGCGACCCAAATCACGGTACATCTTAGTGCCTCCCGGATGCACCGCAAGGCGTGAATGGTGAAACTCTTGGAGTACCTCCTCTCGGCAAGACTCCGGCACAAACAAATGGTGTCGGTATCTCACACTCAGGTCGGGAAACACAGTCAAACCCTTCTCAACCTTCCCACTGGAGATCTTTTCTCGGAGGGATTCTACCTCATGGTCACCTTTATGTGCCTCTAACACTTGAGTTACAAGTGTAGGTTGCTCAACAATAGAAAACAAGGCCGCAGCCTCAACGGATTCACCCAGAAGCAAATCAAACTCGCCAAGAGCACCCAGCATCTCCCACTCCCGGATGGCTATACAAGCTACATCACTAATGGATTTTCTACCAAGGGCATCAGCCACAACATTGGCCTTTCCCGGATGATAGTGCAACTCGAAATCGTAATCCTCAATAAACTCCATCCACCTTCACTGCCTCAAGTTCAAGTCCTTCTGTGTAAACAGATATTTTAGACTCTTATGATCCGAGAACACCTCGAATCTTTCACCATAAAGGTAGTGCCTCCAAATCTTCAAGGCAAATATCACAGCTGCTAACTCTAGGTCATGTGTAGGGTAGTTCCTCTCGTGTATTTTCAACTGACGTGAGCCATAGGCTACCATTTTTCCCTCTTGGATCAACACACAACCCAAACCCACTCGTGAGGCAACACAATAAACCACATAACCCAAACCTCTCTTCAGAATAATCAAAACTGGAGCGGTGGTAAGTCTAACTTTCAACTCTTGAAACGACTTTTCACAAGTCTCACTCCATACAAATTTGACCCATTTTCGCGTCAATCTAGTCAACGGCGAAGCTAGCCTAGAGAAGTCCTTCAAAAACCAGCGGTAAGACCCAGCCAATCCTAGAAAACTGTGGATCTCAAAGACATTCTTAGGCTGTGCCCAATCTTGCACTGCTTCAATTTTGGATGTATCAACGGACACCCCTTCCCCGGAAACTACATAGCCTAAGAGCTTGACCTCTCTTAGCCAGAACTCACACTTCCCAAATTTGGCATACAGCCTATGGGCTCTAAGCAACTCAAGCACCACTCTCAAGTGTCCCTCGTGCTCCTCCTCTGATGGTGAATAAATCAGAATGTCATCCATGAAAATGACCACAAAACGATTTAAGAATTTCCGGAATATCCGATTTATCAAGTCCATAAATACTGCCGGTGCATTGGTGAGCCCAAAAGGCATCACCAGAAACTCATAGTGGCCATACCGCGTACAGAATGCCGTCTTCGGAATATCCTCCTCTCTGACCCTCAACTGGTGGTAACCTGATCTCAAATCTATCTTAGAGAAACAACGGGACCCCTTCAACTGGTCAAACAGATCATCTATACGGGGCATAGGGTACTTATTCTTAACCGTAGCCCGATTCAATTTATGGTAATCGATACAAAGTCTCAAGGCACCATCTTTCTTTTTAGCAAAGAGGGCCGGTGCTCCCCACGGCGAAGTACTAGGGCGAATAAAGCCGTTATCTAGCAACTCTTGGAGTTGAAATTTCAACTTAGTCAACTCGACTGGGGCAAAACCATAAGGTGCAATGGAAATCGGCGCCGTGCCGGGCACTAAATCAATAGAAAACTTAACCTCTCGGTGTGGTGGCAAACTAATAAGATCCTCGGGAAAGATGTCCGAGTACTCACAAACCACTCTCGGCAATACAGTTTGGGTCTTATCATACTCACTACTCATAAAGCTAGTGAAAAGACCACTAAGCTCACTCTGCCCTTACGGATCATACACTGGTGGCAACACACTACCAACCCGATCCCCCAAGAAATGGAAACAATCCCCGCTCAAGGTGCATACAGTGACCCTCTGACGGTAACAATCAATAACAGCTCGGTATGACGATAGCCAGTCCATATCCAAAATCACATCAAAACCCGACATAGCCATAACTACAAAAGAAAATGGAAGCCGGCAGTCGGCGACCTCTATATCACAGTCCTGACACCCATGTTTCAAAATCAACTCGCCCCCAACAGGTGATACAACACAAATAGGAGAAGCTAACTGTGCCAACTCTAACCCCAAAACAGATGCAAATGCAGTAGATATAAAGGAATGGGATGCACCCGTATCAATCAACACATTGGCAACCGAGTTGCAAAACAAAAAGGTACCTCTCACAACAGATGGAGCCGGTACAAGGTCCTGCGCGGTAACAGTATACACGCGTCCTGAAGGTCTCTGGTCTACTTGCTCACCTCTCGGAGCAAAAGACTGCTACACATACTGAGACGATGACGTCCCCTGATTGGCCCTCGAGGCCTGAACCAACTGTGCTGGCTAAAAACTCTGCGTCTGCCTCTAACCAGACGCACCCGATGTGCCACTCAACTGTGGGCAGTACCTCTTCAGGTGCACTGCCTGACCACACTGGTAATAAGAGAGTGGCTGGCCTCTGCCCTGACTCTGGCTCTGAGGTCGAGCCAAAGATGAAGCAGCTCTCTGCCCTCCTCCTCTCTGCGGGCAAGCTGGAGACTTGTGGCCCAGCAGACCACATTTGTAACAAGTAACGTCTCCCTGACTGCCTCTCCACGAGCCTGCATTTGGCACTGGAAAGGTCGATCTAGCAAATGCACCCTGGGACTGCTGAGGGTTAGAACCCCTCTGCCTCCTACCATCCCCCTAACCATCCTGACTCCTCTTGGAGCCCCTCTACCTCTCATCCTCCTCCTCCTGGATAATAATCTCCATATGGGCCGCAGCATCCACTAGACGCCCATACTCCCGAACCATGGACCCCGCAACTCTAGTCTTGAGTCCATGTCTCAACTTCCTCTTAAATTCCAGATAGCAGTGTTCCTCAGACGCCATAAGCTCAGGTGCAAACCTGGATAAACTGGTAAATGTGGCCTCATGGCATACTCAGCTGCTTGAGCTAACAGAACTGGTCCCTCAACTTCTCTCTAACAGTTGGAGACAAAAACTTCTCCTAGAAAGCATCTACAAAGGCCTCCCATGTACCACCAACACGACCCCTCATGAACTTCCACCACTGACCCACATCTCCCTTTAATTGGAAAGACGCCAAGGTTACGTTCAAAGCCCTATCTTCGATGCCAAGCATCTTAAACGTCTTCGTCATTTGTTCGAGCCATTTATCAGCCTGCAGTGGCTCTTTAGGATCCCCAACAAACTCATCCAGATTAGACCGGAAGAACTCCCTTTTTAGAAAAGAAGGCCCTGCCTCA